>OV651813.1:4836029-5180256 GCA_927349885.1 Psylliodes chrysocephalus
AGATATTCTATTATACTCGAGAGTATCATCTATGATTTCTCTCAACTTTTCTGCTGGGTTTTCACTTGAACTGATGGTTGCATTTCCAGGCAATCTAGCCTGTTGAAGAGAATGAACTGCTTGAATTCTGATATACCTGACATATCATGTACCTATAGATTCACTTTTTATAAAACTTCAGGTGTTATATTCTTCTTTACACTTCTGTAGTATTTACTTTTGCTTCTAAAATTCCTAGAATGTCGAAGGAAACCTAAAAAATAATATTTTTAAAATGTATTTTTAGTTCGATAAAGTATAATTACCTTTTATAAGTATTTGGTGTAAAATGTTGCCGGACATTCGGTTAAATGTTTATCTTCTGGTTTACAACGATTGATCTGCCTGATTTTTATTTGGTGTCATCGGCATCGACTGCTAAAGATACTTAATGAATGAAATAATAAATTTACATCAGGCATTGTAATCTGAAACAAAGACAATGGTTTAGAAAATAGTTGTCTATTTTATAGAGGACCCTTACCAAATCTATTCGAATGTATAAATAATAATTATTTATAAAATAAATTCTGGATGTCGAAAAATAAACCATTAAAAAAGACAATTGACAAGAAAAACTGACAAGTGACAATTGACATAAAACTAAACGTTCTGAATTCAGATTTGTAATGTTGTGGTAATGTTTACGGTAGGTTAACTAGGTAAATAACAAATAGAAGTTTTGCGAGGTTTTGATTTCCCTTAACAACTTCTCATGAACGTTGCATTTACGTTGTACAGTAATGTTATTACGTTCCCTTAATGCAACATCGCCGAAAGGCTTGGCAACGTTATGTGCTAGCTGGGTATATACTTACTCCTGAACTTTTATGGGTTTTGGAGC
This sequence comes from Psylliodes chrysocephalus, assembly GCA_927349885.1. Classification (NCBI taxonomy): domain Eukaryota; kingdom Metazoa; phylum Arthropoda; class Insecta; order Coleoptera; family Chrysomelidae; genus Psylliodes; species Psylliodes chrysocephalus. The sequence goes on from OV651813.1 coordinate 4,836,913, forward strand.
CGTCTGTATACCAGGTGAATTCTGCATGAATATTAGGTCCTCATATCTACGCTCCCTTGTCTGGTATACTTACTTTATATTGCTTTTAAAAGAAGCTATACTTTGGGAGCATTTCATCTGAAGGCTTTCCCATTATTTGGTCGTTTTACAACTCTGTATATAGCTCGCTGTAGTCGCGTCCATGCAAAGTGCTTATGGGTGATGAACCTTTGTGCGGTCTGTATGTGACAGACCTGGCTTCGCCTTGAATGAATATATGTAGTGTTGTTAGGTTTAGCATAACTTCTATAGCTGCTGTTGGAGTCATTCTCATAGCTACAGTGGTACGCAGGCATGCTTGCCATTGAAATGTCGAATGGACCCAGCTTGCCAAATATTTAGCCACCATACCACCGACCCGTAGGTTATCATCGGCCTTATGACTCTGGCATATAACCATAGAGATATTTTCGGTTGAAGTTCCTAATTTTTTTCACACAACTTTCTACATAAGTTGAAGGATGTTGTGCTCTTTCGGATGACTTTTTGCAAGTATTGATTCTATGTTAACCTGTGGTCAAAGATGGCTCCCAAGTATTTGGCAAATGGAATCTTCACTCCTTTCAGTACTGGTGACTTTAGTCTTGTTGTTACTTTTCGATTTGTAAAGTTGACTATTGTGGTTTTGTGAGGGTTTACTGTTAGTTAGTTCCTCTTTGCATCACTCGTCAACAATGTTTAGAGCGGTTTGTGTGCGCTCCGATATTGTACTTGCGAACTTTCCTCTTACGACGATCACCAGGTCATCGGCATACCCTAGGCATATATTAGCTTTTTTACGAGTTTGTCCACTAGGACTGACCAGAGGAGGAATGATAGTACTCCTCCCTGGGGAAAGCCCCTGCTGCAGGAGGTAAGAAAAAAGTGGAATTTACTGAACAAATTAAAAGTGGAATAAAAAGAAAAGTTCACGAATTTTATTAAGAAAAACAGATACCAACACTTGCCAAGGTTTTGGTCGCAAACAATAGTGATCCATATTTTTCTAAAATGGGAAAGACAAAACTACGGGAAACTAATATATTTGAAGTTCAAGTGGGATAAACAGGACAGGAAAGCAGCACTTATCGATTCTAAGGAAATTGTTTGTTGAAGACAGAGATACCTTAGAATTATATTTAAATTACGTGCAGAAGGCAAACAATATTTTATTTGGATGAAACCTGGGTTAGCAAAATGTGGCAGGACACAAACATTCAATCTACACGAGAGGCTCTTTTGGAAGGATTATCTACAGGATTGAAGGTGTAGAAGCATTGTTAGAAACCTCCATATCACTTGTTGCGAAACGAAATTACCAAAAGGCAATTGAGCATGTGTTAAAAGAAGAAGAAAACATGTGGACTCTTGAAAAAATCTTGGATGTCGATACCAAAGTGCCACCTTTAATAATATCAGTAAATAATGACTCATCAAGTGAATATAGTAATTCAGAGACTTGCACGTTTCTTGATCTTCGAGAGTAGGTAAGCATATCTATTTTATATCTAAATGTTATAATCATATTAGTAAAAAAGGATTAGGGTTAAACGGCGCGTCGTTGAAACCACCCAATTAATGCTGCCAGAAACTAAACCACCAAACAAAGCCCAAAAGCGTTCAAGACTGCAAAAACGCAAGCAAAATCGGAGCATGTCAAAAAAGTGGTAAAAAAAGTTGTTGATATGTTATCATCAAAGGAACAAAAAACAAAAAATTAACCAAAAAATATTTTTTTTCAGGAGTAAGTGGCGAGGGGACTGATCTAATACCAAACACTCCGGCGGTTAAATTACAATTATTTAAGTTTAAAATAGTAATTAAAAAAATAATAATACAAACAAATACCCCCTAATTTACCCAACCGTGCGCTCATCAGAGTTTTAAAAGAGATTAAAAAAAGGGTAGCTCATTGTTACGTTCCATAAAACCGGCCGGCACAGGTAAAATTCTAAAGTTCACTACACCTTTTAACTGCCGGCTGTTTAAAATCACAGATTTTCTTTGAATCATCTGTGCTGTAAAACTCCCATAAAATTGGTTTGATACTTTTTTATAAATAATAAAAAAGTTACTTATTTTTCTTTTCATCGATTTCCCGTCTTTACAACCAACAGCTAGTGATATCTGTCGGCAAATTTCCGATTCAAAAATGAAAAAATTCGAAAACCCCGCACCACCGTCCGATTAAGTGGTGGCAATAGTTTGAACGTCCCGACCGCCGCTTATTACGTGACGTCACGCGGAGTATAAGAAGTAAAACTGATACGAGGAAGAGGAGTAATTCATGAACGATTTCCATGTCCTTCGGTCATACCAGGTCATAGCTCTTCAATTTGACCGAGTTCTTTGAACTAAAAGTGTTATACACCCGTTCGGGTACATTTGACCTACTCTTTGGTTTGCGCGTAGTAGGTAAGTCAAGTTCTTCTGCTTCGGAAGATTTGGATTTTCTATTTCGGTAGTTTTTTTGGTGATTTTTTAAATAAGAAAAAGTGTTTTGTTTGTTTTGTACTAGGAAGTAAAGGACTGTGTTTTGAAGTGGAGAAAATTTTCGGGCTATTTCTACTATTGGTATGGAGTTTTTTTTTAATTTGTGGAGTGTTATTTATAGTGGTTTGGTGCAGGATTTTATTTTATTTATTTATTAATTTAAATTTTTCACAATGAACAATTTAAATTTTTAGTTTTTATTAATTTAATTTTTGTTAAGTTGCATTATATTTTATTTATTCTAAATTATAAAAAAAGGAGTTTTGCGTAAAAAAAATGAATTTAGAAAAATAGTTCTAAAAAATAGAAGATTAATTTAAAATAAAATTATTTTTAATAGAAAAAAATCAAAACTAAATCATTCATATTAACCAGTATTTTTTAAAATATCTTTAGCATTACTTAATTTTTGTTAAATTGCATATTTTATTTATCCAAAATTTAAAAAAAGAATTAGTTATTATTATTAAAATAAAAAATGTGTAACTTAAATAACGTTAAAAAAAGCATTTTTGATAAACCTGTTAACCTAAAAAAACATACTGAATAACATTAAAAATATAAATTTTTTTGTTAAATTGCATATTTATCCAAAATTTAAAAAAAGGATTAATTTTGCGTTTTTTTAAGAAATATAAAAAAAAATAGAAAAACAGCTCTAAAAAATAGAATATTAATATCAAATAAAATATTTTTTTTTTAATAGAAAAAAATCGCAATTAAATTATTCTTATTAAACAGTATCCATAACATACAGGGTCTCCCGAAATTAGACGGTCATGTTTTCACAGCGTAATATATGAGGAAAAGTTTATATAAACTTATGTCCGAAAACGTTTTGTTTCCGAGATACAGGGTGTTAAAAGTGAAGTCCTGATGACACATTTTTGTAAATATTTTTTAAATTTTTAAAGATAACTAAATGAAATTTGGTACAAATGAAAAACTTTTTACGCTTTATTTAATGATCTAAACGCCAGTTTTTGATCATCTTCATAGGTGGGTAAATTAGGGGAGGGTATTAGGGTTAAATTGTCCTAAGTTTTTTTGTTGACTATTTTGATTTCTTATCCACAAAGTTAAGCACAAAAAATAAGTTACTTGCTCTATTATTGCATTTTGACAGTTAGTTAATAGCTTGTTGACAGCTGTAGGCTGATGACTACATAATTTTATATCATATATATATATTCACTTTTCTAAAAAAACTTGAAGTTATAAACAAAAAATTATTTTTTGACTTTATTACCGGACTTTGAAGAATTGTTGACAGCTAAATGACAGCTGCCGATAGTCATTGTTATTGATTTGATATCATCTTTGAACTTATCAAACTAAAAAAAAAAGAAAGATAAAACATAAAAAAACAAGTTCTTGGCTTTATTATAGCACATTATGGCCATCATATCCACTCTTATTGCACAAACTACTATTCCTCTTTTAGAGCAATTTCTGAACGGTCTCAGAAGAGATTCCCGTTGGAAAAATTAAAAAAATTGTTATTTTTCATTTTGTTATTAACAATTTACTTAGGTTAAAAATTGAAAATCTTGATTAATCATTGAATTTTTTTTTTTATTTATATTTCTATTGATCTGTTTGTTTATCATCAGAAGCCACATGAAAATGATTTTTAAAAATTTTTATTTCCTACTGTTTAAAAAATTTATTATAAACAAATGCGTTGTTTGTAAGATAATTTAATTATTTTTTTTTTGTGAAACCTTATCTTAGATGCAAATTATGATTTAAAAAAAAATCGTTCCTTAAAAAAATTTATTGCTTAATAACGGATTTATTAACAATTTTTATTTAATTATTATTAAAGAACCATCTTTTTTAAATCATAATTTATCTTGCTCTTTAATAACTAAAAATAATTGTTTTTATTTAAATTTTCACTGTTTATTTAATAAACAATTTGTTATAAACAATTAATTTTTTTTTATATTTTTGTTTATTTTTCTACATGATGAAACAAAATCATTGTATTATTTTTTGAGAAAAAAAAATTATCTTTAAAAGGTCTTTACAAAAACATACCACATATTAGACCAAAATAAGTCGATTTAAGTAAAATTACCTTAGTACAAAGTTGCTTCGTTTGGGCTCCAGAGGGCCTTGATGTTACAATTTTTAAATCGTTTTTCCCATATAAATTTAAAACGGCATATGCGATTTTGCTGAAATTTGGTTTATTGGTAGAGTATTATGTGGCAAAAAAATGGTATTAAAATTTTGTCCGATAATAATACATAGGCGTAAAACTTGATTTTTTAAATAATTGCACCTTTAAAAATTCTACGCCAATAGAAGAAAAGGAGTTTGAGTATGAAATTTAGATTGCGCAAATTATTTACTTTAAAAAAGGTACTCTTCATAAGACTCGATTACTCTCATGGTTTTCGCTAAATTTCTGTTTTAATAATTTAGAGTGTATAGGTTTCACAAAAATATTTATTTACAACATAATCAAAATAGAGATTTTACAAAAATTGTTCAAAATGTTCACCATTTTCACGCATACAAAGATTTATACGTCAAAGAAATTTAAAATATATCCTTTCCATAACTTCTTCATCACCTCTAAGATTGTTTATTGCATCTTGAATACGTTGCCAGAGTTGTTCCTCATTTTCTACATGTTCCCTGAAAACTGTGGATTTCAGATGTCCCCATAAAAAGCAATCCATCGGTGTTAGGTCTGGGGAACGTGGTGGCCAGTTTACAGGTGCGTCATTACCTCTGCCTATCTATTTGTGTGGATGTTGTTCATTCAAGTGGTTTCTAACGTTTAAAGAAAAATCTTGCATAAACCACATATCTCTCCGAAGTTGGAGAGGTAAATCTTCTAACAATTCTGGCAACGTATTTTGTAGAAAATCCAAATAATTTTCTCCAGTTAATCTTCGTGGAAGTATGACAGGACCAACAATGAAATTACCAATTATTCCAGCCCACACATTAATTTTGAATTCGTGCTAAAAATGGTTTACCTTTATTGCATGCGGATTTTCAACGGCATAAACATGTTCATTATGGGTATTAGTTATACCTCTTCTTGTAAAACCCGCTTCATCGGTAAAGAGAACCTTCTTGACAAAGTTTGAATCTCTTTCTCTTTGCATATTAACAAATCGACAAAAACCCAAACGAATTTGAGGATCATGGACTAATAATTCTTGTACTGGCTTCTTATGGTATGGATATAGCAATTGTTCTTTAAGCACTTTATGAACGACATCTTTACTTACTCCTAGTTCCCTTCCAATTCGTCTGGTGCTTAATTCTAGATCTTCTTCAACACGTTCTAAAATGTCTTCTTCAACTTCAGGAATCCTTACAAAACGTTCTCTTCCATTATCAACAGTGTTGGGAGAAAGGAACCGGTCTCCCGAAGACGTCTCTCAACAGCAGCAAAAGTTGGGTGGCTAGGTACACGACGATTTGGAAACCTTTCAGAGTACACCCTGACACTCTCTCGAGCATTTCCTTCACAAAATCCTAATGTCAGTAACATATCGGTATATTCTGCATTGGTATATTGTACAGCCATATTAATAAACCACGCATATTTTTTTTAATTATTGAGTCAGATAGAACACTTTCAAACGTTAACAAGAGATTAGGTGTTAAAACTTGACAATATTTTTATTTAGATGAAACTATGGAAACCAACAATAAATGTTTTTGTATAAGTATTGCAGGCAAATAATTAATATTCCTCAAAAAATCGTACAGGGCAAGAATCGAGTATTTTTGTTAAAAGTCTCGATTAGAGGTATGAAAAAAGTACATTTTTGTTTTTCATCGTATAAAATTTTGTCCGATAATAATACATAGGCGTAGAACTTGATTTTTTAAATAATTGCACCTTTAAAAATTCTACGCCAATGGCAAAAAAGGGGTTTGAGTATGAAATTTGGATTGGGTACTCATTTACTACAAAAAAGTACCCTTGATAACACTCGATTTACTCTCATGGTTTTGACAAAGTTTGTATTTTAATAATTATTGTTTAAAATTACTAAAATGCAAATTTCGTCAAAACCATGAGAGTAATCGAGTCTTATCAAGAGTACCTTTTTTAAAGTAAATGAGTTGCGCAATCTAAATTTCATACTCAAACTCCTTTTCTTCCATTGGCGTAGAATTTTTAAAGGTGCAATTATTTAAAAAATCAAGTTCTACGCCTATGTATTATTATCGAACAAAATTTTAATACCATATTTTTTGCCACATAAAAATCTACCAATATACCAAATTTCAGCAAAATCGCATATGCCGTTTTAAATTTATATGGGAAAAACGATTTAAAAATTGTAACTTCAAGGCCCTCTGGAGCCCAAACGAAGCAACTTTGTACTAAGGTAATTTTACTTAAATCGACTTATTTTGGTCTAAGGAATATGTGGTATGTTTTTGTAAAGACCTTTTACGGACACCCTGTATTTTTATCGAATTCTATAATTACCTTTAGCTGTAAATAAATTTCGTGATAGTTCTTTTTTATACATAAATAAATGCTCTTAATTAAATAAATAATTGAGTAAGAGCTCGAATTTGGGGCTTAATTTGTTTTTAAATTAATAAAGAATTAATAAATCTTAAGTTTTTTCATCGTATCTTAATTAGTTTAGTTAAATTAAAAAAAAAATCTTACTTCCTTATCAGAATTATAAGTGTTACTTAAAACCAAATTCATGTTATGGACATAACAATGAGTGAAAATTGCCTGAAGGGGGGGCAACAGATTATACTTGAGTTTAAAGCCCATTTACTCATATATGTCCCGCCTTTACAGCCAAGTCTATGCAATAAATTTAGTAATATAATTAAAGCGCTGAAATTTGTTTAATAAAAAATCAAATAAATCATTTGCAGTCCTTCCCGAACTTTTATCATAGAAGCCATAAAATCGTTCAATTAGATTACCATTTTTTATAAATCTAAATGTAACTGATAACTAAGATTTACAGGAAATATCAACTTGCCAATAAAAAAGGAAACATTTGACAATTCATCCTATATAAAGTTTTGCAATATAATGGAATCTAAAAGTTTATTTTGAATTGTCTTAGAAGTTCCCGATGATACTGAACATAGGTACCGGAACCCAAAAATTGCTTTGGGTGCCCGACCTCTATGCGCTGGAAATGGGGCTATTACCCCCCTCCCCTCCACCCTCTACACCTCACTTAAAGGCACCTCCGGTTTTTAAAAGCGCTTAAAAAGCTATTTTAAAGCGTTGATTTTATGAAAATTTTCTTTAAAAGAAAAGGTATTGTCAAATGTTCAATTGCTAGATAGGCTGGAGGCTCCCATCTAAATCGTGATATCTGGCAACCCTACAGTGTGGAAAAGTCAAATGGAATAAATTCATTATATCGATTACTGTACATATTTATAGAAAATCCCGAAACACGTCAAATTTAAATTATAAATTGACATTCTTTAAAGTGAAAATGTGATCCCTACCTTCAACCCTCTTTGAGTAACAGTTACAACCCCTAATTTTTTAAATCGGAAGTATAGGCTTGTGATATATCGTTTGAAAGGTCTCTTCATTCTCTATCCAAAAATGTTATTGTTTTTAAATTTATTGCAAAAATTAACATTAAAAAAAATAAAATTATCTTATTACCGAAATTCTCTAGAGTACCTACACTACTATTTCCCATTTCAGTCTTTATAATAAGAGCAAAAACCATATCAGTGTTCTTTTTTTATATCAATTTAAAAAAATCCTTTAAAAAACTATCATAGCAATGTTAGTTTGTTTAAAACGCCTTAGCAAATTGGTTTGTAATAATTATAACTGCAGGATATTGTCAATATTATAATTGTCGTTTGAATTTCATAAAAATGGTTAGATTAACAGAAATGCATAAAATAACAGTTTTACAGATGATTGGTTACGGAGATAACACCCGAACACAAATGGAAGTTGCTCGCCTATTTCATGAAAAATTTCCGAATTTGCCGCCTATATCCCAAGGTACAATTAGTAAAATAGAGAAGCAATTTCGCGAATTTGAACATGTAAAGCAGATGAAAAAAACAGCTGCCAATGCACTGAGTGATGATATCAAATTAGATATGATGCTTGAGTTTGAGGAAAACCCACATACATCGAGTAGACAAGCATCTGCAACATTTAATGTCAGCCATACATCGATACTAAACATATTAAATGAAAATAAAATGCATCCCTATAAAATGATACCGACTCAGGACCTCATGGAAGACGATTTTGAAAGGAGAACAAATGATGGAAATGTTGAATAACAATACCATACAATTAGAAAACATTATGTTTTCTGATGAGTGCACTTTTTCCGTTAACGGTCATGCTAATCGTCAAAATTGCCGCTACTGGTCAACGAAAAATCCTCACTGGATGAAAGAGGTCCATACACAATACCCTTAAAAGGTTAATGTTTGGGCAGGGATTGTTGAAAACCATATTATTGGTCCCTTTTTTATTGAGGGGAATTTGAATGGCGATAATTATTTAGCACTACTACAAAATGATGTGGTGCCAAGTTTGGCAAATTTATTTCCTGATCCAGGAAACCCTCAAGTTCCAGCAAATACCATATGGTTCCAGCAAGATGGAGCACCTCCACATTACCAAATCAATGTCCGCCAGTACCGCAACTTAACATTTCCATATCGCTGGATAGGTAGGCGAGGATCAATAGAATGGCCAGCAAGATCACCTGATCTTACCCCATTAGACTTTTTTTATTGGGCTATGTGAAAAATATTGTTTACAAAACTAAACCACGTGATTTAGATGACTTAAGAGAACGAATAATGCTTGCGATTAGATCAGTCACGCCAAATATGTTAATTAACGTTAGAAGACATTTTTATTCAAGATTAGGATGTTGCCAAGACGTTCGTGGTGACCATTTTGAATATCTACTTCATTGACATTCATATTTTTTACGTTATGAACAATTAAATATTACATATTGAGTGTATTGTAACAAATTTCGGTTGTCAGTTATTTTATTTTTTTTTTATGTTAATTTTTGCAATAAATTTAAAAACAATAACATTTTTGGATAGAGAATGAAGATACCTTTCAAACGATATATCACAAGCCTATACTTCCCATTTAAAAAATTAGGGGTTGTAATTGTTACTCAAAGAGGGTTGAAGGTAAGGATCACATTTTCACTTTAAAGAATGTCAATTTATAATTTAAATTTGATGTGTTTCGGGATTTTCTATAAATATGTACAGTAATCGAAATAATGCATTTATTCCATTTGGCTTTTCCACACTGTATATGCTCGGAGGTATTCAGTGGTGCTGCGGTGTAAGAGTACCAATGAAATAAGTAGAAACACAATGTAAAACATTCATGTATTTAAAAGGAGATTTTTGATGATTTATTAATACACATATAATGGAGTATAGTACTCGTATATATACAAATGGCATTTGAAAAAAAAACAGAACCAATGTTGGGCAACCCAGGTGTAAGTTTTGGTATATGAGTTAGATATCTCGCTATAATAATAAGAATTTATTTAGACCTACAAAGAAAGTATAATATTAAAATGTATTAACAGTCTTCTTCGTCAGTACTTGTCGTCATATTGTTTATTATTCTTCTTTTTTTTTATTTCGTTTTCCATAAAAACTTCATGACCACGGTCGTCAAGGCTCGACCAATCAAGTCACACCCACACCTCAAAAGACGTCGAGCCGACATATCTACCTAAGACTTAACAACGTTATGACCATGACACACATACTTTGACCATGACATCAGTTACAACATCGACGCTTAACCAACCTCAAATACAAACGACATAAAATGTTTAAAAAGAAATGACAAATATGTCAAAACTAAAAAAGGTAAGGTTATGTGGGGAACATGATGTCGCCACACCAGGTCATTTACGAAAAAAGCTTGGACCCGTCAATTTTTGATTTTAGAATAAACATTTTTTTGCTAGTTTCACCCTCTGAACGGAAACCCTCTAGCGGGGGTGAAACTTACCTCTAAAATCTTCAATGGGAAGAGAAGCCGAATGATAGCTTATTTTGAAGGTATTTTTATATAGATTATAACCCCTGAGTTTTAAATCGCTACTGTCTTCCTAGCCATGATCTTTTAACGATTTTTATTTTCTGTAAAAGCTTACCAGTTACTCGAGTAAATGCTGGAAATGTTGACACTGGCCCTCCATGTAATAATAAGAGGTTTAGTTCAAAATGCTCTCGGACATTTTAAAGCATCTGTGGGGTGATTTGATGACATTCATCAATTATCCGTTATCGCAGTTTTTCCAGTGATGTTGGCTGGGTGGCATAACTTTTATTTTTTAAATGGTCCCATAAAAATCTAACAAGCTTAGATCCGGAGACCATGGGGCCACTCAATACTTTCTCTTCTTCCGATTTATTGACCTGGAAACGTTTGATCCAAATACTGATGAACAGTCAGTGAAAAATGGGGTGGCTGGAATATTAAGTTGTTTGCTATGTATGTACTGATCGTCATTCTCAGTAAACTCTAGTAAAGCTGGATAAATGGCGTTTTCTAATAATTCCAGATACATTTCTGCAGTTAGAGTTCCAGTTGAAAAAATGGGCCAATTATATGGTTACCAAAAAATGTCAGCCCAAACATTCAGTTTTTCCTGATGTTGCGTATGCACTTCATGAAATATTCTGGGATTTGAATCGGACCAATAACGACAGTTGTGACGATTTACTGTACCATTTAGGAAAAAAGTGCATTCGTCTGAAAAACACACCTTGAAAAGAAATTGCTGATCATTTATTGCCCGTTAAGGGTTATTATGCAGGTAAAAATACCTTCAAAATATCATTCCACCTATCTTTCCATTTAAGATTTTAATGGTGAGTCTCACCCCCCGCACAGGGGTCAAACTGGCAAAAAAATGTTTCCCCCTAAAATCAAAAATTGACGGATCCGAGCGTTTTTCTAGTAGATCATCTGGTTTCTCGCCAGCACTACTAAAGATCTGTTTCTGACTCTAAATGAAAGTTCTTTTCTAATGGAGCTTGATCGGGAGCAACTTTCAAATGTTCTCCCTTATCCCCGCAATCAGTTGCTCAATAGCATATGTACAGAGCTCTTTTCTTGAAAATTGTAGACCGTTATTATTCGTTCTTTTTTGACGTCATAGGGTTTTATACACCAAGAATAATAAACCCTTAAGTCCAAGTTAAACGCGTTGTCTATGACAAATCTATGACAAGTCACGACGACTTTTTTATCACAAAAAATATAGCTTTGAACGATAAAATTTTAAAAACTTGGGCCACAACTTTCAATTTCGCGTATTCGAGCAGAATCGATAACATTAAAAATATTTTGCTTACCGTTTAATTTAAATTTGATACTCGATGTAATGTGTTTTTGTGATTTTTCATGTCTCTCTAGACCGAGAGTTAATTTTTTTTAAGTCATTATACCCTAATCGTCCGCAACAATACCAACAAAATAACTTATTTCTTACTTCAGATCCAGTCAAACATGTTTACTTTTGAAAATATTCTATTCAAAAAGATCGATTTTGTTTACCTTTGAAAATAAGACTTTTTAAATCCGGAATTGGTTGCTTATCTTTCACAATTAATTTATCTTCGTATGATGATTTCGCATAAGATCAAAAAACGTTGTTTTGGCCAAAGCAAATAAGATTTGTGTTGGAGGCTACTTTCCTGCGCTATTGCCAAACTAAAATTATGTGCAATAATATGGGGAATTCAGTTAAATTATAGGTACTTTTAAACTTACTTTTGGAAATAGAGATTAGAAATAAATAGGTATTAGTTTACTAAAAATTATTTCAAATAATGTTAAGAAGGCTTAGCCTCCGTTGTCTCCTTAGACACTGCTGGCTACTTCCTTGCAAAACAAAGTTTTATTCTACTTCTAGGACAAAAGCAATGTTGCCACATTAGTATTATCTTACGCGAATACTGAGTATATTATCCAGAAAAAAATCTTATATATCTTTAGACTTAGTCACAGACAGATCTGTAGAAATTTGATCAGAAGGAAAACAAACGTGTCAAATTTGGGGGTTTTTACATTTCTTTTAATAAAATGAATGGTGAATAAATAGGTTTAAAAATTATTTTGTTAAAATACTAAAAAACCATCATTTATTTTAATAGAATTTTAGCATGTTTAAATTAAAAACAGTTTCTATTTACTTACAAACAAAAAGTGTACATTACATTTTGTTTATAGAAAAATAATTAAAAGCGTTAATGTTTTTTTAATACCAAATTTTAATTAAAAATATTTGATGAGTTTCTCTTTGAAAAACAACCATTAAAAATAAAATCGCACAATCTCCAATCCCTTTGATTGATAATATACTTCTATGAATCGAAAAAAGTACTCAAACATTTTTAATCTGTTTTTTATCTGTAATTGAAAATGCATACCCTTTGATGTATTAATTGACACATTCATTTATATATTTTTAATTTATATCGAAACAAAGGACGTAAATAATAAAAATGAATCATTTTAAGTCGGTATACATACAGTGTGTGGCAAAAAGTGTGCAGCATATGATTATACAAAAAAGATATTGATGATTTATCAGCAAAGTTAAATATTGATAAAAGTTAATAGATGATCTAAATGAAACCCAATATAAACTTCATTAATATTAAACATTGTGTATGCCCTTTTTTACGTAGATTAAACCAAGGGCGGCCACAGGTCTAATTTACTAAGAGGCCATTGCCATTAAATAGGATTTTAAATATTCACATATTTTTTTTCTTTCTTTAATTCGCAATTATTTCAATTCTTCATTGATTTCATTTCATTTTGGAAATATGAGGGTGTAATTTTTATAATTTCGTAGGTAATTGGGATTTTTTTATTTTTATAATTTCCAAAAATTAAATTGTGAAGTAATTTTACTTTTGGTAAACTTATTTTTTGTATACAGGGAAGGGCATAATTGTCTCCTGAATGATTGAACCGTTTTATGTATTTCAATTTTTTTTTTTTTTTTGAAAACTAATTTTACTTTTTGTTAATTTATTTTCTGTATACAGGGAAGGTTATAATTGTCTCCTAAATGATTGAACCCAAAGATTATTCGGCCTATTTTTGTACACTTTAAATAATCCCATAAAAAATCCAGTAGTGTTAGGTCTGGAGATCTAGCAGGTCACTTTATTGGTCCTCGATTACCAATCTACCTGTGTGGAAATACCTGACGTAGGTATCTTAATACTGGGAAACTAAAATGGGGCGAAGAGCCCTCTTGTTGGAATCAAATAGTGTCGTCTACTTAATTATTTCTGTTATGTCCTGTTATGTGTCTGTCAATGATACCTGTCCATACATTGATATTTTGAACGTGCCAATCAAATCAGCACTACAATCCAAATCGTACTCACTTAATTCTTGGAACAAAGGCACCTTATAAATTAGAAGAATGTATTCTTTATCTTTTAAATAACCTTTGCATAGACGACAAGAAGCTGTAGGTACTTTCTGGACTTGCAGGAGCAACATCTGCACTAGTTGCAGATTTTGGTCGACTGGTTTCCGCTCTATTTTCCACACTTTCGGTTTCAATTTTTTTTTACAATTTGGCAGAATATGTGTTTATTCGTGATAAATCAGCGTTCATTACATTCTGTACTGCATTTGAGTTATTATTATCAAAAGTGTGATGTAATTGAGTATCATTAGCAATAAATTGGACCTTGCATGTTTCTATTTGTTTATTTAAATCAGACGTATACATAAGGAATAGCAAAGTCCCTAGAATAGAACCCTGCGAAACTCCTGGTTGAATTGGTAGGAATCTTAAATGACATGGAAAATATTATTTCTTATAAATCACTATTGATAAAATCCCAATTACACATGTATTATTTGTTACCATTTAATATTATATATTTATAGAATACGTGGGTTATAGTTAACTTTTTGACTATTTGGAAATGTTTAAATTTTAAATTACCATAAGTAATTGAAAATATTAAATAAACAAAAAGTAAATTGCTCGAGCGGGCTCGAAAGAAACGAGAAATTCTCGTCGAGAGATAACACCCTCTCGTCTCATTCGAGACGAGACAAGACGAGATGAGAGACGAGAATCTCCCGTCTCGCGCTATTACTACTTTTGATACGCGCTATTTTGATCGGGCGCTAATTCGTTTAGCGTTATTTTGATCAGGCGTTCAAACAATAGCGCTATTTTGATAAACGCTATTTTGTGACAAACTTTATTGATTGTATTGATAAATAAATAATATATTTTGTTTTTTATACTTAATAAAAATCGTTTACCGTACTAACATTATTTAGTTGTCAAAAAAAAACCGTGTAATTACGAAAAATAAATTGTAGAATGAACCAAAAAATGTTCTTAAATTCAAAAGTAGTTTTCTGATTATCTTAAGGTTTTTAAAAAACTTATTTTACCTTAAAAAAACAATCGTTTCAACATATTATTATTATGGTTATTTGGACTGGCTGGTAGGAAGTAGCTGAAAAACGCATTTCTACTTTCTATTAATTCTGATCAAGCCTAAAAAATGTTTGTTGCATGTAATACATTTTTTTTTTAATAAAGGCTCATGAATTGTAAGAATTTTAATCTGGGGCATGTCCCTAAGGCTCTTGCCTGGTGCCGTCCTTGGAAAAAACTTAATTTTTAACAATTTGTTGGTTTCTTTGTTCACACTTTTTGTGACACAGTGTATATACGTTCAGTTTGATTACCAATTTATCTCAATCGAAAAATTACGTTATAGATAAAGCCATAAGGTACTAAATTTAATTTAATTCCAACACACACACAATAGTGAGTCATTAATTTTACTATAATACGTAAAACAAAAGTTTCAATTTATAGATGCAAGGAAACAAAACGTACAATTAAACATATTTTTCTACACCCGTATTATACAGTGAGAATCTTAAGTCTTACCCCCCCTAACTAACTCGTTACTGGAGTCTTGTTAGGAAAATCGCCGAGACAGGTCGATTTTTGTTTTCTACAATGTACATTTTTGTATGATTAGTTTACCCTTAATTTCATCCCTTACTCGAGGGGAACAACCCTTTCGAAAAATTTAAATGGCATGGGGTGGTGAGTGATAGCTCATTTAAAGGGGGTTTTATTCTCTATTCAACCCTGCAAAAAATTTTTAAATTTGACATACAACAATACGAGATACTACTGCTTTTATAACTAAAAATGACCACAAAAATTTAAATTAAGTTCACAATCGTCAGCAAGATCAAGTAAACAAATTGAACATTAAAAACACAATTGAACAAGCAAGACCAAGTTGACAATACAATGAACAATTATTTACAAAATACTTACTATTTATTCATCCAGGATCCAGAGCACACCGAAATACAAACAAATAATAATTATTGACAATATGATATTATTGATAATCACAATAAATACAGGTAATGGCAAATGTCATTCACCGGGAGGTAATGGTTGCCTGACAATGACCAATGACAAATGACAAATTCAATACATCGCCATGTGCTTGTAAACGCCTCGCTCGTGAGCTCTGTGTATTTGTGTCGATATAAGTGGTATTTTTTGCTGCAAAAATATTAATAGTGTACAAGGAAGTGTGTAAGGGTGCTATACCTCATAATCTAGAAGAATTTTCGTCTATATATACGGAAAAAGAGACTGATAATTTTAAAAGCAAAACATAAGAATTCCTTCAGTGTTGCCAAGTCAAAACTGTAAGTACGTACTACCTATCAATTTAAATTAAAATGCCGCCCAAAACAACAAGAAGTGATAGTATTACAACGCTTATTGATGACAACATGTTGGAGGCTATAGCAAATAAATTAGGACAAAAATTAACACAAAAAATTGAAGAGCAACTGGAAAATTTAACAACAAAATTTGAAAAGATGGAAAGTAAACTAAACAATGTTTCGAATGAACTAAACAAAATATCTGAAAAATTGGCCTCGCTAGAAGGAGCGACTCAAACTAACCAGAAAGAAGTGGCCATTATTAAAGATAAGTTAAATATTATGGAACAAAACACTAGACGAAATACTCTTAGGATGATAGGTGTAAAGGAAGATGGTAATGAACAGTTATTATCTAAGGTACTTAATATTATCAATGAAGCTTTGAAAGTTAAATGCTCTCATTGGGAAATTGACAATGTCTACAGGGTTGGGAAGTACAATGAAAATCAAATGAAACCTAGACATATAATTATTACATTTGTTACATATTTAAAAAGAAACGAAATATACACAGCTAGAAGGGGATTGAAAGGATCGGGTATATTCATAAATGAAGATTTAGTTGAGACATCTTACAAACTCTTATTAGCAGCCAAGAAGTCATTTGGTCCACGTGATGTTTGGTCGAGGAATGGAAGAATATATTTAAGACGTGACAACACTGTTCTACTCATTAATAACGAAATTGATTTGGTTCAAGTAAAATAAAACAAAAACTGATAAAGGTATTGGGAGATAATAAAAGACATTTTTTTTTCTTTGTTTTCAGTTATCGCTATACATAAACTTTTGGATGTAAATTTAAAGGTAGATTTACACTATAATATCTATAGGAAAATTTAATTTATTTATTTCATTGTAAACACAATAACATATTTTATTATTCATTTTTTTTATATATATATATATATATAATATAGATAATTTTTAGTTGTAATATGGTGTAATTTCAGTACGTGGCTATTTTTTAGTATTCTGCGGATTTGCAAAAGAGGATTATTACTAAATTATTTTAACTTAAATTTAGCCTTTCAGAAATAGCAGCAAAAATATTTCTTATAAAATATATTTCTTTTTTTCTTCTTACAGAGCTTACTTGTAATAAAACTGTATATTAAGGTGTCTAGTACACTTAATATATACTATCAAAATTGTAGAGGACTAAATAGTAAATGCAACGATTTTTACAGGAGATGTCTTAACGATGACTTTGACATAATTATTGCCGTCGAAACATGGCTACAAGAAGGAGTAAGGGATGGAGAAATTGTTTATCCTGAATTATTTAATTTAGTAAGAGTTGATAGAGACCTCATTTTCACTAAAAAACATACGGGTGGAGGTGTTTTTATAGCAATTCGGAAAAAATATAAAATTTTAAATATAGTGAGAAAAAGTACATATTTTGAAGCTCTGGTTATACAAGTGAAAGTCAATGGAAATAAATACACTTTCTGTGCATTATACATACCTCCAAATAGTAAAAATCATGTTTATGAATTGGCAGTCAATTTTTTACAAGATAATATAGAAGATGTAGAAAACACTTATATTTTAGGTGATTTTAATGTACCAGAAATTACGGGTATAAATTCTAATTACGCGTTTTCTAGTGATAAACTCAATATATTACATGATTTCATGGATTATAATAATTTTAAACTATTTAATAATATCAAAAATAACCTAGGAAAAACTTTAGATTTGGTTGTTAGTTCAGAAAATAATAATGATAAATGTTTAGTTGTTAAGGAAACGTTACCATTTGTAAATGAGGATATTTATCATCCCGCATTGAATATTAGTATACAACTTTGTAAAGGTTCAAATTACAAAAATGTGTTTTTAAAAGAGTATAAAAATAACTTTAAAAAAGCAAACTTTGATTTGTTAAGTGAAAATGTTAGGGATACTAATTGGGATAATGTGTTAAATCAGATAGATGTAAACAAAGCTTTAGATAATTTTTATACTATTTGGAATATAATTATTGAGGAATGTGTCCCTAAGTATACAGTAAGTAAAAACAGTAAAAAATATCCGATTTGGTTCACTAAAGAAATTAAAGATATGTTAAAGGAAAAAAACAATTATCGAAAATTAAGTTCAGTAAGTGATTTTTACAATGAAAAGTTTAAAGAAGTAAGAAAAAAAGTCAAAATTTTAATTAGATCGAAAGAACGACAGTATTTAAAGCAACTAGAAGAAAATGTAACAACCGAGGTAAATGAGTTTTGGAATTATGTGAAGTGTAAGAGAAAAAATAATGATCTGAATTTAGGAAACTACATTTATAAAGAAGCTGCAGTGGCTCATAATAAATCAGCAGAAATATTTGCAAATTTCTTTTCAACGGTTTATGCCTCAACAAAAGCATCGTACAATCTAGATTTCGCAAATTTCAGTAATATATGTAACGACACTTTTGTTTTTAAAAAAATAACCGAATTGGAATATAACTCTGCGATAAAAAAGCTTAAAGCAAAAAAAGCTGCAGGTGTCGACGGAATGCCTCCCTTTATTCTCAAAGGTTGTTATGAATGGTTGAAACAACCTCTTTTACATATTTTTAACCTAGCTTTATCAACCAAGGTTTTCCCATCAATATGGAAAATTGCTATAACTACACCCATTCATAAAACGGGGAACAAAATGGACATAGAAAACTATAGACCCATTTCAATTATGTGTGCTCCACCTAAGTTATTAGAACAAATTATATACACAATGCTCTATAGACATGTTGAAAAATATTTATCTACCCAGCAACATGGATTCGTTACAAATAAAAATGTTAATACCAATTTGTTTATTTTTGCTAATAAAGCCTACGAAACATTAGAACGAAGAAGTCAGTTAGATACTGTATATACAGATTTTCAAAAAGCGTTCGATAAGGTAAATCATGATGTACTACTTCAAAAATTAAATACATTTGGCTTAACTACAAATTTCCTTTGTTTAATTAAAAGTTACTTAGAAAACAGATTATTTATAGTAAAACATAATGGAAATACATCTGGTAAGTTTTCTGCTAATTCGGGTGTTCCACAGGGTTCTAACCTAGGTCCACTCCTGTTTTTGTTATTTGTTAACGATTTACCATCTGTAATTAACTATTCTGATTGTTTACTCTTTGCAGATGATTTTAAAGTTTTCAAAACTGTACAGACAGTAAGGGATTGTGTCAAGTTACAAAAAGACATAAATAGTATTCACGAATGGAGTCTTAGTAATAAGTTGTATTTTAATATAAAAAAATGTTGCATTATGACAATAACACGCAAAAAAGAATCAATCACTTTTGACTATATAATGGATGGAAGTAAACTTGTGCGTTATTCAGAGGTTAAAGAACTCGGTGTAACTTATAACAATCATTTTTCGTTTTCAACTCATATTAGAAATATAGTAAAATCTGCTAACCGCATGTTAGGGTATGTAATAAGGCAAACTGCTACTTTTACTAATACGAACACTATAAAACTTCTCTATTATAGTTTAGTTAGGACCAAGTTGGAATATGCTTCTCTAATTTGGTATGGAGAGTATCAATATTCAATGAAAGAAGTTGAAAAGGTCCAAAACAAACTACTTAGATATTTGTACTACAAAACACACCATGTTAGACCAGATTATAATACAATAAGGTCAACTCAGTTGAGAAGAGAGTTTAAAATTATATCGTTGGACAGCAGGCGTTGCCTAAACTCGATGATGTTTCTCTATAATACGCTTAATAATAATATAAATGCACCTGATATATTATCCTTAATACAATTTAACGTTCCACCACGTAGAATGCGATCATCAGCTATGTTTAATATTCCCTTTACTACAACCAGAGCTCCTCTCGTAGCCATGTTGAGACTAGCCAACCAGTTCAATGTGTGTATGGATTTGGACTGGACAGTGACTAAGAGAATTTTCCGTCGAATAATTCTAGATCACATAGTAAACATCTCTGTATAGGAATAGTTATTTTTATTAAAGTTGATTTATTAGAATTAATTTATTAAAAGTCATTTATTAAAATTAATTTATTAGTGTTTTAAAATTTGGTCCCCTACAATTTTATAAAACTTACATATATTTCAATGTTTTTTGTCTATTTTTGGTATTTTCTCTCATCAGTGAGAGCTTAATAATGATACATTTGTATTTTAAATTTTATTTTTATCCATGTAATTAAACCTTTTTGGTTTGTATGGAAAAAAGATCAATAAATAAATAAATAAATAAATAAATGACACTCCCACTCTTTCCACCATCAATTGCAGATTTCTGTAAATTGTGTGTACAGCGCTCTCTAGAATTAGTTCTTTGAAACTAAAAGATCATTTCAGTTCGGGCTATACCAGTTACCGATGCCTGGATAGACTGATTTGGAGAGTGAAAATGAATTCTTCAATAGTGGTAACAGGTGACGTAATGGTTATTGATAACTTCACCTCGTTTGAAAGGTATTTAAAATACTGATTTTGATGGATAATAAAAATAAACACTAAAATTTGAGTTTCGCTTTTAATTAATAAAAATTCTAGAACCAGTTGAAGAATTAACGGTTTAATTTCATTTCCTAACATAATGTTTTTGAATAAGAAACTCTAATACACATTAATTACTTATTAATCTATCCATGATGATTATGAACAGTAGGTAGATAGCATAAATCATTACATTGCTTTACTTACTCCTAATTTTATTCGAAATACAACTACAATATAATTTGGTTAAAATGTTATAATCATTAATATAATGCATATTTGTCTACCCTGTATGCTAAATGAATTCATATGAACAGTAATCGTTAACGGATGCTTTACGGTAAAACTCTAATGAAATTCCGTAGTTTAATAGTGCTAACTGCTAGGCAACAGTTAATATAATACTATATACCTACTTGAGTGTGAAACTTGCACATAATTACTCGCTTACGTTGGTGTATCATTTCAGATTACCTCCTATATCATGTAGCGTAACTCGAGTGTTATAATTGGATATCAAAGGCATTACAATCACAGAGAATGTTAAGAGCAAACCGCTTAAGAATTTTAAATTTCTTCTTAGCCTTTATTTTTGGTACGTTTTTTGTGAAATTTTCAGAAAATACCAATAATAATAATAGTAATTTTTTATTGCTTTCTAAAAACAAGGTTTTACAAGCAAGAGTTCAGAACAAGTAGAAAGTAAATAGTAATAAATCCACATAAATTAACAAAATAAATATAATACCTACATTTTTATTATATATTATACAAATAATATATACATTTCACAAAAAAGGAAAATAGAAACACACCCCTGGAATAAAAAGAAAATAAAATATAAAAAAAACAATTATTCATTTATAATAAAAGATCTTTTTTACAATATTCCAAATGTGTACAAAAATAATTTTTGCCACTTTAATTGTTAGATTTTTTGACACGTTTAGAAAGGTTTCAAAATTATCAAAACACCTATATTTTGGTCTCATAGTTGTGTAAATTGGACAATGAGATTGCGATATAACGTTTCATTTTCATATATATTAGACAGAACATATCTCACAAGCGGCCAATAACATACGACGTCCCATTAAGGCCCAACTTAATCTTGTTTGACATATAATCACGATTTTTTTTAGGTTAGAAAATTTGCATTTCAATTTACATTCGAAGTAATACACGACGTCACTTTAAATTTCTATATATTTATGTCAACAAATATGTAACACATATAGGGGTCTATTCTGTAACAATTCCTTTATATTTAACGGCCTTTAAAAATATTTTCTTCTTTACTTCTGTCATTATTTAAACGGATCTTTAAAATACATTAGAGGACTATCTTAAAGAAATCTGTTTAAACAATGACAGAAGTATATTAACGAATATGAACATATTTTTATAGGCCGCCAATATTTTTAAAGGCCGTTAAATATAAAGGAATTGTTACAGAATAGACCCCATACTTTGATTAATCAAAGTATGTGATGTAACACGATGCATTTATAAAACGTACGTCACTAATGAATATGTGGCGGCAACTGACGGCAACACTGTCAGCTACTAGAGTACATACA
Organism: Psylliodes chrysocephalus; assembly: GCA_927349885.1. Taxonomy (NCBI): domain Eukaryota; kingdom Metazoa; phylum Arthropoda; class Insecta; order Coleoptera; family Chrysomelidae; genus Psylliodes; species Psylliodes chrysocephalus. The sequence goes on from OV651813.1 coordinate 4,859,271, forward strand.
GGTCCGGTATAAGCCATATACAGGGTGTCTGTAAAAGGTCTTTACAAAAACATACCACATATTCCTTAGACCAAAATAAGTCGATTTAAGTAAAATTACCTTAGTACAAAGTTGCTTCGTTTGGGCTCCAGAGGGCCTTGAAGTTACAATTTTTAAATCGTTATTCCCATATAAATTTAAAACGGCATATGCGATTTTGCTGAAATTTGGTATATTGGTAGAGTTTTATGTGGCAAAAAAAAATGGTATTAAAATTTTGTCCGATGATAATAATACATAGACGTAGAACTTGATTTTTTAAATAATTGCACCTTTAAAAATTCTACGCCAATGAGAGAAAAGGAGTTTGAGTATGAAATTTAGATTGCGCAACTCATTTACTTTAAAAAAGGTACTCTTGATAAGACTCGATTAGTCTCATGGTTTTGATCGAAATTTGCATTTTAGTAATTTTAGAACAGAAGGTTCTCTTTACCGATGAATTGTTTAAAATGTTCACCATTTTCACGCATACAAAGATTTATACATCGAAGAAAATTAAAATGAATCCTTTCCATAACTTCTTCATCACCTCTAAGATTGTTTATTGCATCTTGAATACGTTGCCAGAGTTGTTCCTCATTTTCTACAGGTTCCCTGTAAACTGTGGATTTCAGATGTCCCCATAAAAAGTAATCCATCGGTGTTAGGTCTGGAGAACGTGGTGGCCAGTTTACAGGTGCATCATTACCTCTGCCTATCCATTTGTGTGGATATTGTTCATTCAAGTGGTTTCTAACGTTTAAAGAAAAATCTGGTGGAGATCCATTTTGCATAAACCACATACCTCTCCGAAGTTGGAGAGGTAAATCTTCTAACAATTCTGGCAACGTATTTTGTAGAAAATCCAAATAATTTCCTCCAGTTAATCTTCGTGGAAGTATGACAGGACCAACAATGAAATTACCAATTATTCCAGCCCACACATTAATTTTGAATTCGTGCTGAAAATGGTTTACCTTTATTGCATGCGGATTTTCAACGGCATAAACATGTTCATTATGGGTATTAGTTATACCTCTTCTTGTAAAACCCGCTTCATCGGTAAAGAGAACCTTCTTGACAAAGTTTGGATCTCTTTCTCTTTGCATATTAACAAATCGATAAAAAAAAATTCATTTGTGGATGTCTAGACATCCAAAATTGTATATCTAATGGACGTCCAATGGACATATTTGTATTGTCTGGGTAATAGCCAGGCCAGGTATTTAACTCTAAATACATAAACCTTAAATGACATCTGGTTTAACTTGGTGAGAAAACACTTGTTTTTACAGAAATGAGTGATAAACTTGAAAGTCCTTTTAATATAATATAAATCTAGAAATTTCAAAAATATGTAAGTACTTTTTAAACCTAAAGGCTTTGAAAATATATGCACATTGCAAATATTTAGTTAAACCTCTCAAAAATAATGTCTTTTTAATTGTTACCTAAATTTTTTTTGGCACCCTTAATTTTATTTACCTTATTTTTAGTTAAGGAGAAGGTAATTTAATTTAAATATGGGGCTTTTATTACATTTTTAACAATAAATAAACCAAATATTGAACAAATTTTATAGATAAATTATAAAATAATGAACGTCTTTTACTTTTATAATAAATAATTAATTATTACATAATGAATTATATTTTGGTTCCGAAATTTCAGCATTGCTGTTAACCCTAACTACTTCAATGTGATTCAATCACATTGCAACATTTGCGCATGGACTATAACAATAATTTCAGATAATTTGCCAAACTATTTCGCTCACAATCAGTGTAGAAAATAAGCTACTGTCGCTTCTCCTTGATCGGTATTCTCGGGTTACACCTCTACCGGTAGTGGGATAGCAATTATGCTCTATTTGTCTGCCACAACTAAATGGTAAGGAATATAAAACACTAATAACTAGCAATTCTGCATTACATTGGTTTTAGTAACACATCATTTGTTCTCTTCTCTCTATCTCTACTTATCCAAAACAATGTATACCTCATTTTTGCATTTGAATCTGTCTTATTGTAAATATCACTCTATTGATCCATCTGACATTAAAGATTCGGTTAATAAATTAAATGAAGATTTCTCTGTCCATATCAAATAAATGTTATTTGACAATTAATGCCAAAAAGTATTGCGCTTTTGTAGTAAAATTCAAACAAATTTAATACTTGCTGATTTGCTGGTCACACATTAATCATTGTGACACCGTCCCTATATAATATTTAGATTAAAAAACAAACATTTTTTCTACAACTGTGCTTTGGAAGTTAAATTGAGAAATAACTTGGTTCATTACAATAAAATATTCCAATTTCTGTTGTGAGATATATACGACGAAAATCGAAAAGTTTGGATCAACATATAACGTCAAGAACAAGCATCTTTAGATTGAGGAAGTTTGTACATGACAGGAAAAATTGATAAGCAAATTGAATAATATAAAAAAGGGTGAACTCACAGAGTCGTCTAAGCATTTCACGCGAAACCAGAATGAATTTGAAGGATGATCCCATAAGTAATCCTTCCGAAGTGAAAACATTTCTATACAGAGGGTAGTAATAAAATTAGGATCTATGACAAGTATTAGAAATTCAAAATTAAAAAAAAACCGACTTCAAAAACGTGCTGATGCCGTCACCACATCTTAACCAAATTTATATGGGACCACCCCTGTGGTATCCCCTTACTAACAAAAAAAGAATCATATAAAACGAACAAGGTGGTAAAGCATTATCGCTAAACATACATAAAAAATGAAGAGTTTGAGGATTTTCTCACAGACCCAATTATTATATTTTGACCAAATTTATATGGGACCACCCCTGAAGTACCCCCTTTCTAACAAAAAAAGAATTATTGAAATCGGACACCGTGCTGAAGAATTATCGCTGAACATACATAAAAAAAAAAATATCGCGACGAATTGATAACCTCCTCCTTTTTTGAAGTCGGTTAAAAATCGACCTAAAAATGGAAATTCCACTTTTATATGTAAAACAAACGAATAAATTTCGTTAAGTACTATGCAACGATTTGAATTTGTTATTTATGTGCCGCGTCAGTTTGAAACTTTCAAATGTCAAATGTAGATTTTATATTTAAAAATCTGATGTGTCCAACACATCTATCAATCTATCTGAATCAGGGCGTGGTTCAAAGCCCACTCGCACTAAAGCTCTAAACTTATTGCATCTCTCACTGTTTCCCCCCATCAGATTAATTTTCTTGATGAATTCAAGAACAAGTATGTCTGATGGGTGCTTTTGTACCTCAAAGTACCGTTCCCGTTCCCATTTAATGTCCCGACAGTGGCATAGAATGCGAATAGAAGTTTCGTCCTCCTCTTCACATATTCTACATAGGGATTCATCAGATATCCCTATAGATTAAGGTGTCTTCTAAGGCAGCAGTGTCCCGTAAAGAGTCTTATTATTGTCACGAATTGCATTTAAAAAGAATTAGATTTTTATTAAAGTACTTTCCAAAAATATATTTCAACTCAAATTTTATTAAAGCCATTTTCAAAAATATAATTTTATTTCAATCTTTTTAATTTCGATTCAATTCCAATTTGGGTTTAATATTACATTTAAAGTTATTTAAAACAATAACAATCTTTTCGTCTAGTAATTAAAAACTTTATTTTATGTTGAAAGTAAACAAAGCACTCAATTCGGTTATGCTGATTCTACAATTTCAAAACAATGTTGGGGTCAGCTAGCCAAATTGACAAAACAAAAAAATAACAACATTTTTGGCACAACCGAGGCTATAAGTTCTTCGGCTGTGACATAAATCGGCAGTAGGTAATACTCTGTTGTATTACAGTAATAAAAATAAAAAATAAAGTCGTGACATTCCAGCTTGCTGTTAAAATATGTGGTAAGGTTATCTTATAAATCTAATAAAAAATAAAATAAAAGCTCAAAAGGTATTTCTGAGAAAAGTAACCAGTTGGTTCTTTAAAGTCTTTGTAGTGTATATATATTGTATATTTGGGGTGTATTATAACATTGAGAATTTCTGGGTAGTTTAGGGGATTTTAGTTTGTATTCATTAGAGATTTGTAGTTTTTTATGCTGTGACTTTTATTCCTTCCCCAGTAGCGTAAAGCCAAGCCAAACAGTAAATCATAAGAAAGGTTCTCCAGTGAGTATTTTCGGGGGGCGCAAAGATCTTCCTCGACTGGAAGATCGTTTGGGCGATCCGAAATACGCAGTGGCGTACCCCACGATTAATTGGTTTACCTAACGAACCACTTAACGTGACATGGTGGAGGTGCCGGGCAACGATCCCGGTACCTCTCTTAAACATTATGGTCTTGAGTTTGCTTCTGTTAAGGTTTAGCAGTTGATTTTGTCTGCTCTTGGATGGACCCTCTATGAATCTGTTGGACTATCTAAGTCCAGTCTAGAAAGTTTCGTTATTTCGTTGACACCCATTTATCATGTTGGTGTGAAATACCACATGTGGGTTTTGGTCCTTTCCTTGTTAGAAGGACTGCTTTCTCGTTTCCAAACACTTATGTCCCGGCATTCAAGGGTGACCTAGTTATGTTTTGTCAGAGCCTGAAAGGACTGTTGGCATCAAGTATTAATTTATATTGTACTTTTACCCTTTTCAGTGACTGTCATGATAAAGACCCTCTTATCTCTAAAAGATTCATTTATCATAACTTTGCCGCAGACATTTATTGTTGTAACTTAGCCTGGAAGACTGTTGTCAGTGACTCCAGGTTCATACTAATGGTCCTTCCTGAGTTCACATGGTAAACCCCTGCTCCTGTGCTGTTTTTCATTTTCGAACCGTCTGTATACCAGATTTATTCCTTTTGTTTTTCCCTATTTTCCTGGCTTTTGGTTTCTTGAAGTCATGAATAATGGGCGTTCTATCTGATGGCATTCTTAATACCGGATTTTGTTTTAATTTCTCTAATATCATAGTGTGGTGTCTTTTTCTCGAAAGTTCCCATCCAAATCCATTAGTAAACAGCCTGTATGCCACCACAAGGTGTAATGGAGGAAGACCTAGCAGTAGCTCCATTGCTGCAGTGGGCGTAGTTCTAAATGCCCCTGTTATTAATAGACAGGCTAGTCTGTATCTTGTCTAATTTTCTGTTAGCTGTTATGCTTTTAGTCTTGTGCCACCATATGACTGATGAGTAATTTATAACAGGTACTACAACCATAGTATAAAGCCAATGCATCATACTTGATTTAAGCCACCATGTGTTCCCTACTATCCGTCTATAGGACCATAGTATTCTTACAGCTTTTTCTGTTGTTTTTCTATATGGCTGTTGAAACTAAGCTTGTCATCAAGAGTGATTCTAAGATATTTAACCTCTTTTGCTATTTTTAGATGTTGTCCCCACATTTAAAACTCCCACTTCGTAATGCAGTGGGCTACGCCACGTCTGTGCATAGATCTCAATATTGAATTGCATGAAGCCGAATCAAAGGCTCTTTCTATATCTAGGAAAACTCCTATTGCTATTTCTTTGCTTTCCAATGCTTATTAATGGATTAAACAACTTACCTGAAAGGAAGTTCAATCCAAATTGTACTTCACTGCTGGGCCCCAATATATCCATAATATGTAGTATACTCTCAATTGATCGAAGTGTACGATTATTTCACAACATTTTTAAAGATACTAAAAATTTTTGGGTACGCCGCTGCCGCATTCCATGCTTATCATCGACGACCCGATATACCTCATTATTTTGTTGTGGTCCTAGATCGCTGATTTCTTTTGGGGTTGGTTTTTCACAGGAGGGGAGGGAAGTGGATATATTGGGGCCCAGCAGTTCGTACAATTTGGATTGAACTTCCTTTCAGGTAAGTCGTTTAATCCATTAATTCTACTTCACTGCCCCAATATATCCATAATATGTAGATGTTTAGAGATCGACAGCGATCATAATCATTTAGAGACACACGATTGATTTTTAATGAAAACCAAATATTTTGTTAAAGAGGAAAAATTATTTTCAAATTGAGTTTTTTTTTTACATTCTATGTACACGTTGTATATATTTATATACACTTATACGAGTATAAATCTAACAAATCTAACATTGAATTCAGCTAAATTTAAACACAAAAAAGCGTATATTTAGCGAAACTAAATGGTTATTTTTTGTAATCCTTAAGAACTAGATCCCCATAATTTTGAAAACAAGCTTTGTTGTAAATTTATTGAAGTTACTCGATTTTTAGCAGCTTTTCGTATAACCAATGTCATGTAGAGTAATATAGGGGTCTATTCTGTAACAATTCCTTTATATTTAACGGCCTTTAAAAATATTTTCTTCTTTACTTCTGTCATTATTTAAACGGATCTTTAAAATACATTAGAGGACTATCTTAAAGAAATCTGTTTAAATAATGACAGAAGTAAATTAACGAATACGAAAATATTTTTAAAGGTCGCCAATATTTTTAAAGGCCGTTAAATATAAAGGAATTGTTACAGAATAGACCCCATAACCTGTTAAAAACTATGTGTCTTCGCCACTTTTTCCAGCAATCGAATGATTGTGAAGATACTAAGTGTATCAGTTATTTGACTGTTAGGAGATATTTTAGTTTATCTCCTTGTCTGAGAGGATTCGTCAACTGTTGGTATTGTATTAAGGCGCAGGCTGTGAACAAAGTCAGATCATCGTTAAAAAATTTAAAGACTAAAAGTGGTTGTTTTTTCCTGGGAGCTGAGGTATTGAGCAATTCAGTTATAATGAACTTAACTTTCTCTCCGTCTCTCTATCTCTCTTTCTCTCTCTCTCTCTCTCTCTCTCTCTCTCTCTCTCTAAGTATATTACTGAATTTAAACCTTAACTATTTTTTGTAAGTTTTTCTAATTGGGACTAAAAGTAGGCATCTTGCAAGTCTATTGCATACATATAACATTGCAATGTTTTTTGTACTGTTCGGTATTCCTCTAATTTGAATTGGATTGCTATCACATACACATTTATTTATTTATATTAGATTGAGTAAAAACCTATGTTTGCCACTTTGTTTTGTTCTAAGAAAATAGCTAGATACGAACTTATTTGAGCGCATTACTTAATGGCACCCTTCTTTGATAAAGTTTAAATTTCAAGTTTAATTGCAGATAACTCTGCCTTTAAGAAATTTCTGTTTGGTGAGGGTTTCATTTGGATTGACTTTTTGAAAAAAATAATTTTACTATCTTTTATGCAGTTCAAAACAAAAGTATTGTTTGTTAAAACCCGCCATTCATTGTAATGAAATTTTAGTATACCTGCAACTTGACCTATATCAGAGTTTAATTTTGGTATTGGTATCCTTGACGACGATGCTCGGTAGTGTTTGCTCTTTGTTCTTTAACCTGTTCTGGGTCTCTTTATTTGCAATATCGTCTTTTAGGTGAGTGCCATCAGTGGCCTGTGTCAGCCAATCTGAGATATTAACTACCTGACCCTGGGAGCATAGACTTAGCTTGAATCTGAGTCATCAGAAAAATTTTGATGTATTGACACAATATCTTTTGTGAAAGAATAAGCATTATAAATCAAAATCCAAGATTCATGAGCGTAAAAAAAGTATTCATCTCGACATCGGTCGCAATGGGTGTTGTGGTATCATTCGCATAAAGCAGGGCAGATATCTGAAAATGTTCGCATGAAGCAAAAAAAATATAATCATTATCTTTTTAATAGTTGGTAGGTATTTAACTACATCTATATTATCAACAACAGTTTTACAACTTACAAAAACGTGTATGATCGACATTAATGGCATGTCGTTTGTAGTAGAGAAAAAAAAAAGGTAATTGTGATATCGTTCGCATAAAGCAGGACAGATACCAAGTATATCTTTTGAAGTAAACCAAAATCTTATTTCGTTCAATGATGTGAAATTGTTCGCATAAAGCAGGACAATTATCACATTAAATTTAATTCTAGCCTAACCAAAATAATTAAGTAGGCTCTAAAAAATGATTATTATGATATCGTTCGCATAAAGCAGGACAGATACCAAGTATTTTTGACTAAATCAAAATCTTATTTCGTTCACTGATCTGAAATTATTCGCATAAAGCAGCAGAAACATCACATTCAATTTGAATTCTCCGAAATAGTTTTTTAGCCGGCAAAAAACATGATTCATGAAAGACTTTTTAGCGGTTATATACATTATTTGTACTTACTGTCTAAACTGGAGTCTGTAGTATGGTTTGTTTCCAACATGTCTTGCAGTTTTCGCATTTTTCTTTTTATTTTCCTATATTTTTCATTGTCACATTTTTGTTTCGGCATTTTTCCCAAAAATTGATACGTACACTTCAACACAACAAAGAATAATGAGGTATATCGGGTCGTCGATGATAAGCAAGAAATGCGGCAGCGGCGTACCCAAAAATTTTTAGTATCTTTAAAAATGTTGTGAAATAATCGTACACTTCGATCAATCGAGAGTATACTACATATTATGGATATATTGGGGCCCAGCAGTGAAGTACATGCTTAAAACTGACAAAGACAAATATGAACAGAGTAAAGATAAGGATAAATAAAAAGACCTTGGGTGATAAAAAAGGTCACATAAGGCGAGATCCGGTAATTAAGGTGGACGTTCTATTACAGGGATCTAAATAATTTTAAAAACATGCAATGATATAATATCTCTAAAAGTAGAAAAGATGAAGAAAATTGTAATTTTCGCCATATATTTTTTACCTCCCTCATATATCTATTGTACAAAAATTTTAATATTTATGAAATTTATATTGGGTCTTAAATCATGAAAAACTAAAACCAAAACAGTCCAATTAAAATAGATAATAGAATATCTAAAAGTTAATAACAAGTAAAATATTTAAACAATGATAGACAACTTCTTTTAAATTTTATATAATTTATTTACTCATGAAATTGTTTCAAAATCGTGATCAATATGGCATTCTTCGAGTAAAGAATTTCTAGAAATCTGCATTTTTGAAACGTCACTGCATACTAACTAAACTATTCAACCCATTACTATTATTTTACCAGGAACTCAAATTAAACGAGAATTCTAGAATATAAAATAACGAAACTAGATTTATATTATTGTGACGATAGTTTAATTTAGGCACTAACAATTCTAATTTATTTATTACAAATTTATCTTTTCAATCCAATACTTTATTCTAAACTACTGGTCCGTCGACGAAATTGCGCTACTTATACAAGACCCACTTTGTACGAGAGGTCTCTAGACGATGATAGAATGTCCTAGAATTCCTATCTCTATAACTCAACGTCACGTACCGCTTGTTCTGGTATATTCGTGAAGTGTCCTATTGTCTCTATTAGTATCTATATTGCCAGCACGCCGCTAGACTCCATATCGCGGGAGTAAACAAAGGACAGGGCAGGCTTTCACGCGATATTATTCAAGAGATCAATGACTTTTTGGCGAAAAACTGTTACTAAAGTCTACAGGAATGTCCAAGAAAATAATTATGAAACAAGGTGTAACTTTAATAAAACGTTCTTCTAAACCAGTGGTCGCCAACCTGTCGATCGCGAGCTACCGGTAGCTCGCGGAGGCAATTCTGGTAGCTATCACAACGATTTTAATTTAAAAAATACAAACTGCAAAAATCAGAGAAGCTTCCGAAAATTCCACAAAAAAATCTAATTGTCATAATATTAAACATAAACAGCGGCAACGTTGCGGTGAGCGATCTGCCGCTGCCGCCATCAAGCTAGAATCGGCTAGAACTGACCAGCCGGACCAGCGCGTTAGTGATCGAGAACGATCAGGATTGCTTTGAACGGGATAAATACGCAAGGCGCGGCGACATTGCGCTTAGTTTAAAACTGAACGCGTAACCAACGTCCAGCGGTTGAATTAGTAGAGAACAACAAAAAATAATATTATGGCAAGCAGTTGTAAGAAGGAAAAGACGTACCACTTTCATTCGGAATGGGAAGAACAATACTTTTTTACAGAAGTTAAAAATAAAAATGTGTGTTTGTTATGTAATACTTCGGTCTCCGTTGCTAAAAAAGTAAATATTGAGAGACATCATGAAACTGTACATTCTAATTTTGAAAAATCATTCCCACTACATTCTGCCGCCAGAAAGGAGAAACTGAAACAGTTAAAAAAGCAGTTAATTGGACAACAATCAATATTTTTAAGAACAGTCGACAAAAATAAGGCTGCAACTGAAGCATCGCACCGTGTGTCCCAGATAATTGCACAAAAAAAGAAACTTTATGAAGACGGGGAAATGATAAAACAGGCGTTTTTAGAAGCTGCCGATTCCTTATTTGCCAACTTTAGAAATAAAGACGAGATAGTTTCAGGTATAAAATCTATGCTTTCTGCTAATACAGTGATGAGACGTGTAGAAGTAATGAGCAATGATATTTTTTTACAGTTAAGAACTGACTTAGATAACTGTGTTTATTTTTCACTTCAACTGGATGAACCAACAGATGTCGTTGACACTGCCCAGATGGTTGTGTTCGTCAGGATGGTTTTTAGTGATTTTACGATTAAAGAAGATCTTTTAAAGTTTATTCCACTGAAAGGACACACTACTGGACAGTAGTTGTTTTCTCATTTAAAAAATATTATTTCTTCCGAGAAAATTCCAATATCGAAAATGGTAGACTTGACAACCGATGGCGCTCCAGCTATGGTGGGTTGTGATAAGGGTCTGGTGGCGTTATGTAGTAAAGATGAAACTTTTCCGCAATTTCTCTGTTACCACTGCATTATCTATCAGCAAGCATTATGTGGAAATTTCCTGAAACTAAACAACGTTATGAAACTGGTGGTAAAAATTGTGAACAAGATTAGAGCTCAAGCGTTACAAAGAAGATTATTCAAAACCTTGGCCGATGAAGTTGACTGTTGACTGTCACTCTGAAGTCCGATGGTTAAGTAGAGGACGGGTGCTGAAACGTTTTAATGATGTCCTATCTGGCATAGTTCAATTTTTCAAACAACGCGATGAACCGACTCCGGAACTACAAAATTCAATCTGGCTTAGAGATTTTGGTTTTCTCGTGGACATTACAGAAAAATTAAACGAACTTAATTTGCAGCTTCAGGGGAGAGACAAAGAACTAGCGAAAATGATTTCTGATATAAAAGCATTTATCAAAAAGCTGGAGTTTTGGGAACAAAACCTAATTAACAGCGATGCCAAGCATTTTCCTATTCTTTCAGAAAAAATATCTCAAAATCCATTAGAACCCTATGACAGCAAATATCACGTAGAAATAGTTTCTACCCTGAAGAATAACTTCAAAAATCGTTTTAAGGATTTCAACGAAATGGCTTTAGAAGCGCAGTTTGTTGTTTCACCCTTTATGGAAATTGATATCCAACAGTTTGCAACTTGTGTTATGCAGACCTTTGGCGAAGACATCGCTGCAACAGAAATGAAAGTAATTGAGTTTTAAAATGATTTAGCCTTAAAATCGTTAGTCTCAAGTACCAAATGTATCTGGCCTACTGTAAGTAAAGACAAATATTCAGTTCTATGCCGTGTTGCCTTGAAAGTGAAAGCATTATTCAGTTCAACCTATTTGTGTAAATCTTCTTTTTCCAATATGAAGTTTATTAAGAACAAATATCGCAATCGACTTACAGATGAACATTTGGATAATTGTATTCGAATGGCTGTATCAAATTATACTGCAAACATTAAAAAAATTATCGATGAGTCTGAGTGTCAGCCTTCTCATTGAACGTGCTTTTTTATGTTTCAATGTTTATGTTCATGTTAGTGCGTTACTTTTTTGTTGTTATTATTAACTAATTTTAAATCTTACGTGACATGCCGTTGTGGCATGTTTATTTTTCAAACACCTTCGTTTGGTAGGTAGGAATGTAGCTATGAACAAGTACGTACTAGTCATATTAGTAATTTTGTTATTAGTTTATTATTAGTACCTATGTATTATGTATTAACAGTTAAATAGTAAAATAAATACATATAATGATAAATTAACTGTGGATTATTTCATTTACGTTGCGTTACGTGGCTTTCGTGTGGGTAGCTCGCTGTTTATTCCAAAATTAACAAAGTAGCTCAACACATTGAGAGGTTGGCGACCACTGTTCTAAACCAACAGAGATCCCAAAGCTGATGCATTAGAAAATTACGTGCAAATTACCCTGTGTGTTTGAATAAACGAAAAATTCCTAAAGATCTTGGGTCCTAAACTAATTTTTTCCACGTTCTCTTTATAATGAACCAAAAGACCATTTTTAATAATTTTTTTTCTTATTATATTATAAATAATTTATTTTCTGTTATTGAATGATACTGTTGAAAATAAATGCATTATTATTAATATTCTATTTTTGTTTCAGGTTAAAAAATGCGACTTTACTTCCTAAGCACGCTCCTGTGCTTACTCCTGTGGGAATGTCGAGCGAATCCCATCATCACCATCACGGCGGATAATGAAGGTCGATCGTTAGACCCCAAAACCGAATTAGCCATAGAAAAAGAAGGTATAGCCCAAGAACAAACGCAGGGCGTATTCAAGACTGAAACTAGTGCAACAAAGACTGAAAAAGAACCCGCACTCGTAGCACCAGTAGCACAAGCTGAACCTGTAGCACCTGTAGCACCAGTAGCACAAGTTTCACCAGTTAAACGAGTTGCATCAGCGACACCGGTAGCATCAGCGGTCGCATCTGCGGTACAATCAGTGATAGCATCAGCGGTACCATCAGAAGAAACAGTAGCTAAAACCGAGGAAAAGACTGTCAGCGAGGATAAAATTGCGACGAAAGAAGAAAAGAGCATTAAAGAGGTCGAAAGCAAGCCTGTCAGCAGTGCTGACTTAGTGCCTATTAAAAAAAATGAATCGAAAAAGCCGGAAACTACAGTCGCTGTGAAGAAAATTAAGACCAAGGGCAAGGTAAGGATACTTAGTTAAAGAAGGCTTGAATTGGGTCATCAGCAAAGGCACAATCAGTAATTTGACTTATAGATTATATCAACTCTTTGTGAAACTTTCCTAATAATTTATTTAAAAAAAAAATGAAATTTGATTGACCGTTATCAACTGTTGTGCCTTTACTGTTCTCTACTGTTCAAATAGCAGATAGAACGACATCGTTTTTTTCACAAACTTGTTTTGTTTAAGGTAAAGGGCCGTCAATCTGGTGATGATGACGACGATGACGACGACGATGATGACGACGATTTAGATCTAGGAGTCGGAGGTGATGATGACGACGATGATGATGACGACGATAGCCCAGCCGAAGATGACGATGATGACGATGATGAGGACGACTATTTTGGAAGTTTTTTAGATGACATTCTAGGCGGTAAGAATAATGAATTAATCTGTTAGATCCTGCTTTTTATGAAATTATATTCCCTCTGGTACTAAATTAGAGATGTATCGTTATGACATTCTAGGCGGTAAGAATAATTTAATCTGCAATTCCTGCTCTCACTATTAGATCCTGCATTTTCTAGTTCTAAATAGAGATCGAAATAGAAATAGAATTTATTCATCTTTGAGAATTATACACTATACACAGACACTAGGTACATAATATAAAATCCTATCAGACTAGTCAAAAAAGTGTTAAGTAAAATACATTAAAAAATAAAATAAAATATATATAATAGACAATTCATGTTAAGATTAGTTTAAAAATTCAAAAAATCTTCTATACTATACAATACATTATTTACAAGAAAATCATTAAGATGTTTTCTTAAATCATTACGACTAATTTGATGATAACCTGTAGTATTTTCTAATACAGTTCATCAAATTTCTAGAGGTGTTCGACGCCCAGACAGAGAACGCGCTACGTGTGACTAAGATAGCTATTGTACAGTCTGCTAAACAAGTTATTTTAAATAGTTTTTAATATTTTTAGGTAATTAAATTTTAAAAGTGTGGAATAGTTTAGGGATTAAATTGGTCTGATTGGACTTTCTTAGAACGTTTTTAAAAGCAGCTAAAGATAGTATGTAGAATTGAAAATAATTCTTATGCCATAAAAGGTGTTTTGAAATACCTTCAACCTTTTGAAATTGAGTCAGAAAATATAAATTTTATAGGATAGCGGAAAATACCTATAATTTTTTTGTAGGCCTTTGTAAATCGTGGAAATAGTTTATATTTTATTTCTACCTTATTAAGGAAAATGGTACCTATTATTAATAACGGTTGTTTCTGAAATATTACTAAAATTTTCGAAATTTTGTTTTTCTACAAAATAATAAACTATACTGTTTAGAAAAAAATTTATTTCTCTTATAATTTTATAAAAAATAACAGGGGAATATTTACATTTCTTGATCTATTAAACAAAACGATAAATTATCTCGACGAATGACACCATGTTCTAGTACGGAAGCTAGCTTTACATTTTTGTTGGTGGTTTCATGGGTTTCATATCAATTTTTTGTAATTGTAGTTTACACGTACATATACCTCTTAACACTTGTTTGCTTTATTAAAAAAGTGTGTTGTTGTGATTTACGTCGAAATAAGTCAAAAACAACTTGAAACCCCATATAAAATCAAAAAGGAGAAACGGAAAAAAATTGAGCCTGTAAATGAACACAACTCAGAAACAAAAATAGCTATCTAATAATAAAAAAATAAAATTTGATTCTTGTGCAGCTTCATCTATATCATTAACTGTTTTTGGTTTTTTAATGGTTTTTCTTGGTGATGAAAATTCCGATATCTCACGGTTATCGATTCTTTTTTTCTCTCCAGAAATGCGGACGACAGTGTTTTTAGATACTCCTGTGGCTGCAGCAACACGATCATTTACATTTTTAAATGGTATTGAAGGTGAATTAAAGTTTCCTTCTCTTCTCATAAACTCTATAACATTGGCTATTATTTCGCGAGATTGACTGTTAATCACGCGGCCTCTTAATTTGCTATTAAACTCCATACTTAGGTTCTATTAAACTGTAATGAGCAAAAAACACAAACGAAAATAAAAGAAATGTTTTAGCGAAATTTACATCTGACATTTACGTCTGAATGAAATAGTGAAATACTTGATGCGCAGAGTGTACTTTCATTGCGTAAATCCGTCGGGATGCCTGTCAGTAGTGCTTTCTCTGGATTCTTTCATTACGTTATTACTTTTTAAAATACGATCATTATTTTTTCTTCTCAAATATTGTTTTGTTATTTTTTGATACTCTTTTTTTAAATTATTGTAACGTTTTGTATAATATGTAGAATTTATTTCTTTCTTTAACCTGTTCATTTCACATAACAGATTATGTAACTCTTTAATATGAGGTGGAAACTGATTTTTTAATTTTTATGGTTTTATCGCTTTCTTTGTTTTCGTAAATACAATATTGTAGTGGTATAGGAATGATTCATAAAAGATAGAAAATGTATCATTAAAATTAGTAGATGTGTATACCTCACGCCAATTTTCAACTGATAAAATATTTATAAAAGTTATTGCGTTAGGATCACTTAAATCTCGTTTATATCTGTATTTAAATTCGTTATTTTCAAAATTAGGTAGTTTAATCAAACATAATAACTAGTTATGATCAGACAAAAACAGTTTTTTGATTACCTTCAATCAAAAAATCTACGTTAATATCACCACAGATAAAATAGTGATTGTCGTTTTGATAAATATTATGAATTAATAGCTCTAGCTGATTTATAAAAGTGCTAAACTTAGTACAATAAAAAAAAAGTTTAGAATCGATCTTTATTTTTCCACCACATACTTCAAATTCACCATCTATACACCACCTATGTAAATTAATTGATTCAAAATTTGCAGCAATACTTGTTTTCATAAATATACTAGCACCACCTTTTTCTTTATTTATCCGTAAAAAATATGATACTAGCTTAAAATCGTCAATTGAGGTAGATTGTAAATTGTTAGAATCAAGCCAATGTTCAGTAACACATAGAATACCTACATTTTGTTTCTGTAAAATTAAATTTAGGTCAAAGCATTTATTGGCAAAACCTCCCTGTATATTGATATGCATTAAAGTAATATTTAACTGTTGGGAACTGCAAAATAGTAATTCATTATTTTCTTTCAAAAATTGGTTTTCCATAGTAGTCCTTGAGGTCCTTATTTTATCAGGTTTGAAGTAGAGGCTAGGTTTGAAAAATTTTCTTCACTCTTATGCGATCTCTGGTTTTGTGAATCTTCAAGAATTCGCTGACCTTGTTTAAAGTTGAATTGGAAATAAATTATATTTTTCGGCCAAAAAACTGATTTATATACTTGCTCCTGAAAAGCTTGATTATTCTGTCTTACAAAATATGTATCTAGTTTCTTCACATAAATGTCTTCTGCGTTTGTGCGCTTATGAATGTATTTCTTAACATTCTCTTCATTTACAGAGTCTGATACTTTAAATACAAAGAGTCAAATTTTTTTGTTTGATTTTTCCCTTCCTTTAAATTCATCATCACCTTCTCCACTTCCCATAATTGTTTTGTTTTTTCTCCTTTGCCGTCTTGTTACTGTGATATACTCGTAATCATTCTCATGACTCCCCTCATTGGTATCATCTGCTAGATTTATTATTTCAATAGTTTTTTGTAGGGTTTTAATTTTCATTAGTTCTAATGCAATCGCTTGTGTTTTTGTTTGGTATTAAATGTTTATTTCCAACAGGTATACTGTAAGGGGTTTTCTCGCCTCAGAGAAAACGGTTCCTTACGAATGACGCTGGTTACGGACGGTTCTCGAGCGCCAGATTTTTGGTGATGGTTTACTCCACAAACTCTCGAAACAGCGTCGAAAGTACTCGGGCAGCACAGATGGAGATGAAAAATTCCAGGGGTCAAAGGTTACTTAGACTCAAATAATTAGTAGCCACAAATAATGGGCTTTAATCACTACTTGTGGTTGCAAAGAATTTTTCACTGCTGAAAAATAAGGGGGAAGTAAATTGGTGATCAGTAAACTCAGTAATAGTCACGGTAATTTTGACACATATATTGATTTTAACTATATACACTAAAAAAAAGAAAATAAAATATTTCAACGCCCACCCTCGGTTATGAAACCCTGAACAAAAAAAAAATGAAGCAATGGCAAAACGGTAACGAACGGCTGATATAGTTGACAGGTATTCTCAATCAGACTGCTTAAACTGGATACGGTAAAGGGGTCGCGTATACAAAAAAAAATTGTATTCGGAAATCTCAGACTAAGGTCAAAATTTAAATCTTGGATAATATGAATTCTAAATTTACGGCAATTACTCTCAAATCGAGAAAAAAAATAATCTAATTGTAAATCATGGATAATACGGATTCAACAATTTAAATTTACGGTAATTGTTTAAATCGCAAAGCAAATCAAAATTTTAATCAAGGATATTAGTTTTAAAAATTCCAAAATTTACGGTAGTAAATCAAAATTTAAATCAAGGCTAGTATGAAAAAAAAAAATTACAACTTCGGCACTTCTGTAACTCGTGAGGACCACTCGAAATCTTTCTAAATGTTTGTTTCGTTTTTAAAACCCCTGAATACAATGAGCAAGCTACGGTGAATCAAACCCACACTACCTCTTATTGTTATTTATTATTATAACCCCAAGTCGGACAGGAATATCTAGGAAGAAAAATAACACACGGAACTTTAAGCCCTCAGTGAGTTATTTGGGAATAGACAAGAAGGAAAATTAACACACGGAACTTTAAGCCCTCAGTGAGTTAATTGCGGAAAGCTAGGAACGAAAATAACACACGGAACTTTAAGCCCTCAGTGAGTTATTTGGGAATAGACAGGAAGGAAAATTAACACACGGAACTTTAAGCCCTCAGTGAGTTAATTGCGGAAAGCTAGGAACGAAAATAACACACGGAACTTTAAGCCCTCAGTGAGTTATTTGGGAATAGACAGGAAGGAAAATTAACACACGGAACTTTAAGCCCTCAGTGAGTTAATTGGAAGTAGCCAGGACGGAAAAATAAAGGAACGGAAATTTTATATTCAAAACAGGAAATGATACCCTCCCTTTTAGTAAAAAAAATATCGCGAACAGTCAAACTAAACCAACAAAAAAAATATTTAATTCCCTTATTTCCCACAAATAGGAATTTAACAAATCTATTCTTTTAAAAGTCTATCTTAATTTAAAAAAAATGAACACTCTAATTCCTATCTTTTCCCAATTTACTTATTTAATAATTCTATTTACAAAGTCAATTTATAACGGAAGCAGTCCTCACCGTTCGAAGACGATAATAAAAAAAATAAACACGGTCAATATCAAAACAAGAAACTATTCTTCGACTGTTAATTTAATTATTAAATTTCGGAATTTTTACAAAATTATTTACGTGTTAAAATGTGATCTCAAACGGTGTTTAAATATACTAATTTAATTCGGTTTTAATTCCTATCTAAACTCGATACTACGTCAAAAAATAAAAACGGGTTTTTTGTACTAACTGCGGTAAATATGGTTTTAGCTCGCGGTGCTGCTATTTTTGTCGACTGACTCTTTCGATCGCTCGGAATGGAATTCAAAATTTCTCTCGCCATGGTCTCGTACTCGGGTCAAAAATATTTACCAATGTTCCACGCATGATCAACTTAAGTGGGAAAAGGTACTCGAGAAGGGGACGGTGCTTGCTGCCGGCGTTCGTTATCGTGTAAAAATATTAAAAATAATAAATTCCCAAATCTACAATTTTCTATAATATAAATTCAAAACCCTGGTTTAAAATGACTTTTGAAAACCATTGCTATATTGTGAAAGTACTATGAATTTTCGGATTATTATATATTTCAAAATAATAGATACAGGGTGAAGCCAAAAAGTTGATTTATAAATTATAATAGTAACGAATAATTAATTTTATTAAATTGACATGCCGGATTCTAATGAAAGTTAGATTTAAAATTATTAATAAGAATACTAATTCGGCAATTGAATAAAAAAAAATAGTAATGAAAAATGACTTCATTACAATACTCACACTTGCAGTTTTTGTTTGTTTTGGTTTTTCTATAAAAATTGGTCTTTTATATTATCAGTGATAGATAAGTTTTGATTTTTATTATCAACTCTTATAAATTTAATATTTATTTCGTTATATTGTGTTTGCAGATCAGAATATTTCTTTTTTTTTTTTCATTTTTAAGTTTAACTTTTGGGATTTGTATTTTTTCACTCATTAATTGGTTTGCTAGTTTTTGTTCTTCTACTAGTAATTTTAAAAAGTTGTAAGCATTAATGCAAAATACATCACCTTTACTTTTTTCTTGATCCATAGTCTTAGATTTTTCAATAACTTTTGGTTTACAGCATCTTATGATAGCATTTACTCTTTGTGCACACGATGGATATTTCAAGTCACAGATTTCACATTTTACACTAGTAGTCCAATTAAATAACGAAAAAAAGCCCCTTTGAGCTTACATTAATTTGTAATTGGATAAAACAAAGTGTGTATTTTGATGTGATCTTTCCGAAAAAAAGATAAAAATGATGTAGCTGTTTTTCAATTTTTTTTAAATTAGGAAAAACCGGGTTTTCCGGAATTTTCCATGGTAAAAATGCTAATTATCTGGGCAAGTATTATTCTGATAGTAAAAATAAATGCACCAATCGAAAGAGGAGGCAAAAATAGTTCGGAATTTCATTGCATAGGTAGTTTTAATGGCGAATTTCTCGCCGCCAGAAGTGCTTTAACCAAAAAGTTGTTTTTTCGTTTCTTTGATCAGAATCATGAACATGAAATTTGCGATGAATTTGTGGCAAAATTATAAATGTTAGACATATGTGCCCATGAGAGAAGTTGCGTATTTTTTTGTGGGCTCTCAAATAAAATAAGTCCCGCGGCGAAATCTGCCATAATTTTTCGGGAATTCGCAGGAAACCGGAAGGCGTAATTTTTTTTTAATTTTTTTCCCATATGATGTTCTCCGGGTTTTCCGAAAACATCTAACAAAAAATATATTTGAAGAAACTAACAGCGCCATCGGAAAGAGCACAAAAAAATATACATAAAGGTATACTTTAAAAATGTTAGGAAATTAATCCTAAGCTTGAGTGTAAGTTCCAACTTGGTGATAAGCTTGTTTTTTGTTCTCTAACATCTGGTTTTCTTCTCGGTTGATGCTTCATCCTCCTTTTTTTGGCATTGTCAATCGCGGCCCTTTTATGCCTATCCCAGATTTTATAAATAAACTCTTTTCCGTAACGTCGAGCTACGTAATGTTTGCGACACCTCTCATGCAATACAAAACCTGGTTCTAAAGAACTGAAAAAATTATCTCCTCTCTCTTTGCTGACCATCTGCAGAACTTTCAATCCTGTCGGTCTAATTGGGGTAAGTTCACCCTCTGGAAGTTTCTGATTACATAATAAACACAGGCCAGTCATTGCAACCTGAAAACAAAAATATTATAGCACTGTGATAGAATTTTCTTAATTTAAGAATGTACTTACTCAATAAATTGCTAAAGAAGTCCGAAAAACCATTTGTACACAGAGCTTGCTGAACACGGTTATTAAAAATCTATGCCGATGAACACTATCAAGCGATTCAATTTATAATAATATGACCGTTTCAAGTTTAAACTTGTCGGATAGCGAACGCCGAGACCATGGCTATCCTTGATACGACGTCCGGCTAATTTTGCGGTAATTCTATTTTGTGCACAAAACTCAAAAAACGTCTTATAACAAGTCAGTAAAATACAATTTAATAAATTCTAGGCCTAATAAATTTAGATATGTAAGAAATTTAAAACTGGAAATCACAAAAAAATCAAATTACAGAAATGCACGAGTTTTGGATCCCGCGGAGCGCGTGTAATGGGACTTTTGTCGGGAGAATTCTACAACTTAGAAGAAACATACACACTTTAAACTTTGTATACACATTCAGAAGACATGAGAGTTGGGTTTGCTCAATTTTCAGACCAAAAAACTGAAAATCGTCAATTTTAGGCAACTTTTCTCAAAAACCGTGTTTTTTGGTCGTCACTCAATGAACAGTGGTCAAAAAAATAGATAAAATATTTTTGCAGAATTTTCCGTAATGTAATCGTATTCTAGACATAATAGAGTATTAAAAAAAAGTTTTGAGTCATTGGGTGCATTTTTGGCATTTTTGTGCCACTTCAAACTCTCGAAAAAAAATTTAGTTTTTTTTTAGGGAAAAAATTTTGTTAAATTGTTTGATATCTTGGCCAATTATAATCCGATTTTGGTAAAATTCACACACGTATAAGATTTTATATTTCAGAGTAAGCTCTGTAAGTGGCATTAAAAAAATTTAAATAGTTTGGCCGTTATAGGCAAACAATGAAATTAGGCTTGCGGTACACTTTGCCCTTCCGCCATATGCCCAATTTTGGGATTTCTCTTGCCCCCTTCTGGGAATCAATAGTCACATCCCTTAAGTTCAAAAAAAATGTTTGTTTCTTTAAATATCTTAATTTTTACCAAAGTTATAAAGAATTTAGTGTTTAAACATTTAACAAATTCAATTTTTCGACCTTCGTCGCCTCAAAATACTAAACAAATTTCAATCGTCCCGCGAGAACGGTGCATCGGATCAAAATTTCTCAGGAGACATAAAAATTAGCATTTTTTCTAGGCTTTCAAATGTCGTAAACTGCGTTTTAAAAATATTGATTTATTTGCGACATGCGCATGCGCAAAATTAAAAAATTGACAAAATTCAAAATTTCGGCACTTTCGAAAAACTGCTACATTTTGTTTTGCCTTTTTTTCAAAAAGATCACCTCAAAATACATAGAATCCATTTTGTTTCATCTAATTACAATTTAATGTAAGCTCAAAACCGGTAATTTAATTCGATTATAGCAGTTACAGATTTTTTATAATAATTACACTCATCAGTATTTTGCGCGTGCGGTTCAGTCGGCGCCATCTTGATTAATAACCTTTGAATAAATTACTGGAAGTTCCATAATAATGTCTGATTTCACTTGAAACCTAAATCTGTTTTACATTTTAAGCAACGCTTGTCGAGTTACACCATCAAAAAAAATTGATCTTAGACGTCCTAAGCAGAGTATACATTTATGTCGTCAAAATTGTCGTCTCAATGCCGCAATTTCACTAAATTTATAGGTAGTATACACACCGTAAATACAAGAATCGAGCGGAAGTGGTGTAATAGATAAGGTGTCTGCTATTGAAGCAAGTGATTACGCGTTCGATTCTCAGCACATGCAAGCTTTTTGTTTTTTTTGAATTACTATGTACTTTTACAGGGTTGCTCAATTATAGATTATACTAAATTTTTTTTACGTATATTTTATGCACCATTTTATTTTCGTCATCTGTCATATTTATCAAGATATGACGTCATCGGATGAAATTTTTAATTTATATATATTTTTTAAATACATCTTTACCAATTTTTAATATTTAATAATATTAATTACAAATTAATACTAAAAAAGTAACCAAAACTTTACATAAAAAATCATGCATGTAAAGAAAAAATCAAAGAAATTCTAAACTAATTACACAAAATATGAATATTATGATAAAATTAAACATGTATAAAGAAAAAAAAGAAAAAAGTTTGTAGAAAGTATCAAGACTTGAACGCAAAATACGTCGCTTCAATAACCAAAGATTTCTCTATTACACTACGTTCGTCCCAGCAAAGTTTTACACAGCGGTTAACTACACAAAACCTGATTTCAAGACAATATTGCCATCTCGATCAGAACATTATTAATAATTTATTTTAACTCAACTTTAACAACAATAATTATACAACTGATAACATTAACATGTAACGTCTATCATAAAACTCAAAAACTGACGTCAGGATCCCTGCTTATATAGCTTGCTTTCACCTTCTCGAACATCCTCGAACTGTCTAGACTTTTGCTTGACGTGGAATGACATTTCCAGACATTTCTGGACTATTCTATTTTCTTTTACTAGTACTTTTACTTATGACGACCGCAGCAAACTGTAGGGCGATGAGTAACATTGCATTTCTTTTTTTGTATTCGTAGGGTGCTGCGTAACAATAATAAATAGAATATTACTCCATCTGTTGAATAAAAGGACTCTTAAATATGATATATACGTCAAAATTAGTTATTATTACGAATACTGGAGACTGCTACTGCGACCTTAATAGGCGTTGATATAATCAGGCATCTTTATAAGCAGTTAAGAGTTAGATTAAGCTCAGAACACACCGACTTCTTGGATATATTGTATTTCCCTGTTGATTATTTTCACTAGATTTTCTTCCAAGTGCTCCTGGTACGTTTTTTTCTGTTCTAGATCGAAAAGGGTGAGTCGCCACCTAACAAGAACTTCCTCAAGCATTGTCCTGTTAGTAATTATACAATGGATATCTATGGCCTTACGAGCTGTACTACCTCAGCAGCCATGCGTGTATTTGGTTTGTTTAGCATGAGCTTAGATTCTGTGTCCTCTTATCTGTTTCCAGTGAATTTGGTGTTTTGTGGTTATCGACCTGTTCACTTACTGTCGAACAGAGGTTTTACTTATCCCAAATACAGGCGAACGGTAGTTCAGATTTATATTTGGCAAGTTAATCAGCCTTGTCATTTCCTTGGACACCTTTATGTCCTGGTACCTGTCCAAGACAGTTTCAATCATCTCTTACTTGATTCTATTTAAACCATTTGCCTTCAAGATTGCCTGGCTGTCTGAGAGAACTAACATGGTTTGTTTTTTGTACTACCTTCTTAAATTTTCTCGAACACACAACTCGATTGTATGTATTTCAGTCTGACATACATTGGCATGTTTTAACTTCATGAACGCGCTTTTTCATAAGAACTTTAGATCCCAAGCAGTAATTTTTAAAAATATCTCTTCTTTCCAGGTGACGATGACGACGATGATGACGACGATGACGACGACGATGACGAACCATCAGCCGCACAACCTGTAGAACCGACAGTGGTAGAACCTGTACAACCAGTACAACCGATAGAACAGGAACCCTCTGTAGCTGAGCTGTCCCCACAAGAAGAACTAGACGCACAAGAAGCAGCTGCAGGCGAAGCTGGCTTGGAAGCATCCGGTACGGACCAACCTATACTCGAATCGTCGGAGGTAGTTGTAAAAGACCCGTTCCCCGCTCAGCAAGCGGTTGAAAACTCAGTGGAACCCGTTGTGGTTCAGCAGGTGCCAGCTAACGACGACGACGATGACGACGATGACGACGACGACGATGACGATGACGACGATGACGCATTAGGCGGTCTCGTTGACGACGATGACGATGACGACGACGATGACGATGACGACACTAACGATGACGACGACGATGATGACGATGATGACGACGAAACGGATCTAGAAGATATCATCGAAACGAAGAGATCACGTGAGTCAAAAAAAATAAAACATAATAAGAAGTCGAAAAAGTCTAGGAAACATCATCTACAGAAAATTTTAAATAAAGTGAGATAGATAGCGGAGTGGTAGTTGTAGAGACTTGTTTTTCTTTGGTTAATGTTTGACACTGCTTTTTGAATACTGTACAAAAGAGATTTTGGAAATGGAGGAAATTTCCGTTGTAGGTCTTTTTCGAAAAAATTTAATTCTGGTTCTTCGTAACCTTTTTTATTATCATTAATTACTAAGCTATCTAAGAGACTGGGAGGTATCCATTTCAAATTAATATAAAGCGGAAATAAATACAAAAAAATATATAATCTCTGAAAAAAAAAGGTGATATTTTCTAAGAAATATCAAATTTTTGATCTCAGATACAGGATAGTACCACCATAAATTAATCAAATTTGCCTTTCAAACTTTGAGCATTTCTCTGTACAAACATTATTCAACATTCTCGTATTTATATAGATTTTAACATGAGATATAGATAGAAAATAATTGAAGTCTTCAACTTTGGAAAGAGAGAGAAACTTTCTATGAAAAATATTTTTTAGAGAATCAAAAGTGCTCCTTCTAGAAATAATTCAAAAATGCTTTCCAAATTTAGAACATTTTCTGTAGGTATAGTGAAAATAGTTGAAAAAATTCTGTTTTCATCTTTGAAAACAGCAAGACATTTTCAATACGTTTATGGGTAGCCGAAAATCCCTATATACAGGGTGTACCATTTTCCTCTCATTCTCTTAGATATTTTCCAACAACAAAATTTTAATATATCGAAATTCTCTAAATGTAGGAATTTTTAATCCATTTTTCTGTATTATAAACACACTTTTTTAAAGCAAAAACACCTCATTTTTAGCAAATTAAGTATGAAAATGTAGCCAGTAGTATTTATACATTATTTATTTATTTATATTTATTTAAAAATTAATGCTTTATGCATTACTCTAGGTACATGTCACAATTTGGTGACGATTTTTTTTTAATTTAACAAAAAAAATCCATTAAAAATTGTTTCGATTTTGTTATAAGTAATGAACATTGTACAAATTTATTTTTTGAATAGATTGTATTTTTGTGACAACATGTGTTTTATTTTTTATGTTTATTTTTGTTTTTTTTTTGTTGTGGCACGTTTTCCCATATTGTTTTATTTTTTTAACATTTTTTTGTGACATCTATCTAGCTAATGCATTTATCAATATTAACAGCATGCTCTTAGTTTCTGTCTCTTTCTTTCATAACATTTTCATTTCATCGATATCATTGACACTGATTGAGAGAAGTTTGCAAGGTAAGTCAGATTTTTTAGTAGAATTTAGTAATATATAAGCAGGTTATCTAGTATGTTTTTTTAAATAGAATATTGAAACAATTTTATTGCATTTATGTCAAAATTATTTGTCAAAGGCAGCGGATCAAAGAGAATTTCATTATTATCGGAAAAATATATTTTTTCCTAGACTGTAAGGGACAAATATCACATTAGATCAAATCGGGTGAATAAGGAGGATTACAATAAAAGACAGTTATCAACATCAATTCAAATTAAATCAAAAACGTTCGTAATATTTTGTTTGAACATTAGTAACTTCTTTTATTAGATACTAAACAGGTCAAGGATGTATGATGTCCAGAAACGATAACAATTTTAGTGTTATAGTAGACACGGAGTAATAAATCAAATTTTTATGGGAATTTTTCAGCACAGGTGGCTCAAACAAAATCTGTGATTTTAAACAGTCGGTAATTATAAAGTGTGATGATTTTAGTAATTTTACCTGTGCCGCCCGGTTTTTTTGTGGAACGTAACAATGAGCTACCCTTATTTTAATCCCATTTAAGACTCTGATAAACGCACGGTTGGGTAAATTAGGGGGTATTTTTTTGTATTATTTTTTTGTTACTATTTTAAATTTAAATAATTATTATTTAACCGCCGGGGTGTTCTGATTATAACATTTACATATAAAATAGATATGCTTACCTTCTCTCGAAGGAAACGTGAAAGTCTCTTAATCACTATATTCACTTGATGAAGTCATTATTTACTGATATTATTAAAGGTTTTCTTCTTCTTTTAACACATACTCGAATGCCTTTTGTTAGCCACTTAATGATATCATCTTTCTTCAATGAAGTATTTGGCACACGTCCAATTTAACGGGAATGGTAACTAGCGTTATCCATTACTATAACTGAACCCTTTGGTAAATGTTTTATCATCTGCTGAAAATATTCTTCAAAAACATCAGCGTTCATATGCGGTCTATTCTGTAACAATTCCTTTATATTTAACGGCCTTTAAAAATATTGGCGGCCTTTAAAAGTATATTTGTATTCGTTAATTTACTTCTATCATTATTTAAACAGATTTCTTTAAGATAGTCCTCTAATGTATTTTAAAGATCCGTTTAAATAGTGACCGAATTAAAGAAGAAAATATTTTTAAAGGCCGTTAAATATAAAGGAATTTTTACAGAATAGACCCCAATATGAGTTATAATTAAACGTCGTCCTTTACCAGAAGGAACCTTCAATTCTGTAGATAATTCTTTTAAAAAGGTCTGTCGTGAAGATTGAATATTTGTATCCTGTCTCATTTTGCTAGCTGTGTAACCTTTATTCACCCAGGTTTCGTCCAATTAAAATATCTTTTTGCCTTCTGCACGTAATTTAAAAATGGTTCTGAGGTATCTCTCACCCGTATGCGTAGTCGATCGCCAGCGATTCGTCAGATATTCATCTCGGCGTATCACCAGCGATTCGTTGGCAAAAGCCCGAAAAGGTGACGACTTGCTGGAGGTTGTCACCGGCATCTCTCGCATGTTATTATTATATCTCAAATGTTTCCCTATAAAAGAATATGAAAACTAACTTTTCCCTATAAATGAACATGAAAATTTGCGAGAGATGACATGCTGGTGACAGTCGCCACCTTTTCGGGCTTTCGCTAGCGGATCACTGCTGATACCGCCGAGATGAATCTCTGGCGAATCGCTTGCAATCGACTATGCCTACGGCTGTCTGTCTCCAACAAACAATTTCATCAGAATCAATAAGTGCTGCTTTCCTATCCTGTTTATGTCACTTGAACTTCAAATCTATTAATTTACCGTAGTTTTGCCTATCCCATTTTGGGAAAATAAGGATCACTATTGATTGCGTCCAAAACCTTGGCAGGTGTTGGTATCTCTTTTTTAAAATAAAATTCATGAACTTTTCTTCTTATTCCACGTTTAATTTGTTCCGTAAATTCCACTTTATCTTCCCTCCTTTTTTCTTTGGGGGTTTAACAACTCCACTTTTTAATTCACTTATAACTTTATATATCGTTGATTTGCTTACACCCATCACATTACTTGTCTTTTCAACACTATTGTCAACAGAAAACGAAGGTTTTTCCATTCTTGGGAAATTATAAACATTGCTTACAAATATTTTCTCGTTAACTGACAACGCACAAGAGCACTGAGAAGTACACCGACAGTCTCTATGGAAATCATTCTATACCTCCCACCCCTTAACCTAGTCATAAAGGGGGAGGCCAGAATGAGTGCATACAGACTGGAAATCTCCAATAACTGGAACCCAATGGGACATATAAAACATACCAGAATAACACAAAGTAAATGATTCCATATTAAACATGGAATCAGATCACATGACACTGCTCCTAACCTTCAACAGACTCTTCCAGGTCAACTGCAACTGGAACGACATAGAAGGAGATAGATAAATACTTGCTTAGCGGTCTCGGATGGATCTAAAATTAACAAGGGAACAGGCTCTGGCGTACATGGAGTTAAACCCAAATGCGATATCATCGTCTTTACTGGGAAAACATACCACTGTATTTCAGGCTGAAATAAATTCAATCGAATTGTGTGTACGAGAGAATTTAAGAAGGAAGTATAAAAACAAACCATCCTAATTCTCTCAGATAGTCAAGCAGCCTTAAAGGCTCTTCATTTAAACAGAATCAAGTCAAAGCTTGTCTGGAACTGCCTTGGAATACTAAATGATATGGCAACCCACAACAAGGTAAAACTAGCGTGGGTAGCAGGGCACAAAGGTATCCAAGGAAATGAAAAGGCTGATGAGCTCGCCAAAGAGGGATCAGATCTACCATTCACAGGACCAGAACCTGTATTTGGGATAAGCAAAACCTCTGCTCAGCAGATAAGAGGGCACAGAATCAGTAAGCTTATGCTAAGAGGACCACGCAATGTTACTGAGGCAGTACAACTCGCAAGGCCTCAGATATCTACCATTGTGGGATTACTAACGGGGCACTGCTTGTTGATGGGATTACACTATTATCCCACTATATGTAGACTCTGCATGGAAGAAGAAGAAACCTCATACCATGTGGTACAGGACTATTCCAAAGACAGTACCTGAATACAGGAAAAGCAGGGGAATACGATAGACCTAAGAGGCCGCAGTGTTCTGGGCCAAACCTAACCCTACCTGCTTATAACCGACAAAGATAAAGAAAAAAAACAATTCACACTTTTTTATACGTTTCAAGGTGTAGACTTTGAACTTGAACCACACTGCATTTTTCAATACTACAGTCACTATTAACCGAAAATAACCACAACTTCTTACTGTAATATATAATATAGAAGGCTAATCAAACGGGGTAGGTAATATTGGGAACTGATCAAGATACTAACTGTAACTGCCTATCTTATTTTCATACAAAATCCTAGGTAGGTAACCGTCTTATAATCCCACCCCTTTGTTATCATTTTTTGAAACTTAGTTTGTCTTTTGTTAGAAACAAAAAACATTGCTCAATGCATAGTTGGGTATAAAACACATGACTATTCTGTAGGAACAAAAACAAAATAATTACAACCGTAATTTGGAAATAAACAAATATAACCTCAAAAATAATAGTAATTTTTTACCTTGAGACGTTTTTCGGTAACAATAGTTGATTTGACACACATACTTCCGATTTATTAAAGTTTTATTTAAACTTAATAAATAAATACACAATTAAAATTGTCATGTTGATTTTTAGAATTTGACAGCTTGACTGAAAAGTTGAAAATATTGAGAAGATATAATATGAAGTAGGTAGAGACGACATAAATACTATTTTTTGATTTGACTAGTGTAGGCACTTTGAGTCATATTTTGATTAATTATGAGTTAATAATTTTATATTTGAAGATTGACGGAATGAAAATGTTTTTATATCATTCAAATCACACTATTTCAAAAAAATTACATTTATTATTATCAAAACTGACTAGTTCGAGTTTGACATATGTCGTAAAAGGGTAATGCAAAAGTGCAGACACTTTTAGTACCGTCATAGCATCTCTTTATTCTTTATCTATGATTTGAAAGATTCGTATGCTTCGCCCTACTTTGGCCCGTTACTGTGTGCGTTGTGCCAAATATGGGGATTGTAGTGATTTTAAACAGGTTCATTGTTCGTTTCACGGATCTGTTAAGTAGTTGCATCTCTTTTTAGCTAGATTCTTTCGCGAAAGCATCTCATTCCCTTGGGCTCACTCAGAAACGCGTGCCAAAGGAACGCGATTAGCCAGAGCGCAGTGGCGTACCAAATATAGAGATTAACACGCAAGAAAACAAAATGATTAAAATTGTATTAATATTTTTATGTTATTTATTTTAAAATAATGTATTTTTATGAAATGTAACTGGGTGTTCACTGCACAAATGAACCAATGGAGAATATTAATTTTGAAACTAAACTCCTATTCACATTAAGAATGACAATTTAGATTTATAATGAAACATACTAGAAACCTTATAGAGTTTTTAATTTTCTTATATAGATTTTCGGATTTTTGCCATTTTACCGAAACAAAGTAAGTATAGTAGCTAGTTGAAATTTGTAACACTACACTGGTAAGTATCGCGTTAAGGTGTGCATAGATATAACGAGCCTAGCTCGGGCCAATAACAGACTCATCAGATGTATACGGTGTTGTGGATCAACCGCTCGATCCTATTCGGCCCGGCCCGTGGTAGAGACACAGCACCGTACAAATCTGACGAACCTGGCTCGTTCTTGGGACGACACAGGCATGGCCCGGGCCCGGCTCGTTATATTTATACGCACCTTTATAGAAGATCGACATAACAGCATGACAACAGTATATTTAGACACCATTGACGTAGACATTTGGACATTACACTGGGTTTTTTTTATTATTTTCGTAGTAGTAGATTAATCATTAGTAAAATTGATTAGAATTTTGAATAAGATTCCTAAAAGTCAAGTTCTATTAACGTTCATTAGTTTCTGAGATTTTACAGAAAGTTATCTTAAATGAAATTGGAGATAAACTCGCTGGGATTAATTAGAAGTTGAGCTCATAATATATGAAAGGATATGGGATTAATAATTAATTAATTTTCATTGCTCAATCACTTCCTAATGTATTTGTATTCCTTTTTGACTCACCTTGTATATTTGTAGGTAAGCCCAATAACATATATTTTACTTGAACAAAAAAATACCTATTCAACTATTACAAAGTTTGAAATACAATACATTTTTTAATAGATGTTACAAAAATAAAATAATCTTAGGTATTTTTGAACAGAACATGTAATTCGTTTTCTAAAGCACTTTTGTTCGAACTGTATACAAAATAAAAGTTTCGGTGTGAAACTGGTCTAAGAAGAAGAAACAAATGAACGTTAATAAACTGAACTTTAAAAATATTAGTAAAAATAGTGTTTGAACCTAGTAGTTAATTAGGGATAGCATGTTTTACGATAGGTAGTTTATAAATTTTTAATTAAGCATCAATCACATGCATGATTTTTAATCAGAGCATTTTCAAAAATTCTTTATTAATAATGGATGATGAAAATATTAAACAAAGTATATTTCCCATAAAATTGGAAATTTTAAGTTCTTTGCTTCACTGTGTAGTACGAATACTCCTGCAGTTACTGAATACGGTCCGTTACACAGTTGCCAGTGTTTTAAATATAGGTAAATTTTGAGTTTGCTGTCAAACACATATTTTGAGGGCAAGGAAAAGTATTAAATATATTCTTTAATTTTAGATTATTTTGGAGTATTTTTTGTTAAACAAAGATTTTCCTTGCCCTCAAAATTAAAAGATAAAACAAGCAGCAAAAAGATTTAAAATCTGGCATCGTGGTAGGTGTAAAATTTAAATTATTAGTACAGGGAATGCGGACATGCGCATTAATACCCGCCTAAACTACAATGTAATTTTGAAATTATTTATAAACGCATAAAAAATATTTCTGGTGGTGACCAAACTATTACAAAAAAAGCATGGCTAGTTAAACTATGGTAGGTACTGTCAAAGAAAGTGGTTACGTTAGAATACGAAACTATAATACCAATCAAGAAACTTGCGAGAGAAATGAAGTTACTTTCACTAAAATATATTATATTTTCAAAATCATATTATGTGAATAACTTTATACGAACTTACCTACAAAATACGATATTCCATTAATTTTTCCTTACTTGGATACCACAAAATCCAGCAGTTCAAATACATTATACACAATAGAAAAAAGATAACCGTTACCTAATTTAAATACAAACGCCACTATTCAATATAAATTACATAAAAACACTAAATACCCGAAAGAAAATTAAACTATATACCTATCTAAAAAGGTAAATCAATTCAAACGATTGATTGCTCGGAAGAACTAGTTTTGTCAAATGTCAAAAACGGAATAAATTTTGCGCTGTGTTGCCACGTTAATTTTGACAAGAGAATAGAGGTAGGTACACGATTTATATCATATTAGGCATTCCAACGACCTGTCAAACAGTAGGTACCAGTGGGAAATTCTTGTATATTTAAGGGGGTAGCGACATAGTCTTGCAATTTGGACGCTATTTTTATTCGAAGTAGTACTCGCCAAGCCTGCCAATTTATGAAGAAATGTATAGGTGGGTTTTTTTAAATATTATTTTTATTGTGTTTGACATAAAATATTTAAATGTAATCCATTATTCATGATTTTACGTAAAGTAGATAGAATACACCATATGTCGCCACCCTCAGATATACCAAACCTGCCCACTGGTAATTCATTTGTTTGGAATGCCTAATTGCTATTATTGATATACAGAAATATTGTTATTTATCAAATTATAACGTGTGATTCATAAAAAAATGTTTCTAAGTAGGCAATGAACGACAAAGACAGGGATAAGAATCATGTGCGTGATAACTACGCATAGGTTTGAATTAAATAAGAACTGTCACTTAAAAAGATTGTTTTTTCTTCGACGTACCTACTGTAATTAGGCATTCCAAACTGAATGGCTACCAGTGGGTTTTGACGGATTATGATATAGCAAAATTATGGCAACCCTGTAGGCCTGGTGATTTGACAATACCATATTTTTCAAAATAAACATAAGCTTATTCCTTGAAGTAAAAATGTAAGCAATTATTTTTTTTTAATGTCTAAAGGCTAAAAATTAGTTTTAAAACACATATTTTTCTAAACCGATTCAAATTAATAAATATTTGCCAGGCAATATGGCCGCTCGTAAACGACCAGCTTTGAGCAATCTATATAACTATATATGTATCATTGACCCTGTTAACGACAACATGACAACAGGGTTGCCATATCTAAACTGTCATTACCCACTGGTAGCCATTTGGACAGGTCGTTGGAATGCCTAATTCACTGCATATAATTCGTTATACAGGGTAAGTACCTACTGATCAAATTGAAACTGGAGACAAAACGTTTTTAAAAACATATGAACGGAGTTGCCAAATGTTCAATTAAATCGATGAATCGCAATGAACACCTAAATTAACGCTAATTCAATGTAGAAAAAATTATTTGAGGAATTTTATGAAACTGATCCATATTATTGAATAAACTGAGTCATGTTGAACTGTACTGAACTAATCAGTATTAAGCCTATAGATTTAACCGAAAGAAACACTGACAACATGTAAAGCTTGTACTGTTTGTTTGTTTTAAAGCTACGACGTACGCCCTCTGGGGGTACATTTTATAACATGTTTTAGTAGGCTAAGTGTTGCCGTTGTTATTATAAATGGAATAAATCTAGGACTATTTTATTTTGTGGAACTCAAAATAATTTTTCCGAATGTCATTATTTCAGTGACAAGGGTAACTACTATGAACTTAAATCGCGGATAGATACATTAGGTTCTTTCGTTCGTTCCACTGGTGTAGGAATGAACTACACCAACGGACACTAAGTCTTTCATTTGGCCCAGTGTAGAACCCACTATACCTTCCTGTCGAAGATGTGGTGTCCACTGGTGGATATTCTCTCCACCAGCTATTTAGCAGGAGTGAATTACACTCGATATGTGTGTAAGGAATAAGGAGAAAGGTGTAACTGGTGTAATTTACACTATTGGATACTGCACCAACAGCAAACGAAAGAACCTATATTATACATGATCGAATCTATTTACATTTATTTCTAAGGTCTCGTTCAGACACAACGGAATATGCGCGGTTCCCATTGAAATGAAAGTGCACCTAGTTGTTCATACTGGTCATTATATATTTTGTAATCAGGGACAAACATTTTAGCACCTACAAATCGAATATAAATATTATGTTTATATATGAAAGAAATGGTATGTATTATGAAAATACTTATAATGAGCCTTCATCAATATCCACATTCCACGTGATCTACTAAAATAAGAAATTTAATGAAAATGGCTGTTCTTAGTAACTTTTATGACAAATGTATCAGTTTTGTCATATAGGTTAGTGACTACTATAGTTATTAATGTTACTTTAAAGGTGCGTCCTCATCGAATCAACACTGTCGATCGACTCTGTCTATCGACGTTGTCGACTTTGTGTGTACGCGGCAATCGACGGTGTCTACGACAAAATAAATCGATCGACATGTCGATTTGTTTTCCATCGCCTGTCGGTAAACATGAAAGAGCAGTCGATCGACTTTAGTGTGTGGACGTGTTTTCGACATTCGACAAACTGTTAGTACTGAGTACTAAGTAATCAGTAACGTCTTGCCTTGTTGACATTGTAGTTGTGTTTTCGTTGGAGAAATGGAATGCGAACAATATAAAGTCATAGCCTTTATTTAGGCATACAAAGTGAGAACAAATCTATGGGAATTCTAAAAACAAAAACTATAAGAGCAGAAACTTGATGCACAATGCCACCATTACAACTGTATTCAAGGCTCAATATGTTGATTTTTTTAAATCTTCCATCAAATTACTAGCGTTGTATCTAGTTCTACTTTGAAGACTTGGTCGAACAAAAAATCTTCTTTTGCGTGCAAGTTTTCTTTTTTTAGTCGCAATAATAATATGTTCGGCACAAGCAACTATAATGTCATCTTCGTCAGAGATGTTAATTTCGACTGATCGACAAACATTTCTGTCAATTCTGGTGTGGACAGATGCAGTTTTGTAGACTTGTTGATCAACAATATCTATATACAGAATCGATCGACAGTGTTGATTCGGTGAGGACGCAGCTTAAGGCATTTTGAATTTAGTCACGTGGGGTACGAGTATTGTTGAATACTATGTACCTCTTTTCTAACATTTCCTTCACATTTTCCCAAAAAATAAAATTTTGAAATTAAAAATATTAATGTATTTATATTCGATTAATAATTATTATCTCTAAAACAAAATACAAAAATTATAAATAGCAGATATAAAGGAACATTATTATGTTATGATAAATGTAAAAATTGATCTTTCTGATTGTGTAGGAGAGGTTGTTGGCTTCAGACTGAGTCTATTAGCCACAGATTTTTTTTGAGAGATTTTAAAAACAAGTAATTATATGTTGATATTTGATTTCTTAAGGAAACAATTTATTTCGTCATATATATATTTTTATTAAAAGTACTTAGTAAAGTACAGATATTAGTTGGGAGATTTATTTTTAGTGAAACTAGTTTTTTTATGAATTTGTCGGAATTGTATTTGTATTTGGAACAGTTAAAAAATATATGGTTCAAGTCACCAACTGTTCAGTTGTCACACTGACATGTAGGGATCTCATTGATACCGATTCTAAAGAGGTGTGATGGGAAACACCCGTGGTTTAATTTCATTCGTGTTATAGTTGTAAAATATGACCTACTGATATTGTACATCAAAATGTGATCAATTTCTTTTGGCCGTGTAGGGTGTATATCAACGTAATGATTGTTGGAAGTTAATACGTAGGCATTCCATAAATTTTTCCAGTCTGTACTCATTTGGTTCTTAAAGAAATTGATTAAGGGGAATTTGACTAAGGAGAGTAGCTTGTTTCGCCGCCGAATCGACAATTTCATTCCCTCTTATTCCTGCATGTCCTTTGGTCCAAATTAAATCTACTTTAATATTCTTTTTACTTAAGTTGCACAATAAGGATCTAATATTTATTAATTTATTATTAAGTGTTGATTATATTTTTTGTGGCATGACTTTCCAATGATTGTAGAACAGATTTAGAATCTGACATAATCACAGCTTTGTTTATTTTTTGGAAAAATATTTTAAAATGTTCATAAGTGTATCAGTAATATTTTAGCAAATATTGTCTCCAATATTTTAATAGTATGTCAAACAGACAATTAATTTATCAAAGTTGGTACGTATTTGTTTTTTAATTGTTTTTCTTCAACAATTATCGACTAGAAATACTATATTGTACTAGGTACCAGGATAAACATTAAAACAAAGTGTCTGGATTTTTTTTCAAGAATTCTCTCATTGATGCTTGAATTGGAAAGTTCCTTTCAAACTAAAAATACAATAAATAAAATTGAATCATAATTTATGTAGAGTTTTAACTGCGGTAAAACGGTGGTTTAAATTTAAATGCTAATACATATTTAGGTGCAGTGCACACTTCAGAGAAATAATATAAACAAAAACACACCTAGGTTTGTTAGTATAATTAGTAAAAATATAAATGAATTAAGGTCAGGATATCACTTTATGGTAGCCGATTTTCAATAGCCACTTAACACGGATTCGTTTACAACGAAATCGTGCATTTTTTTCTTCTATATCATCGGTACCATTTACGATTTACATACCTACTTTCATTTTTCGCGAAATTACTTTCTCTTGAATTCGAATTCGATGTTTTTTATTTCATGTCTAGGATGTTAATCATAATAATTCCGGGTTCTTGAGTTTCTATAACAATAATAAATACACAATTACTTACAAGCGTTCTAAATCATATAAAAGTATTTTTCTAGTTTTGACATATTGTACTTGGTTGATCTTGCTAGTGAAGTATTTTTTGTGCCGTTTGTTTCTTACCGGAAATAGAATCATCTATGTATGCTTCAGCAACACTGGTGGATTTCCATCCAGCGTGTCATTTTAATGCGGTAATGTCCCCACCGTTGTCAACTAAAATAGTTGCAGAAGTCCTCCGAAGGCAATGTCCGGTATATTCATGAGAATTTGGTAATTTCAAAAACGTAGCGACGTCATTTGGTACGTTTAAAATTTGTATGTATACCCATTACCACGCCGTTCTGGTATTTAAGAAAAAATCGCTCCAGGTTCATATCCTTCGAACGAAGTTCAGTATACTGTTTTATCAAATTCAAATAAAAATCATCAAGTATCTTGAACGACCGTGGTTTTTTGTTTTTTGTATTTGGTATTTGAGATATTTACTAAAATAACTTGTTTTTTATCTTCATATAATTTTGTCTCTTCTAAGTTTTTGAACTTTTATACCAAACTCTTCAATTCTACGTCTATTCTCTTCGCTAGACATCTCAATACTGAATATAGAAGCATCTATTTTACTTTAAAAAAATATTGTAGAGTGTAGGATTGGAACCTACTCCTCTTCTCGGAGATCTGGGTTGTTAACTTTGACGCCTAAGACCGCTCGGCCAACCCGGTTGTAGTAGTAGCAGTAGTTATTCTAGTACTTTACCCTCGATACTAGCAGAAACGTCAAACGTGAAACGTCAAACGTGAAACGTCAAACGTGAAACGTCAAACGTGAAACGTCAAACGTGAAACGTCAAACGTGAAACGTCAAACGTGAAACGTCAAACGTGAAACGTCAAACGTCAAACGTCAAACGTCAAACGTCAAACGTCAAACGTCAAACGTCAAACGTCAAACGTCAAACGTCAAACGCCAAACGTCAAACGTCAAACGTCAAACGTCAAACGTCAAACGTCAAACGTCAAACGTCAAACGTCAAACGTCAAACGTCAAACATCAAACGTCAAACGTCAAACGTCAAACGTCAAACGTGAAACGTCAAACGTGAAACGTGAAACGTGAAACGTCAAACGTGAAACGTCAAACGTCAAACGTGAAACGTCAAACGTGAAACGTCAAACGTGAAACGTCAAACGTGAAACGTCAAACGTGAAACGTCAAACGTGAAACGTCAAACGTGAAACGTCAAACGTGAAACGTCAAACGTGAAACGTCAAACGTCAAACGTCAAACGTCAAACGTCAAACGTCAAACGTCAACCGTCAAACGTCAAACGTCAAACGTCAAACGTCAAACGTCAAACGTCAAACGTCAAACGTCAAACGTCAAACGTCAAACGTCAAACGTCAAACGTCAAACGTCAAACGTCAAACGTCAAACGGCAAACGTCAAACGTCAAACGTCAAACGTCAAACGTCAAACGTCAAACGTCAAACGTCAAACGTCAAACGTCAAACGTCAAACGTGAAACTTCAAACGTCAAACGTCAAACGTTTCTGTGTTCTCTACATAATGCCGTTTTTCCCGTTTAAATTGGACCAACAATAGCTGAGATACACGCTAAGGCCCTTCTGGCTTTTCGTTCTACGCAGGCTTTTTCTATTCGACGTTAAACGAAATTTAATCCCCCACTACCCCGTTTTCCCCTCAGACCGTCTGTCACACTCTTACCTACTGAATTTGTACCTCTCACTGTTACACATTGAATTCCCTATGTGAGCCCGTGTCTGCTTTGTCTATCTACTATTATCACGTTGAATGTACTCGAAAAGCACCTCCGCCATAGTCATCACATTTTTTGTCTTAAGGGGTTTAATTATGTATGATAATTGGACAAGTTGAGCATCAAAGGCCACATAAGACAGATAGGGACTTGGAGGATTAGAGCATGACTGAATAATAAAATGACTCACATTACAATAATAATAAATAAAACAAATAATAAAGTACGTTAAATAAATATCATTCGGTGCATACTGAAGCAATTTATTAAATTGATCTTTTGTCAATATTTTTGATTTTTCGGTCCATAATTTTCCCCTTGTCGCCTCAAAAATGCCGTTAATTTGGTATAATTATTCATATTCACGCTGTTTGATATTTAATTCAGTCTTAACCATTGAATATTGTGCCCATAGTTTTGAACTTCTGTATTTTTTTGACAAATGCGTGAAGTAAGCAATCATAACATTTCCCTTATACCTACTTTTGAACATTATTTTCTTTGGTCCATTTTAAAAATTTTTTATATGCAAAATCATATATTTTTCGCGACTTCGTTGGAATTAGTGTTTCAATACTGGAATTAGCTATTTCTACTAATTCCGGAGGCGTACATTGCAATTCTTGAGATTTCAACATATTTTTCAAAACAAACAAACGTCAAATTAAATAAGTTTAAAATGACAGTTCCTACATACTCAATTACAACGCCCCATGTAAACGTTTCTCATTATTATTTTAATAGTACAATAATGAAAATTCTTTTTTGTACTAGTAAAAGAATAGGATATTTCTACGGTATGTGTTGCAAAAAGTAATATAAATATTATTATACACTTGAAAAAAAAAATTGAATTCAAGTTAGCAGAACACCTAATTGTTACTATAAAAAAATGAGCCTAAAATTATGACATACTTGGCATATTCAGAATGTGAAAAATCCAGAGGTGCTCTGCTAGCTAGATACGTTAGTAAGCATACCTATAAAAATGCTTTCACTCATATTATCACCAAAAAAGAAAGAATAAACGAAAAAAAGGGTGACCTTCGACGTTGAAGATGACCAAAGCAACGTATGCGTCCGGGATTATTACCATCAAGTAGGTCAATCCACGTCTTCCGATATCTCGACTCGACTCAACAGCGAACAGTTGAAGCTCGAACAGAACGCAAGTGTGTCACCCATTGGCCTTGTTCGAATGAAGATACCGGAGGTCGTTTCCAACCATTGACGTTCGTCGATAGAAATAATCGTTATAAAACCTTTCTATATTAATAATCTACTACCATAAATTCAAATACACGGTTTTGAGTCACATTTTTCTTATAATATCTCTTCACCAGCTCACTGGTATAGTAGACACGTCTACAATAATATTAACAACAAAAATATGTCTGGAAAACGGTATCGACAACTTAAACTACTTCTGGAGTTCCTCGATGCAGCGCTTAATATATAAAGTTTCCTACATTGCAAGTTCAGACAGGAAAAAACGTTTGTCCGCTCGTTGGCTAGTTGCAAGCCAAATTTCAAGCTCAAACATGAATAAAATCAGATTTGTGTGAGTTTACACAATTCATGTTATCATGTATGTGTACGTTCAAACGAAAACACAATACCAAAATATTTCTACAGTATGTCGCTAATGTATGGAATAAATTCATTATAATGGAAGTAGCTGGTTTTTCGAAAAAATGCTCGGACAGGTCAATTTTGTTTACTTAAAGCGCAATTTTTTAAATAAAATTCAATTTTCCCCCACTTCCCATTTTTGGGCAGTGACGTCATTGACAATTTTTTTAAATAGCAACCCCAATTTTTTTTTCTTGATTTTGATAGATCTTGCAATTTCCTACTTGGAAACGTAATATTTGAAATATCTGACATAACAATTTTTTTTGAAAAAAAAGTCATTTCAAGATCAGATACATAAATTTTATGTTATTTTGAAACACAATAAATTAATAAAAGATAATTATTTGTAATTAAGTGCTTAATCTAACAAAATAATAATAAAAAGAATTTGTGAAATTGTCATTAAATTCGTTTTATTATTATTATTATTATTATTATTATTATTATTATTATTATTATTATTATTATTATTATTATTATTATTATTATTATTATTATTATTATTATTATTATTATTATTATTATTATTAATTATTATTATTATTATTATTATTATTATTATTATTATTATTATTATTATTATTATTATTATTATTATTATTATTATTATTATTATTATTATTTTAAATTAAGCACTTAATTACAAATAATTATCTTTTATTAATTTATTGTGTTTCAAAATAACATAAAATTTATGTATCTGATCTTGAAATGACTTTTTTTCAAAAAAAATTGTTATGTCAGATATTTCAAATATTACGTTTCCAAGTAGGAAATTGCAAGATCTATCAAAATCAAGAAAAAAAAATTGGGGTTGCTATTTAAAAAAATTGTCAATGACGTCACTGCCCAAAAATGGAAAGTGGGGGAAAATTGAATTTTATTTAAAAAATTGCGCTTTAAGTAAACAAAATTTACCTGTTCGAGCATTTTTTCGAAAAACCAGCTACTTCCATTATAATGAATTTATTCCATACATTAGCGACATACTGTATACAGTCTTTTACATGGAAATTGTGAATTTATGTAAATAGTAAATCGCAAATCAAAATCCGAAAAATTAGAGAAATATCTGAAGTAAGTAGCTAAATAATTTAAAAATTCGGAAACAAATCTCAAAATTCTCCCTACGAATTATTAAGACCATCCCCGAATCCTAAAAAGTTGAAAACAAATACTTGTAGATTTTAAAAAAGCCTGTCCTTCCTTCCAGACCATCACGACTTTGACCGTCGGAATTTCTAGACAGAAACATCGCCGTCGGGCCCAAATTAGCACATTAAATCGCCGTCTCCAAATATTTGTTTCCAGTTTTGGGGTTCGGTTATATGAAACTTGCTTCTAAATTATGAAATTACTTGTTTCAGGTATTCTGACTTTTCGGATTTCGATTTGCGATCTACTATAGATAAATGCACAATTTTCAGTAAATTTTTTGTTGCCTATTTTGAAATGTACAGCTAATGCTACTACTAATAATAATATTAGACAACGGTGTATTCTATTGACAGCAAAAATATCTTACATACAGTCTGTTCGCTATACTTACGCGGGTTTCGGATTAAAAATTTTATGAGTATTTCCAGGTAAGTACCCGAAAGTTTGACCTGTTCTTTGAGGAAATATCAACTGGTCAAATGAAATGAAAAATAATGTACAACTTTTTAATTAAATAATAATGGAAAATCTTTTGTATAATTGAGAGCAGAATTAAACTTCTTCATTAATGGAGTCTAATGTGGCTATTATAAACCTAATAATAATTTTATATTACACTTCACACAGAAAATATGGTCTATGTATAATATGAGGGTTATTTAGCTCAAATAAAATATTTTCTAACATAAAAATTTGTTCCATGTATAGAATTTCAAATAAAAAATAAAATTATCATTATCATTCAAAATATCATAATCGTCGTCATCATCATCATTGTCACCACCCTTAATTGTTATTATGATTGGACTTATTTCGTTTATTTTATTTTCACGAGTCCACCAATCTTCTATTAGTTTCTTGCACTTGGATATACAGTTCCGCCACACTTCTGGAGTTGCAATTGAAAGTGCTTTTCGCCAATTTTCCCGAACTGCGTCGTCACTATAACCATTAGACCCAATATGGTTGTCGTAATATTGTTTTGCTATTTCCCATATATATTCGATGGGATTAAACTGGCAATGATACGGTGGCAGACGTAAAACTTGATGACTAACTTTCAATAATCTGATCCACAACAAAGGTTTTTGGTTTTGCGTGTACATTTGCCAAGCGTAATAATTCTGATTTTAATATATATTGAGGAAATGGTATATGTTCCTTTGTCAACCATTCTTTAATTTTATCAACAGTCCAAGAATTCGTTGGACTTTTGTCTAATACTTCAGAATGGTAAGGTGCATTGTCTAAAATAATTACGCTGGGCTCACTTAAACCTGGGAGAAGTTTTTCATGCAACCATTTTACAAACATATCTCTGTTCATATTATCGTGATAGTCACTGGATTTAGATTTAGATGAAAATATTAAATCAGCACCTTCTATAAAACCCGATTTCCCTCCTGCATGTAAAATTATGTGTCGCTTCCCTTCTTCATCGGTATGTTTGATGGACTTTACGTTATCATCTTGCCATATTCTCTTGGTTGCACCCCTAGAAAATATCCATGTTTAGTCTAAATATATAAAATTCGCCCCTTTTTTTTTAAATTTAGAATATTTTCTTAAAAAGTTAATTCTCTTGTGTACGACAGAACTTCTTTCACAAAGGGCCTTTCTGTTATCCTCCTTTTGAAATTTGAAACCCAAGTTATGTATCACTTGCCATAGACTTGTTCTGCCAATGTCGTCAAATTTTCTATCTATTAATTCCGAGAGAATTGTATTTAAGGTCACATGTTCCTTGTTGGCTCTCATTCGATAAATGGTAACACGAATTTCAAATTTCTTTCCATCTGGAATATCTTTCGTTTTCAATGATGGGCGAGTTTTGCGGTGATCTTCTTTCGGCAGTTCACTATTGTGATTTTGTAATACTCCTCTTAATTTGGTTTCACTAATTCCTAGAGCATCACATACGCGTTGTTGTACAGACATTACCGATTTTAAATGACCGCCATTTTCTTTTTCATCCGTAAAATACTTATGTACACTACAAATTAGACTATCTACATCTAACACACGTCTAGGCATTTTTAAAATTTCCACTAAATTTACAATATACATACAATGTCAACACTTGCAAAGAATCAATTCAACTGCAATATTTGTAACATATTTAGTACCTACCCTAATGTTATTTTAATTTAAATCTGACCATTAGGGCGATTTTACCTAATTTCTTGGGAAGAGGCTTATTGGAACTGGTTGTCAATGACTAATTTGCATAATTTTGTTAATCCGAAACCCGCATAAGTATAGCGAACAGACTGTAGTAAAGGCAGCCAACCCCAAATATCTCGAAAAGTAGTAACGTTAGAACCACAGAGTATTCACCGATGGAAAACTGAGAAATTTTCTATAATATGATAAAATTTCTTAACAATATTCTTTCTATACCTAGGTATCCGATTTGTATCCATATCGGCAGCAATATTCGAAATTTAACAATAAAGTTGGCATACGGCGGGTCAGTGACATCTGTGGGTCACGGTCGCACTTTCTACCGAATGAAAGAATGTTAAGTTCGAGGCCACCTCCGATGATTGACCATCAAATTAACATTTGTGGGCTTCCTCAAACGATGAGGACCGTAACTTTCTTTCGAGCACTCTTTGAATCAAGGTTGTAAATTATAAAAAATATAAATATATAGTTAGAACAGGTGATAAAGTTATAGATGTGCCTACATAACGAAAATCATGCTTTTTTTTAGAAATACCTACTAAAACAGAAAAGAAATACAGTAGAAATTTTAAAGAAACATTATTGGAGAATTTATTAAATAGTTTGGACCACGGGGGTTGGATTCCATGTAAATAGTAGGTAACAAGTTTGCTTGACCTCGACAGTAGCGCGCTAAGCGCTTACGGTTGAACTACACCTGTCAGTTTCAGCCGATAAAGTAGAACACTACTAATTAGAGCGATTTAAAA
This sequence comes from Psylliodes chrysocephalus, assembly GCA_927349885.1. Taxonomy (NCBI): domain Eukaryota; kingdom Metazoa; phylum Arthropoda; class Insecta; order Coleoptera; family Chrysomelidae; genus Psylliodes; species Psylliodes chrysocephalus. Next base: position 4,903,375 of record OV651813.1, read on the forward strand.
ATTGGCGGGCTTAATAATTTAGAATTTGAAGCACTTTGAAGTAACATTTTCCTATTTGACAACTTTTACTTACAACTACTAAACAAACAATAAGTTTAGTGAATTTTTGTTGTAGGTAAATGTTGAAAAATGGAAAATGTCACTTGTTTTAACTGAAAAATAAAATTAGTTGAAAAATAAAACACATTTTTAACAAGTTTAATTTATTTAGAATTACCATGTAATTACATGTGTCTCATTTTGAACATAAGAAGCACTATATCACACACTAAATTACTGAAAAATAAAAATATAATATGATAACCAGCATAGCACATGACAATGTTTTTGTTATTAAAAAAACCGGATATAGTTTTTATAAAAAGTCAAAGTAGTTCATTTATAAACACAATTGTTTTAATGTTTTAAATATCCCGTATTAATCCAAGGACAAATCATTCTAATTCTAATATTCTTATACTTATTGTCCCTTTAAGGCCTTTCCGCATCTATTTCAATCTAGAATAGTTGTAATGCCTATTTCGGGTACAATAAGCCTCCAGCTTCAATACAGGTGGGCTTTGAAACTCACCCTAATTAAGAAACACATTTATGTACATTCCAAAAATCTCCATACCGAGGAATATCTAAAACAAAACAAAAATAAAGGTGCAGTGTGTATCTTAAAATTAAAAATTAACAAGAGTCATAACTTTTTTAAATTTTTACATTTTTCTTGCAATAAAAGGTATAAAAATTTTAATAAAAATAGAAAACATATCTGATTTATGATCTTAATAGGTGAACTAAGCAAAAATTAACAAGTTGACCTAAATAGCATATAAGTTTTTGAACATATTTGGGTATTATTTGATAAATATAATAATGAATATCACCCAAAAATTGGACAATAACTTTTTGAGCATAAATCATTGGCCTTTTTTCATCATGGTCTTTATGAGTAAAACTAGGATGAGGGTCTATATTTGTTTGTAAATTGGCTTCACACAGTTCGCTCACAACTCCTTTCATTTTTTTGACCACAAATGGTTAAAATCTGAATCCATTTATCTCTAATAGCAGGAAAAACATAAAATTTCTTGTTATTTTTGTGAGAAAAATACTTACTTTTGCAATTAAAATTTAAATGAATTGTTAATGATTTTCTTAAGAACCTCCCTATAGTTAAATTAGTTAAATCTAACTTACACTTAATTAATACAATTTACTCACCTACATTTGAAAAAAATATCACCTGCATTTGAAAATGAAAATAATATCAGGCTGACATATTTATAGCAACATAACCTAATTTATTTTCAAAGCCAGATTTACACCATCTAATAATATTTAAATTTAGCTTTAACTTTAAATTTGTTAACGATTATCCCTCTATTTGATCACACATTATCTTAAAGTGAAATTTAAAGGGGTAAATCAGTAAAATTATTGATTTCTTGTTCATTATTTTTGAAAACATATTTTTTTATGGGTGTAAAACGGGTTTGAATTTAGTGATAGCAGCGCGCTAAGCGCTTACGGTTCAACTACCAACAAGGAAACAAGTCCCGCCATTTATTCAAACCTTCTCTTTTTATTTTTCTATGGTTTGGACACCACCAGAAATAAAAACTTCGTTTTATCGGTTATTATTAATTTCGTAGGCCCTTTGAAAAATTTGACTTATTATTGAAAATCGAAATTATTGTAATAGTCCAGTCATTAGAGATAATCAATTCACTACAAAAGTTTTCAAACTTTTTTTGAATATTTATTAAATTGAAATGATTGTAAATTTAATTTTACAACTTTTTCTGAGGTCTGGAACATTAATAATTCCAAAAAATTAAAATTTATTATAACTTTCTTAAACTACAAACGTATTATTTTCTACATTATATCAGATTTGCAACTTTTTTGAAAGTCCGGAACATGATTTTTTTGTAAAATAGTGTTTTTGTTTATATCATAGACAAAAAAATTGCAAAAGTGCCGCATACTAGTTTTTAGAACAGCTATTCCAATTTGCAATCTTTTATTTTTTTTGTAAAAGTAAAATAATTTTTTATTTTTCTCTAATTTTATCAAAAAAAAAAATGCAAAAGTTTTTAAAATTGGTTTCAAATAATGTAAATTTAATTTTTCTTAACAAAAATGCAATTTTATGCGGAGCCAGTGCTCGCGTTTGTTGCAGTTAGGGTTGTTCCAGGTCAGTTTTTAGATGTGAACTTTTCCACAATGAAATTGTACAGTTTCAGACATTTGACATAAAAGTGGAAATTGACACTACTGACTATGAAAGTCTTCATAATCACATACTTTGATTTTCTTTTACAATACGGAGAATGGTCGCACTGCGCAGCTTTCTGAGTGCCTTTTAAAAGGAGATAGAAAACTCCGCCATTTTGAACCCTTATTACGTGTTGCCTACATCTTGGCGCAATATTTTTAATAGGTGCGTTTTAATCATCCGCTTCTGCTTCAGAATTGTCGGTTTTCTTGTTTTAATCTGACAGATTAAAACGTCTAAACCGATAATTCCGGAAGCAGAAGCGGATGATTAAAACGCACCTGATATTTTGCTTGCTGCTGTCAGTGTCAGTGAATATTATTTTTGAAGTCACAGTTTATTGCTAAAGAATCAGTTAGCTCACTCGGACCAGTTAAAAGTTCTAAAATAACATCCACTCCAGGGATACAAATTCAGGATACGCAGAAGACTGCTGTTTTATTATAGGCGGTTGTCATATATTGTATTATCCGAGTTGCACAGTGTATAAACTGAAACATTGAGATCAAAAGTGCCGACGCAGAGTGAGCGATCTGATTCTTTAGCTGTAAACTGTGTCACAGGGTTCAAAATGGCCGCGCCCTATGTTGGGCGTGTCGGACCTCTCTCTTGCCTCGTATAGTAATCAAAGTATGTGCTTCATAATACTGACAGTGATGTAATCCAAGATGGGTTGGCATTAGTGACCCATCTCCGCCGATAGATGGCCAACGCTGCATAAAAAAATTTAAAAAATGATCTGGAGCGAATACAACACCAGGGACTCAATTCTCGAGTTTTATTCCCATTGGAAAATAAAATTTTCCCATGGGAATTCAGTTTTCTATTCTCAACACAAGCGGTGGAATATTTTCCAATGAGAAGTATGGGAAAATATTCCCCTGCTTACGAGCATTGGAAATTGTGTTTTCCAATGGGAATTGTACTAGAGTTTGCGCATTAAAGTCGAAAATTTGACGAAAGTCTAGACATAACCAAAGATTATTGGATATCTTGGATTTTTGGTGAAATTGTAGTTAAAACATTTTTTGGCATATTTACAGATTGATATTATTTTATTTATGTAGGTATATTATTTTTAGAGAATATTAACCATTTATTTATAAGTTACAAGCCAAAAACTTACCGATCCGTTATTCACAAGGCAATCACGCAATCACAGTGTATGTCTGAGAACATAACTTACGACTTACATTTACGTACGTTCTCAGATCATGCCGAACAAGAATAAAATTCGAGGAATTTCCCATTTCCATAATGACAATACCGAAAAATTTCTGACTAAATCGTCATCTGCCAGAGAATAATACAATAATTATTATATAATCTGTATCAGCAATACAATAGCATATGTAATGTATGTAACTTTGTAAACTAAGCGCTAGATGGTGGTGAATGCATAAACAAAAAAGTCAAACACGTGATTCGTGATTTCAGTATTAGAGCGAAAAAAATTTGCTATTTTATTTTTTTTTATTTTTAAATTGTGTAGTTTTTTGATGTAGTTTAATTAATAGTGCAGTAAACAGATGAAATTGACCATTCGGGTGCACCTGTGCAATCAATACATCAACTGTGTAGAAAATTACACAATTGTGTAGCTTGGAACAACCCTGGTTGCAGTCGCGTCGACGCAACGATCGGTGGAGTCGAAATACATTCAATAAAGTCAGAGGGTACATTCTCGACGCCACGTCTCAGCGGTACATTGGCGTTGCAAAGATATATTAGTTTGTATCAAGAATTCCACACGAAAGGTGGTAGAAAAACGTAGTAGCTATAGGCGATGAGCAATTCGACACAAAATTATTCTAAAAGAAATAAAGGAACATTCCTAAATGATCTTGTTTTATTTAAGCATTAAATTCAGTTCATCAATGAGCATATACGAACATAATTTAAAAAAATATATTCATCATTATTTCTTGAGTCAAAAAGCTTAATATGAAAGCACCTTTTAGCCTTTAGTAAACGGGAACTTAAATAAGGATACACCCAGTATTTCCTCTTCTTCCTCACAAACTGTAAACAAGATATAAGTACAAATATCACTTCTTTTTTCGAACTTACATCCATCTTTTCTGATCGTGAGACGAATTTATTCTGCCTTGTTTTAGGACAGAAGACAAAAAGCGCTGCGTGTCAATTAAACATTGCGTTTGCGTCAACGTGGCGTTAACGCGACTGCTAAAAAACGTTCGTGATCATCGACCCTAACAGGTATTTTCGAGGTTAAACTAAGAAAATACCTTGTATAGTTGTTATATTATTGTTATATATTAACGTATATGTTAACGTACAGAAATTTTAATAAGAAACATTTCTTAATTTGCAGTTATCGGTTATCAGAAATATATTGTTAAAAATAATTAATATTTATTCAAATATCAGGGCAGTCACTCTAGACCAGCTGTACTCAACCTTTTGTTCCTTAGGGCCACATAAACGTGTTTGTTATGCTACACGGGCCACAATATTTTTGGGTGATAACCTGAGTTGCCACCATTTTGAAATGTAAGTAAAGCACACAATTTGTTTCAAAAAAGGACTGTAGGTTATTCCTAATAATAGTGTTTGGTGCTGCACAGAAAAGCTTGGAAGGCCGCACAAAACAGCTTGGAGGGCCGCAGGTTGAGTATGGCTGCTCTAGACAGAACTATTTACAGATACTATTTCTGATATTAAAAAAAACTTGGATCAAAACATAAATGAAGATATGAGTGGATAAAACTTGTATGTACATTTTTGTTAATCGATGTTTTTGCATAAATGAAAGGCCTATATATCTAAAATTCATTATAACTATGATCTGTTATAATATTCTTTCAAATAAATATGCTACGAGGGGATATAGAATCTATGTTATATGTTGAATTATTCAAAGAAGAAACTTTAAACTCAAATATCTCTAAATTATGTTTTTGTTACGTAGGCTCTTCATCCACTTATGTCTTCAAATATGTAAGCCCAATAGTAACACCGTCACAAAACTAATATTTAAACATGAAGGACATTTGCAAAATTTATATCAATAATTTTTAAATATTCATTCGTTTTTCAATGATAATTGCATCAGCAAACATCTAAAAAAAAATGGTTGGTATTTATCACATTAACTACTGTGATTGCAAACGGTTTTTCATTAGATTTTTATCGTTGTAAAAATTATAGAAATTATGGATATTTTTCTGTAAATAATAATGAGAAAAAGCTAAGAGCTTCTTACAGGTATAGTTTTATTTTTTCATTTGTCAATTTTAGGTTTCAGTTATAAGGCCGAGTAAATAACAAAACATTATTAAATGACACACAAAAATGTTATGTTACCAGATTGTTAAGAAAAATAATAACATTTTCAAAACTTTTGCATTTTTTTTTTTTTTGATAAAATTAGAGGACAATAAAAAATAAGTTTGATATATGTTTAGCAAAAAAAATATTTTCGTGCAAAATAAAAGATTGCAAATTGCACGAGTCATCGGTTTGCAGCAAGGCAGCACCTTTGCAATTTTTTGTTTATGATATGAACAAAAACGCTATTTTACAAAAAAAAATCATGTTCCGAACTTTCAAAAAAGTTGTAAATCTGATATAATGTTGAAAATAATACAATATACAGTGCTTCTCAAAAGTTCCCCTCTCCCCCTCTTTTCTTTTGAACAGTAATACTTAGACTATTGAAATTTGGAGGGTGAAAATGAATTATTGTAAGCTTCTCTACTAGTGGTAACAGGTGAAGTAATAGGCATCGGTGACGTCACCAGGCAACTGAAGTTAATGATATTAAATGGGACCTTATATCAAGTGACACCTCGTTTGAAAGATATTAAGAATACCTATTCAATCAAACCATATTTTTTGGATTTACGATATTTTGGATGGTTAAAATAAGTTCCCATTTAATATTATTGGTATCACTTGCCTGGTGACGTCACCGATGCCTGTTACTTCACCTGCTACCACTTGTAGAAAAGCTTACAATAATTCCATTTCATCCTCGAAATTCATCAGTTTAAGTATCACCGTTCAAAAGAAAAAAAGGGGAGAGGGAACTTTTGAGAAGCACTGTATATTGCTTCAAGTTTGCAGAACTTTTTCAATTGTTTTCTCAATATTATAAACAAAAGCGCCATTTTCGTATAAATTTACTAGTTCCGGAACTTGGAAATGGTTGCAAATTTAAACTAGTCTGTATTATACACACTGGTTGCTTTCAGTAAATATTGAAGTGATTGATGCTTTCATTTTCTTGTTTAAATTTTATAAAGTCGAATTTTTCTAAGGATCCGCGTCCCGTAGAACCAATATTAACAGTTTATACCAATTATCCAGGTGCTTTGCCGATGGGTCAACCCAAAATGCCTGCCATATACATCTCGAAATACAACAGATTCGTCGACACCGTCATCGGTCGCATAAATACAATTTTGGGTAAATCCTACGACCCCGTACGAGTCAAACTCCAATCACTCGACAACAAAGCCAAAAAGACGAAAAAGAACACCAAAGGAAATACGAAGAATAAAAACAGGAACAAGAATAAGAAGCGGAATGGACAGAAGAAAAATAACCCAGTGCATATGTCGAATAAAATGGGAGAATTGGTTATAGCCAGAGGAAATCAAATTGAAAACGAACCAAAATTGATAGGTTGGTAATTATAACTAATTTTTTTTTAATATTTATTGACTGTGTCTTATAAATAAGATCAATCCGAACTTGTCTTTATTTATTTATTTATTTTCTTATTCAAACAAGCCTTTCGGCCTAATTACATGAATACACATATACAGGGTGTCTGTAAAAGGTCTTTACAAAAACATACCACATATTCCTTAGACCAAAATAAGTCGATTTAAGTAAAATTACCTTAGTACAAAGTTGCTTCGTTTGAGCTCCAGAGGGCCTTGAAGTTACAATTTTTAAATCGTTTTTCCTATATAAATTTAAAACGGCATATGCGATTTTGCTGAAATTTGGTATATTGGTAGAGTTTTATGTGGCAAAAAAAATGGTATTAAAATTTTGTCCGATAATAATACATAGGCGTAGAACTTGATTTTTTAAATAATTGCACCTTCAAAAATTCTACGCCAATGGAAGAAAAGGAGTTTGAGTATGAAATTTAGATTGCGCAACTCATATACTTTAAAAAAGGTACTCTTGATAAGACTCGATTACTCTCATGGTTTTCGCTAAATTTCTGTTTTAATAATTTAGAGTGTACCTATAGGTTTCACAAAAATATTTATTTACAACATAATCAAAATAGAGATTTTACAAAAATTGTTTAAAATGTTCACTATTTTCACGCATACAAAGATTTATACGTCGAAGAAAATTAAAATGTATCCTTTCCATAACTTCTTCATCAGCTCTAAGATTGTTTATTGCATCTTGAATACGTTGCCAGAGTTGTTCCTCATTTTCTACAGGTTCCCTGTAAACTGTGGATTTCAGATGTCCCCATAAAAAGTATTCCATCGGTGTTAGGTCTGGGGAACGTGGTGGCCAGTTTACAGGTGCGTCATTACTTCTGCCTATCCATTTGTGTGGATATTGTTCATTCAAGTGGTTTCTAACGTTTAAAGAAAAATGTGGTGGAGCTCCATCTTGCATAAACCACATATCTCTCCGAAGTTGGAGAGGTAAATCTTCTAACAATTCTGGCAACGTATTTTGTAGAAAATCCAAAAAATTTTCTCCAGTTAATCTTCGTGGAAGTATGACAGGACCAACAATGAAATTACCAATTATTCCAGCCCACACATTAATTTTGAATTCGTGCTGAAAATGGTTTACCTTTATTGCATGCGGATTTTCAACGGCATAAACATGTTCATTATGGGTATTAGTTATACCTCTTCTTGTAAAACCCGCTTCATCGGTAAAGACAACCTTCTTGACAAAGTATGGATCTCTTTATCTTTGCATATTAACAAATCGACAAAAACCCAAACGAATTTGAGGATCATGGACTAATAATTCTTGTACTGGCTTCTTATGGTATGGATATAGCAATTGTTCTCTAAGCACTTTATGAACGACATCTTTACTTACTCCTAGTTCCCTTCCAATTCGTCTGGTGCTTGATTCTAAATCTTCTTCAACACGTTCTAAAATGTCTTCTTCAACTTCAGGAATCCTTACAAAACGTTCTTTTCCATTATCAACAGTGTTGGGAGCAAAGGAACCGGTCTCTCGAAGACGTCTCTCAACAGCAGCAAAAGTTGGGTGGCTAGGTACACGACGATTTGGAAACATTTCAGAGTAGGTACACCCTAACACTCTCTAGAGCATTTCCTTAACAAAATCCTAATGTCAGTAACATATCGGTATATTCTGCATTGGTATATTGTACAGCTATATTAATAAACGACGCATTTGTTTTTTTAATTATTGAGTCAGATAGAACACTTTCAATCGTTAACAAGAGATTAGGTGTTAAAACTTGACAATATTTTTATTTAGATGAAACTATGGAAACCAACAATAAATGGTTTTTTCTACACCCGTATTATAATAATGCACTTATATGCCCATAATCCGTTTCATAATGATACCCATTATGATACAGATTTTTCATTACGATACAGATTTTTAATCAATAGAAACCTACAATTTTTCAATCAAGCATGCTGTTTGACGTTTGTCCTAGGTTCCTATGTAATTATTTTAGTTGTCAAAACGTATTAAATTTTCGTAGGTAGCTAAACTTCGATAATTATAATATTAAAATGTCTGATATTAGCGATATAGAAGACTCCTCCACACATATCGGAGAAAGCAGAAAATACAGTACAAAATATTTTACCGCAAAAATCTAGGGAAATACCAATACCTGAAGTAATACCATTAATTACAATTTTGTAGAATTTTTTATAGAAATACGAGTAATTACTGTTATTGTGTTCAATACCAATATAAATATAATATTTATAGGTCTTGATTATTTATCGGGTGTAGAAAAAATAGCGTATGCAACTCTCATGTAATGGTTATTAAAACACTCGCATAAACCATACGAAACTCGCCTTTGGCTCGTTTCGTATCCCGGTTAATGCTCGTGTATTAATAACCATCATTACATGATCGTTGCATAATATACTATTGTATACGTATTGCAGGCAAATAATTAATATTCCTTAAAAAATCGTACATGGCAAGAATCGAGTATTTTTGTTAAAAGTCTCGATTAGAGGTGTTGAAGAAGATATGAAAAAAGTACATTTTTATGTTTTTCATCGTATAAAATTTTGTCCGATAATAATACATAGGCGTAGAACTTGATTTTTTAAATAATTGCACCTTTAAAAATTCTACGCCAATGGCAGAAAAGGGGTTTGAGCATGAAATTTGGATTGGGTACTCATTTACTACAAAAAAGTACCCTTGATAACACTTGATTTACCCTCATGGTTTTGACAAAGTTTGTATTTTAATAATTATTGTTTATGTTCTAAAATTACTAAAATGCAAATTTCGTCAAAACCATGAGAGTAATCGAGTCTTATCAAGAGTACCTTTTTTAAAGTAAATGAGTTGCGCAATCTAAATTTCATACTCAAACTCCTTTTCTTCCATTGGCGTAGAATTTTTAAAGGTGCAATTATTTAAAAAATCAAGTTCTACGCCTATGTATTATTATCGGACAAAATTTTAATACCATTTTTTTGCCACATAAAACACTACCAATATACCAAATTTCAGCAAAATCGCATATGCCGTTTTAAATTTATATGAGGAAAACGATTTAAAAATTGTAACTTCAAGGCCCTCTGGAGCCCAAACGAAGCAACTTTGTACTAAGGTAATTTTACTTAAATCGACTTATTTTGGTCTAAGGAATATGTGGTATGATTTTGTAAAGACCTTTTACAGACACCCTGTATAATTACAAAAATACAAATTATTTACATCTAAGGTAAGAGGTAAAGCTATTAAAACTAAAGAGGTATGTTTACTTTACTTCAATTAATTATATTTACGTTAACCGTATAAGGTTAATATGATTTAGCATGGCATTGCGAAAAATATTTTGTGGACCATTCCAGTCCAATTCAATAAGAGAATTAAAATTGTTGGCCAAACGAAACATGGTCACTAGAGGAATTCTGTTCATTAAATGTATTGTCGGTATATTAAACATAGCTGACGTCCTAGTTCTGCGTGGTGGAACATTGAATCTGATTAGAGAAAGAATATCAGTTGCCTAAAGATTCGTTTCGAAGTTGGCTAGACCTATTCAATTATAATCAACTCTGATATGATACTTTTTGTAATAAAGATCTTTAAGAAATTTATTTTGGATCTTTTCAGTTTTATTCAAATGAGTTTGATACTCACTTGACCAAATCAGAGAGCCAAATTCTAATTTAGATCTGACTAAACTAAAGTAGATAGTTTTTATTGTATTAATTACATTTTTTATGTAAGGAGCAAGAGATAACTGATTAGTATAAGTAACACCTAGATCTTTAATCTCTTCATTTCTCTTTAATATTTCATTATTCATCATATAATTAGAGACAACTGGATCCTTAAAACGTGTAAATAAAGTTTGTTTCTTTGACTCCACTCATACAAATTATGAATTTCCTTTTATATCATTACACAATCCCTCACAGTTTGTACCTGTTTGTATATTTTAAAATCATCTGGAAAAAGTAAACAGTCTGAATATTTTAAAACCATAGGCAGATCATTTATAAAAAGTATAAACAATAGGGGGCCAAGATTAGATCCTTGTGAAATACCTGAATTAGCTGAAAACTTACCTGACATATTACCGTTATGCTCTACAATAAATGATCTATTTTCCAAATATTTTTTTATCAGATTTAACAACTTGTCGGATAATCCAAAAGTATTTAATTTTTGAAGCAATATATCATGGTTAACCTTATTATTATAGGATGATTGAAATCTTCATTGGCATTTGGAAAATAATTCTTCCTAACAGAACAATGTATTCCATTATTCAAAGAACTAATAACTAGATCTAATGTTTTCCCTTGACCATTTGTTATATCATTATACAATCCTAAACTATTAAAATCAAAAAAATCATAAAGAATTTAAGACGTCTTTATTAATTGGAAATTTATCATTTATTCCGCTAATTTCAGATAGGTTAAAGCACAAAGCATGTATCTTCTAGAGACCCCACGCCAATGTTAAACTTTTAAACCAAATTAGCGCCACCTTGTGTTTGGAGCTGGAACTAAAATGACAGATGGCGGTAAATTCAAATTGTAATTTTTAGGAGTAGGTAGTAGTTTTAAGTTTTAAATGATTTCCACATAAATTATTTTATAAAATAAAGTATGGAACTAGTAAGTTCGAAACTTTTATTTTACAAAATAATTTAGGTCGATTATACCAAATTTGAAGAATTAATTTGTTATAAGGGGTCTAATGTAGAGAGTTGGTTCTGCATATTTTTATTAAATAAATATAAGATATATCAATAAATAATAAAATAGAACATTCTTAAAATATGTTTATTAATAACTTAAATAAATATTATTAGATAAAAATAAATACAAATAATAAAACATATTTAACGAATACTTACTTGGAGCAAGTAGATATATAATCTCAAATCTTTAAAATACCTATCAATAATTTAAATGTGAAGTAGAGACTAGGATATTACATTTTATTAACACTAAAGTTATATATTTTATAAATGTCTTTTTAACTGAGGACAAATGTAATATAGGTATTGTATTAAAAGGTGAATCCTTTTAACTATTCATTCAATGATAAATAGGTATTTTCCTTCCAAATACAGATGGTGATACAGATTTCGGAATCTAGTCCAGTGATAAATTGATTATCAATTAGTTGTTGTCCCCGTTTGTCTTTTTATGATGCAGATGCATGGTGAATATATGGTGAATCAATGAAGTTATTCTCGAAGTTTTCAACGTAGCACCAAAATTATTGCAAAACATAGTAGAAAATAAAAAAGCGAAACAGTACAATTTTGCAAATAACTAAGACGAAACTATAAACAGAAACCAAAAGCCAAAGCCAACAAAAAATCACTAAAATCAGACGGAAAAATGAAACTAACCAAGAGCATAAATAAATACACGTCACATCTTTGGAGTCTTTGGTTGTTTTTCTCCCATAAGGCTTAAAAATGGAGTAAGAAATCATAATTTCACCAGTAGCCCCATCTAGAGTTTGGAGCAAATAGCATAAAAAATGTCAGTTGTCGGTTTTGACCTTGGTCATTCACGTGGAACCTCTATGTGCTTTGTGGGTTAAAGTCTCCAAAAATATATGTTTTGTTAATATCCTCAATGTTTTCTTGAAAAAACTTAAATATTAATTCATATACCGGGTGTTTAAATTAAAGTGTTACAGCTAAACACCGCCTTTTATTAAAAAAAAACGTTTCAGACGAAAGTTTTATAGTTTTGGGGGGAAAAATTTTTGGCTGAAATTGTTTTTATAGCTAACCATAATATGGCCAACTTTTTTTACGCGCAGCAAAATTTTCAAGTAGCTGTTACTCAAAAAGTAAAAGTCCAATAAAAAAAGGGGGTTCCAATTTAAAAAAAAAGTCCACCTCGATATGGCCATATTATGGCCAGCTATAAAAAAATGAATTTAGCCAAAATGTTTCCCCCAAAAAACTATAAAACTTTTGTCTGAAACTTTTTTCTGAAATGCATATTTTCGGCGGTATTTAACTGTAACACTTTAATTTGAACACCCGGTATATTACTTTTACATCTAGGAGGTATGTACACGGAGAAAAACATACTTAACACCGTTTATTTTTATTTGCACAGCTTAAAGAGAAGATCTACCTTAAAAAATATAAATACAGGGGGATTCATTTAAAATTTCATCTGATGACGTCATATCTTGACTAAAATCATCATTAAATAGAGCATAAAATATACGAAAAAAATTGATTTGAGTCAATTTTCAGTACAATCCATAATTGAGTCACAAATCGGGTATTCCCCCAATTTCGACCAACTCTGTATATTTGTTTACGTATAACACATGATAATAGTGACATCTGACATCGTTGTCATGATAACTTGCTTTATGAAGAAACAAATACTTGTTACCAACATTGTTTTGACGTCATGACTATCAATCGAACACATACTTTGATTACTATACGGTGCAAGAGAGAGGTCCGACACGCCCAACATAGGGCGCGGCCATTTTGATTCCTATGCCACAGTTTATAACTAAAGAATCAAATCGCTCACTCTGCGTAGGCACTTTTGATCTCAATGTTCCAATTTATACACTGCGCAACTCGGATAATACAATATATGACAACCGCCTATAATAAAACAGCAGTCTTCTGCGCATCCTGAATTTGTATCACTCAGAATGCTGCGCAGTGCGACCATTTTCCGTATAGTAAGAGAAAATCAAAGTATGTGGATCACGCTCATCTATTAATAGAGATTTATTGCAAGTTCAATTAAGGTCAGTCACTATTAGTGCCGTTCTTATTATGACATCTAAGCATGCGCAGATCGTTTCGTTTATGTTCTAAAACTGATTTTATTTAAGATTGTGTCTGTCCTTAATTGTGGATGTTTAAGGGCAGTATATAGAGGCGACTTTATAGCTTTCGGGGGCGCTCGCCGACATTCGTATCCGTTCGAAGTTTTTTAATATTAAATATTTAATATGACCTTCTAAAATTATAATTTCTTATGCCTCTTCAATATTATGTACTATTAGAGACAACAAAAAAGATGAACTATAATTTAAAGTTATTAAAATGAGGTTAGAAATAAGTATAAAGACAAGGATTCTAATGTCAAAATTTCAGATTTGCAATAAGTCTGATTTTAGCATGGAATTTATTTGACTCTAATTACGACGTCACTATTAGTGGCTGGCGTTATAGAAATTTGCAATATCTCTCTAATAAAATTTTACTGTACATTTCAGAAAGCGAAACCCGCGAGCCTGCCTTTATCCTAATATCCAAAGTCGGTTCTCAAAACTTCATCAAGAACGTCACAGTGACCACTTCTGAGGTACGCGCGAATCCAAAAAGGCCGTCCAATAAAAACAAGCCAAAAAAGAAGAAGAATGGTACAAAAGCATCAAGCACAAGCGCAAACAAAAATAAACCAACAAAAAACAAGACCAAAACTCCGCAAGCGACCAAGAAAAGCAAACCCAACGCCAGAGCTACACTGTTTGGATTGAGCACTATCAGAAGGGGTGGTGATGTAGTTGTTAATATGCAGAGTGATCATACCACTGTCAAGACGAACTTTGTTTTGGGTCCGTTGACTTTGAGAGTTGAGCGAGAGGTAAGGATTTGAGATAAAGAACCGTTTAATCTGACTTATGGGTCGATTATGAGTCAATCTATAAGATCTGTAAGCCAAAATCTGTAAAAAATTACATTATATTAGTTATATTACTATATCTTACAGATTCTATAACTTATAAGATATTTCCCAGAATCCTACCATTAGTGGTTATTTTTTTCTTTTTTCATTTTTTTTCTTGTTTTGTCGTTTTTTCGTTTACTTGTTTTCTCGTTTACTCGTTTTCTCGTTTTCTTATTTTCATGTTTTCTTGTTTTAGACCGGAAAAGGCGCCAGAAGAGAACTGAAGACAGCTACAGCCACAACAGCTGAAATGTTTGGCAGATTAAATTTGAAGATAGTTCACGGAGGTTCGGCAAATTTGCAGTCTATTAGAGTGCTGCAACCAAAGCAAGTTAGTATCATCCGATTTTTTAGTAATAATAAACATTATACGATCACAAAGGGGTAATATAAGTGGTGACTCCCAATATACATGTGTCAATTATTTTTTCAAATTATTGTGCCTACAAATGCTACTTGTATTGATACTTACTTTTTATATTTCTGTAGCTGATCTTACAACGCTTTATAGAGCAATACACCTATTAAATTCAAAAACAAAACAAGTTTTTATATTCAATTATTTAAAAAAAACTTAAAACAAAACAATTGAGACAAAACACAAACATTGGATGAACTAGATAAAGAGAAAACATCTCCCAGTTCGACCCGCTTTTCATCTTATTATTTACGTATGGATGATCAGTCTATATCAACTATATATGTCATTGGTTGCGGACAAATTTAAAATAAAAAAAGTCCTATCTATTGGGTCCTATGACTGAACGTTTACGTTATCCGTAACGTACATGTTAGGTCGAATTTTAACAGTACAGAGGCCAGTTCGTATGATGGAAACCTGTTAAATTATAACATAACAGTCGTAAAATAACAGTAATGTGTTGGAAAAAGTTTTCCATCATACGAACTTGCCTCGTTACTGTTAAAACTCGGCCTAACATGTACGTTACGGATAACGTAAACGTTCAATCATAGGACCACATACTTTGATGCCTTTACCACAGTAGGCGAGTTCGGATCAATGAACTGGAGTGGGGTAGAAAGCTAATGTGCATATTGTATCAATTGAACAAGATGCGACTCTATGGGCGCAGCCATTTTTATTTCTCATCTCACTTGGGAGTATTTATAATAACCATTTTCTGTTTCACATTGTTATTGTTCAATCCACAGGCTGGTGGATCAGACAATAACAAAGTGAAATAGAAAATGGTCGTTATAAATACTCCCGAGTGAGATGAAAAATAACCTATCTTCGCCCATAGAGTCGCATCAAGGTCGCATCTCAAGCCTATTGATAAGCATTCTACCCCACTCCAGTTCATTGGTTCGGATAGTCAGGGGCTGGAGCGAGACAAAAGCGGAGTTTTTTTAGGGTGCTTTTAAATGACATTTAAGCGTGTTAAACTCTGTCACTAATCGGACTAAACCGAACGCTAAAAGGGTCGTTTGGAGTAAAAAGTGTTAAAGGAGTTAAAAGAACGTGGCAGACCGAACGCAATGAGAGAATATTAGTCATTCCAACGACCTGTCAAACAAATAGGTGCCAGTGGGAAATTCTTGTATATTTAAGGGGGTAGCGACATAGTCTTGCAACTTGGACGCTATTTTTATTCGAAGTAGTACTCGCCTAGCCTGCTAATTTATGAAGAAATGTATAGGTGGGTTTTTTAAATATTATTTTTATTGTGTTTGACATAAAATATTTAAATGTAATCCATTAATTATGATTTTACGTAAAGTAGATAGAATACACCATATGTCGCCACCCTTAGATATACCAAACCTGCCCACTGGTAATTCATTTGTTTGGAATGCCTAATTATTTTTGGAGTCACAGTTTATTGCTAAAGAATCAGTTAGCTCACTCGGACAAGTTGAAAGTTCCAAAATAACATCCACTCTAGGGATACAAATTCAGGATACGCAGAAGACTGCTGTTTTATTATAGGCGGTTGTCATATATTGTATTATCCGAGTTGCGCAGTGTATAAACTGGAACATTGAGATCAAAAGTGCCGACGCAGAGTGAGCGATCTGATTCTTTAGCTATAAACTGTGGCATAGGAATCAAAATGGCCGCGCCCTATGTTGGGCGTGTCGGACCTCTCTTTTGCACCGTATAGTAATCAAAGTATGGATTATATCCGATATATTTGCGTCACGTCTACATTTTAGCTTTTATTTGACTTAATAGAATATATCAGAAAGTCTGGACAAATGGACAAATCTACTCACGCAATGAAGACTATAGTAACTCATTTTTGGGAGCTTTTGAGTTACAATTATCCAGCGCATATATTTACCAAAAGCTTAGACCTGAAAAAGTTGTATGTCTAAACGAAGAGATTAGGCAACCAAAAATACTACCATAAAATAATATAGTGTGTCATTTTAGGCCATAAAATACTACGAATACCTACTATATTATCTTATATTTTCTCAAAACTAGAAATAATGAGTTACTATAATCTTCGTTGCACGAGTCGAAATGTCATAAACTTTACACTGGTAATATGATTGTTTATTTTGTATGTTTTAGGTTAGAGTAGACAGTCTCGATGACCATGATAAAACCAGAGAATATATTTGGAAGCGTAGCGCCCATATTGCATCGTTAGTATCGCAGAAGCTTACAGCTGCAGCTAGATCAATGTTGAGGCAACAACCTAGGCTTTAAATTTAGCGAAACCGTTAATACATCGCGTTTTATTATACAATGAGCACGTAAAAGCTTACAGCTGCAACTAGATCAATATTGAGGCAACAACGTAGACTATATATAATTTTAGCGAAACTATAAAGGTTGGAACAAATTCGACAAAATGTATTGATCATGTAAAAAATGAATGCTCGATTTTATTTTTTAGGTAGGTACATATATTTTTAATGTCGTCATTTTCTATGAAATAAAATTGGAAACTTAAAATATTGCAAGCTATTCATCTATTGACAATATCTAGTGGGTTCTATAATTCTTGTAAAACGTCCATTACAATTTTTAAAACTTTTTTCTCAAAAATATTATGCTGCAACATACACAAAATATGTTGTTCATGCACCAAAAATTTACATTTTTCAATAGTGTTCTATCAAAAAATAATGGTGACATTTTAAAAAAAACTGGCAAATAACGGTATAATTCAAAAAATTATGACGTCATAAAAATATGCGTATTTAAAGAATATGTTACGTGCTTACTGTATATTTAGATTGCAATATTCGCCATTAATAGCTTTTGTGTATATACAGCAATTATTATACCATAATTTTTTTTTTACATTAAATTTAAAATAAAAATGAATATACGTAGTTATGTAAAAGGTAATAATAATGGCGATAAACTGTTTTCTAGAATCTAGAAGAATCTAGCGTATGTTTTGTTTATGGTACCTATTTGACTGAAATTATCACGCAATAATTTAAAGTGATTTGTTTTACCTTTCATAGGTATACAGAATGTGTAAATTTGATTTATTTATTTTCGTTATTAAAGAGTTAATTTATTTATTTATTGATTTAAATAGTTTTTGTACTGAAATATAGGTTTTAATAAAAAAAATACTATATTATTTGGATTTTATTTCAATTTACTGTGAGGTCGAATCACAATCCACAATCTAGAGACTTTTAGTAAAATTTTAGTAACATTAGCATTAAGCATTATACATATTAAAAGTTAAGTGTCCACTAAAGTGTTTATATCTCATATCAAAGTTCTTTATATCTCAGATCAAAGTTATTTACATACCTTTTCAATTATCCCAGCTAGCACATAACTTTCCCAAGTCTTTCGGCGATGTTGCTTTAAGGGAACGTATGAACATTACTATACAACGTAAATGCAACGTTCATGAAAAGTTTTTGAGGGAAATCAAAACCTCGCAAAACTTATATTTGTTACTTATCTATTTAACCTACCTATTATGTTAACACAACGTAATAAAGTAATTTGCTTAAAAAAATATACACGAGAAGTACTGTGAACATCATAATCTGAATTCGGATCATTTATGTTTATGTCAATTGTCACTTGTCATTTTTTCTTGTCATTTGTCATGTTTTTGGTGGTTGTTTTTAAACTTGGAGAATTTATTTTATAAATAATTATTATTTATACATTTGAGTAGATTTGGTAAGGGTCTTTTTTCTAAACTTTGTTGTTTCAGATTACAATGCCTGGGTGTCTGTTCTTGAAATCGGGGAGTGATAAATATTGAGAGAAAATTCTCACTTTCTACTTGTAAAAATTCGTATTCTTGAAATCGAATCCACCAAAATTGGTGGAGAATTTTCTCTCAAAAATTTCTCCTGCTTTTAGGTAGAGAGAATGAAAATAACGAAAGAATTCAATTCACAAGCATGCGCAGTGCATGTCAGAATTTAAATAAATAAAAATCAAAATATTACTATAACCTCATTGATGTTATTAGTAGTTTTCAGGATGTTTTCAAGTATATTTATACATTAGCGGTATTTACTTTCCCTTTAAAATGGATTTAGAAGCGAAAATAATAAGAATAATTTTTATTCAATATAGATAAATTTTACACAAAATGACAAAATGGGTAGTGTAAAACTATCCCCGCACAATATATAATACTCCCCTTTTCCAATAGTAATAACTCCTTCACATCTTTTCTTCAATTTGTTTGGACTTTGACTCATGTTTTTAAAATGATTATTTAGGAAAGTAATACCTTCTAGAATCGTAGAGTTTTAAACACATTTAGAAGGATGTTCAAACTTGAATTATTGCCAAGACATTTAAATTTCTAGTTTGATAATTATTTAAAACGACAGTTAATATTATTTTTAATCAACTATGGGGTATATTCTGTAACAATTCCTTTATATTTAACGGCCTTTAAAAATATTGGCGGCCTATAAAAATATGTTCGTATTTGTTAATTTACTTCTATCATTATTTAAACAGATTTTTTTAAGATAGTCCTCTAATGTATTTTAAAGATCCGTTTAAATAGTGACTGAATTAAAGAAGAAAATATTTTTAAATGCCGTTAAATATAAAGGAATTTTTACAGAAAAGACCCCAATAGCATTTTAAAATGTTTATACGTGAAAAAGTCAACATTCCGTTGTCGATAAAAACAAATAAAAACTTTAAATATTAAAATGCCAGCAGTGTCATTTTCTGTCAAAAGTTCGTAGTTTCTAATTGGTCTGATGATCTAAAACGATCTGGCAATTCTGTGTTTATGTTCACCATCTACTTTCTCCTCCCTTGGCTTTTACGTTATTTCAGGAATACCAATTTTTTGGGAAAGTGAAAATAAAGTGAATAAAGTTTCAGTTTCTCTCGTTTTCAAGCATACGCACCCTGGTGTAAATGTAATATTTAATTCATTAGGTACCCAATACAAACAGGTTTAACTACAATAAAATCAAAGAATATCAGATAAATCGTAGTAAACGAGAAGAAACTTTTAACCGAATGTCCAGTTACATTTTACACCAAATACTTATAAAAGATATATACAAAACTAACTTCTGGGTAATAATATACTTAATCCAACTAAAAATACATTTTAAAAATATATTTTAGGTTTCCTTTGTACCCGATAACAATCAAGAAATTTTAGAAGCAAAAGTAAATACTACAAACTTGTCTAAAGAAGACTATATAACACCATCCGTAAACACACTATATAATGCAGTCGAACTAAATCACATTATAACATTTATAAAACGTTTCAGAGCAACATTCGGTGTAAGTACCCTAAAAGTGGTAGTGCGATGTTTTTCGAACTTCACTTTGTAACCTCTGTGAGATGTGCTATAAAAGTCTTCCCGTTGCGGACATTCGGCGGTTGCAGGGATATTAGGGTTACATGCGAGCTTAAAGGGCATAAAATTGCAGCTTATTAAAGTAGATGGGATGTTTTATTTGTGCTAGCTGGGTAAATTGTCAAAACATATTTTACTAACTTTAAATGTTAAAAATCTATAGTGTCTTTTGGTAATATCCGAATAAAGCTAAATATGATTGATCTTCTTGTGCATCTGATTTTAAAATTGTATGAATAAATGTTAATATCAGTTATTTATATTTCTTATCAATATTGTTGACATTTCATTTAGTGTTATTTTTGAAACGAGAGAGGTCTTAAATATTTAACATAAATAAATTTATCAAAATACCTAGCATAAGCTCATGCCGTTAATAGTATATTATGCAACGATCATGTAATGATGGTTATTAATACACGAGCATTAACCGGGATACGAAACGAGCCAAAGGCGAGTTTCGTATGGTTTATGCGAGTGTTTTAATAACCATTACATGAGAGTTGCATACGCTATTTTTTCTACACCCGATAAATAATCAAGACCTATAAATATTATATTTATATTGGTATTGAACACAATAACAGTAATTACTCGTATTTCTATAAAAATTCTACAAAATTGTAATTAATGGTATTACTTCGGGTATTGGTATTTCCCTAGATTTTTGCTGCAAAATATTTTGTACTGTATTTTCTGCTTTCTCCGATATGTGTGGAAGAGTCTTCTATATCGCTGATATGAGACATTTTAATATTATAATTATCGAAGTTTAGCTATCTACGAAAATTTAATACGTTTTGACAACTAAAACAATTACATAGAAACCTAGGACAAACGTCAAACATCATGCTTGATTGAAAAATAGGTTTCTATTGATTAAAAATCTGTATCGTAATGAAAAATCTGTATCATAATGGGTATCATTATGAAACGGATTTTGGGCATATAAGTGCATTATTATAATACGGGTGTAGAAAAACAAATATTCAGTCTAAAATTTGATTTTAAATCAGATTTGGGCCGGGCCGATTCTGTTCATGATCTTATATACATATGGTTGGGCAATCTATATAATTTATATCATTGATTAAAACTCATTTTGATATGTCAGATGTATGTCAAATGTCAAACAAAAGTAAATGAATGTCAAATTTAAAAAGCAAAAAGGTTAGAAAATGGCTGCTATAATTCGAGTTAAAAGATGTTTAGACGAGGATCCTTTAGATACGTTCATTTTAAAATGCAAAAAACGTAAAGTAGACCTCGACAGCACCACAGACGACTCCGCAATTGAAGATATCTCGACAGCAGTTCTCAAATTCGCTGGAACGATCAAAGAAGACGAGAACATCCTAGCACACTTGAAGGATAAAAAACTACCAGATCCCGAGGAGTTGAAAACGAATTTTAAGAGACATACCGTTAATTTAACAGACAAACTAAGATTGGAACATCAGGAGGCTTCTAAGAATAGCAGATATAAAATAGTTAACTTTTTTCGTTCTCCTAGTTTAGACACTAGTAACAAAGACAAAGAAGTTACCATTCTTGATGTAGAGACTGATATCAATCAAAATGACGCTAATACTGCTAATAAAAACAGCGAAGCTGATAGCAGGTATGTATATGATCTCTACTACACGAATTCTGACTTCGGTGAAGCTCAATTAGAAGATTACGTAAGTATATATCCATTAAACGATCCTTTAATCACTGGATCCACCAGAGATAACGGTATAAACGATTCCGACTCAGAAGATAGTGAAGATTCGAATGCTGAGTGCAATTGGAGGAATGATTATCCAGATGAAGATGACATGGAATCTATAAATGAAGACGATATGGTCAAAGCAATGAAAAATGTTGAATTGGAAGATCTATCCAGTGATTCTGAGGAAGAAAAGTTCGTTTATAGTGTGGATAGTGACGGTGAATACCAAGATGCCTTGGATGATAATGATGTTAGCAAATTTGGAAAGAAATATGCTGCATTTAAGGCTAAGCATAAGGGTGTAGAGACTACCAGTTTCAAGAATGATTTGTATTTTGGGGATATTGATGAAGATGAATATTATTATTAGGGGTTGATTTAGTTTCTTTTAATAAATAGAGTAATGTAGGTTTATTTTTCTACTATTTTGTTCTTCTAGAACTGCAGGGCTGGCTACTGAAAAGAAATATTCTACTGCTAGTAAAGGTTGTTTTATTTGAAATAAAATGTTGCCTAATAGGTTATATCTGAACATTATAATGTATAACTATAATAAAACCAATCAAAAATCGAAAGATATTGATATTAGGAGATACTACATTTCTATATAATTATATTTAATTAAATATAGTGGGCCCTGTAATAAGATTATTGCTGTATGATTTAAGTAAAAAAGTGATTTTTTTATTATTCAAATAAGATAAATTCTTGGAAGTACTTTTATTTTTAAGTAGTGGTATGTCTCAATAAAAGTAATAAAAATGTGCCAAAAGAACATATTTTGAATGTAAATCTGTAAATAAACTGTCTTATTTAAAAAATGTATAATAAAAAAATTTAGAAATAGATATTTGTTTTATTTTTAAAAATGTGATGATATTTTGTTGTATTAATCTTATTTCCGAGGTCCATAATAATGGAAAATTAATAATTAAAGTTTTATCATTTGGATTTTCTAAAGATTTCTTCTATGACATACTCGAGGATTATACACTGTTAATAGAAGGTATATTTATTACACAAACAGTTATTACAATAATTATTTATTTAAATCATCGGGTCAAGATCAAATTAGAAGTGAAATTTTAAAACAAATTAAACATTGTTACTCCTCTTACACATTTAATTAATGTAGTTCTAGAATCAGGGTCCTTTCCAGATGTCCTTAAAATTGGCGTACTTAAACCACTTTATAAAGGAGGTGAAAAAGACCAAATGATTAATTATAGACCAATATATCAAAGATTATTGAAAGAATACTTAAAAATAGAATAGTTTCATTTCCAGATGTGGCAAATCAACAGAAGATGCAATAAGTGATCTGACAAACTGTATCTATGACGCTTTCAATGAAAAAAAGCCTACACTTTGTATTTTTATAGATTTAGCTAAGGCATTTGATACAGTTTGTCATAAAACACTTCTACATAAATTAAAATCATATGGTCTAAGATGAAAAATCTATGATTTATTAAAATCATGTCTAACTAAGGGTCGATTCCACCGTTGTGTTAAAAGGAGATTAAAATGACATTGTTAATGTAATAATGTCATTTTAAACTTCGTTTAACACAACGGTGGAATCGGTCCTAACAGGTTTCAGTGTGTTCAATTAGGTAATACTGTAAGTTCCCTAAATTCCATTAACTATGGTGTACCTCAAGGTACGGTACTTGGTCCTTTACTCTTTTCTTTATACATAAATAGCCTTTTAGAACTTGAATTAAAAGGTAAAGTGATCAGTTTTGCTGACGATATTCTGCTATCGTCTATAGTGATAATTCATGGAGTAAGCTTAAAGAACAAGCAGAAATGGAATTTAAAACAATAACTAAATGGTTTCAATTAAATACATTAACAGTTAATTATAAAAAAACTAAATTTATTACTTTCACGTCTTACAATAATAACCTACCGCACTTCGGAACCTTAAATGTTGACAACATAACCATTCCACAAGTTCAAAATATAAAATATTTAGGCATTATCATTGATCAGCATTTCAAATGGGATCTACAATTGAAAAATGTTGTAAACAAAATTAGAGGTTTATTATCTAGATTTAAATATTTAAGAAACATTTTAGACAAAAAACACTTGCATACTCTTTATTTCTCTTTAGTTCAATCTCAACTGAGTTATGGTATACTAGGGTGGGGTGGCGTTTATAATATTTATCTAAAAAATCTGATGTGTCCAACACATGACTTTCCTATCTAGTTATTACAGGCTTCTTCCGGTTATTTTGTACAACCTATTGCAGCATCTCTATAAATGTTTAGAGGATAAACTAAATATATACATTGTCCACATACATCTACCTCGAAACATTTTTCTATAGATATTCATTGAAAATGAAAATACTGAAAAATTTAAATTTAGCACTTTTCCTACAATTTTTCCATTACGGTCCATTTTAAAAAAATCATGTATGAACAAATATTATAGAGATCGATATCGCAAACAACTTTTATTTCAACAATTTTCATAAAAATCAGAATTTTGCACATTTTGTCAAATTTTTCGAATACGGACCATTTCAGGAAATTTTTACATAAAGCAAAAATTATAGATAATAATATTAGAAGTAACTTTTATTTGAACAATTTTTTTCTCCAAACATAAATAACAGATATATTCCCTAAAATATAAAAACGGCCTCCCATAAAGTACCCCCCCAGATGTTCCGACTTTGTCCAAAATCTAATCATTTCACGTCAGGCCGAAATAAAACTTAAGTTTAAAATTTAATGTTTTTTTCTTTATCCGTTTTTGAGTTTTCTTCAAATTTCGAAATTTACACATTTTCTCAAATATCTCGAATACGGTCCATTTTAGAGAAATTATCTAAAGAATAAAAATTATAGAGAATTATATTACAAACAACTTTTATTTGAACAATTTTTATAAAAAATTATTTTTTTTACATTTTGTCAAATTTCGCGAATACGGACCATTTTAGGAAAATTTTGTATATAACAAAAATTATAGATAATTATATTAGAAGTAACTTTTATTTGAAGAATTTTCTTCTCCAAACGTAAATAACAGATATATTCCATAAAATATAAAAATGACCACCTATAAAGTACCCCCCCAGATGTTCCGACTCTGCCCAAAATCTAATCAGCTCATTAGACGCTGGAACAAAGCTTAAGTTTGAAATTTGGTGTTTTTCCGTGTATCGGTTCATGAGTTATGCGTTATACAGACACACACACACACAGACACACACACACACACAGACATCATCGCGAAAATAGTCAAAACGGATTCAGGGGACCTCAAAACGTAAAAATCCGTCGAAAACTCGAGGTCGAAAAAAATCATGATTCCTATACTTTCCTTATATCTGTATACAGATAGGAAAGTAAAAATATAATACAAAAATGGATATTAAAGATATTTTATTTTCAGAACAAAAGGTATTTGACCCTGGACAACTTTATTTTTGGAAAATAGCGATAATTATATATAAGGGGAAGACTAAACTCGATAAAACCAGACATCTGCACCAAACTAGAAATAAAGCAAATAAATATTACTTACCCCGAAAAAACAAATTAATAGGTTGTAGATCTTCTTCATATTTGGCTTCTCGAATTTATAATTTCATTCCTATCGAAATACAAAAAGAGAAAAATCTTAAAAAATGGATTTTTTGTCAATCCAGGTCAAATATTCCCAGACAACACACCAAATCCCAGAGATATCCACAGAATATCTTTTGTAGATATCCAATATATCCACAGGATATCAGAAATATTCCGTGGATCTAATATGGATATCCAAATGTCCGTCTATATTCAGAATATAGAAGATATCACATATGGATATCCAGCAAAATATCTAATGAGTATCTTCCAGACAATACAATCCAATATGGATATCCAACCAAATGTACGTCTATATCCCAGGATATAGAAGAATTCGGATATTCAGCAAAATATTTTATAGGTATCTTTAGTAGAGGTTCATAAGTAACCAATGATTATTGAATAAAGTCGAAGGAAAATAACAGAGAAAAAATATTTTCAACACTCTGCCTTTGATTTTGCCCACTAAGGAGAAAGTTATCCTTATTAAGACTCTTTAGCAATAAATGGAAATTCTCGACTCCAGTCTCTAATGGAGTCTGATTCTGAAACACATTTCGATCGAACTCAATTACGGCGGGTTGAGCATGAGTAGATGCGAAAGTAGTATCGCCATCTATACTTAGTATAAGCAAAATCGAAAATTACATCTAGTGGATATCCACGATGGTTTGCGTTCGCGCCTAGACTTTGATATATTTAGTGGATGTCCATGGGATATTGAATGAATACACCTTAAAAAAATTAATTTTAAATATCTGAACGGTACTATTAGCCACAATGGCGTACTTTTTTAATAATTTGCTATATAATTACTATTATTTATGGACATTTGCATGTCTATAAATTACAGTTCATGGATATAAAATGGATATCCACCATGGACTGGACATTCAGTGGATATTGGGATGTTCAGTAGATATCCAAAGGATTTGGTGTGCTGTCTGGGTTGAGAACATAATAAATCAAAAATAAATTCATCCAAAGAAAATAAAAGTATATTCAAAAAATTATGTGTATAAACAAAATAATACTTACATACCGAGTCAAATTATTTACTCTTATGTATATTTTACTTACATACTGGTCTAAAGTAGTGTATCAATTTACACTATCAATTTAAATTTATACCTATACCGATTTAGACATATATACCGATTTTAGACATGTATACCGATTTAGACATTTATTTATACCGATTTATTTATATTTACGTAATTAATTACTCTTAGTTGTAAATTTCTGTATTTTTTGGCTAACAAACACATTATTATTATTATTATTAGTTACCTTATAAAGGTAAATTCACAAAGGCTAAGCCAGTATGTGGATTTATTGTGGACACAATTTTTTATATACCTACATTAATTTATAAAATTTCAATAAATTGTTGAGAAATAATAATTAAAAATATGGATCTATTAAATTATATACTATACATATTGTCACGTTAAGCGTGTTTTTAATAAAAATGTCGTTTAATGTGTTTTAAATAATTATGGGAATTATGTATCAGGGGTTGTATAACGAACTATAACACTGGGCCTACATAACGTAAGAACTCTATACTGCCTTAAACTTGGCTTCGTAGCCCTTAACTGTATTAGACTCTTGATGTAAGAACCTAACAAGGGCTGAAAAAACAGTGTTCTCAAAAGAAATACAATATAATTAAAACGATTATATAAAATATGTCTTAACTCGACATACACAAATATAGGCTCAATATAAAAGACAATAAAATACTTACTTACCAACTCCACTAATATTGGGGGCACATATCCCAGACAACACACCACGTCCCAGAGATATCCGCAGAATATCTTTTGTGGATATCCAATATATCCACAGGATATCAGAAATATTCCGTGGATCTAATATGGATATCCAAATGTCCGTCTATATCCAGGATATAGAAGATTTCCTAATGGATATTCAGCAAAATATCTAATGAGTATCTTCCAGAAAATACAAGAAATCACAGAGATATCCACAGAATATATTTTGTGGATATTCAATATATCCAATATGGATATCCAACCAAATGTCCGTCTATATCCTAGGATGTATAAGATATTCGGATATTCAGCAAAATATTTTATGGGTATCTTTAGTAGAGGTTCATAAGTAACCAATGATTATTGAATAACGTCGAATGAATATAGCAGAGATAAAAAATATTTTCAACACTCAAAATATTTTCAACACTCTGCCTTTGATTTTGCCCACTAAGGAGAAAGTCATCCTTATTAGGACTCTTCAGCAATAAATGAAAATTCTCGACTCCAGTCTCTAATGGAGTGATTAGGACACACATTTCAATCGAACTCAATTACAGCGGGTCGAGCATGAGTAGATGCGATAGTGGTATCGCCATCTATACTTAGTAAGCAGAATCAAATAACATCTAGTGGATATCCACGATGGTTTGCGTTCGCGCTTGGACTTTGATATATTTAGTGGATGTTCATGGGATATTGAATACACCTTAAAAAAATTAATTTTAAATATCTGAACGGTACTATTAGCCACAATGGCGAGCACAATGGCGTAATTTTTTAATAATTTGCTATATAATTACTATTATTTATGGACATTAGCATGTCTATAAATTACATTTCATGGATATAAAATAGATATCTACCATGGACTGGACATTCAGTGGATATGGGGATGTTCAGTAGATATCCAAAGGATTTGGTGTGCTCTCTGGGATGTCACAACCCTTAGCTAACTATTCAAAATACAAAATAAATACTTTAATTTAGACTATGAAGACCATGAGCTGGATCTGCTACAAGGGGGGTCTCCTATGGGCAGGATCCTTCCCTGTGGAAAAAAAGCCCTGTACATCCCCTCGACATTACCTTTATAACTTTTTCATAGTTTATTGTTATCAAACTAATGTTTAATAATTATTAAATAATCAACCTTGCACATGATTGCGATTCAAAACAAATTGTCGACATACTTAAACAAAGTTTTATATACAGGATATTATTTAAATAATTAATTAAAATTAGCAAAAATATGAATTTATACGAAGCGTGACAATATAAATATGGAAAACTGACAAATTCATCATAAAACACTATACCACAAACTTGTCTTGCATAAAATCCCAATTTATTTTTTATAGAAAAGTATCCTTTAGTACAGGTGTTCACAACTTAAACTTAAGATTCAAAAGTCTACTATCAACACCTCAATTTAGTTTTTAATAATTCAGACGATTGTTTTCATACTAGTTTTTTCAATTGTATAACATTCCCATTTTCACATCTTAGTACAAAACATTATTAAGCAAGCAACGCAGCTAAATCCAAAAATTATAGAAAAAATATCGCAAACAACTTTTATTTTAAAAATTTTCTTCTACAATCGTAAATAACAGATATTCTTTGAAGTAAAAAAACGACACCCTATAAGTACCCCCCCCAGATGCTTCCACTATGCCCAAAATTTAGTCAGCTCACCGCAGGATAGATTAAAGCTTAAGTTTGAAATTTTGTTTTTCTCTTTATCCGTTTTTGAGTTTTCTTCAAAATTCTAAATTTACTCTTTTCCTCAAATATCTCGAATACGATCCACTAATTTGTACAGTTTTAAATAGTACCTATTAAAATAAAAATATGAGTCATCAAAAAAATATATTAAGTAATAATTTCGATTATTTTTTTTATAAACCCCTTTTAATGCAATCCTGTTTACTAGCCCCAGTCACGTTATTCTATCTATGTGTATTTACTTTTCTTTAACTTGGATATAGTTAGAAACATAAAAAGAGTATTATAAAGCAAATAAGACTACTCGGAGATTAAAATTCTTAAAATGAACATTTTATTAAAAAAATATATTGAAAGGAAATGGATAATCGCAATGGCCCCTCGGAAAGTCGGTTTACGGCCGACACTGCCCTTCATTTTATGAACTAAGATGACAGAAAAGTAAAACATACTAAAAACAATTTATTTTGTACGCCTTGGAAATACCTTTAGTTAAGATAATAATATGCTATCTTATTATTTTTAAATGGGTTTTCATATACTACTAAATCGCCCTGTACAAGGGAAAATCATTTTTTACTAGCTTTCCAATATCAAGTAGAGGGTTGCTATTTTTTTGTTAAGGGTATTGATGGGGTGAATTCTGTATTTTTTTCATTTAAGTTCCCACTTCATATTCTAGAAACGGTTTAAAGCATTTTCTGACAACATATTAGTTCATGAGATATATTATAATAGTCATTGTAAGTTTTTAAATTATCACCCCGTATAGGTATGCATGCTTTTATGTGAAAAACATATGAGCCGTTTATTTTGAAAGTCCTTATTATCGATATAATGTCCGAAGGCAGTGATGAAGGTAATTTTAATTAATTATATAGTTTATAACAAATTAACCCCAGTTTTTAGACAATTGCATTAGTTGAATAATCAGTACGTTTAATTAATGCAGTTAAACAAAATTTACGCAAACTCTTAGATATCTCAATTTAAGTATAAAAGGAGTTAAGGCCACTTTCAAAATAAACGGCTCATATATTTAAAAAGAAATCAAGTATTGTAAGTTGCCTACAACGTAGTCTTGTAATGAACAATTTGTATAACCAGTTGCCGACATTCCTCAATTCGTTTTAATTCAAACACTGCAATCGTTTAAAAAAGACAACACTACATTTCCGAAAGTAGCAATTTAAACAAGTACATATATGCAGAATTTAAATATTAACCAATAAAATCGTACCGTTTCGATCAGATGTCGACCAAAACAAACTATAATTGGCTGAATTAATGCGTTGGTGTCAAATCATCACCGATAAAAATATCAATATTCCAAAAAGAACTTGGACCCCTATTGGAGGGAAGAAGCGAGAAATTTGAATATTAATTTCGGTTTCTGTCTGGTTTTTTAAAAAAGAGGGATACGTTGTAAATGGTAGTGGAAGGAATGAGTAATCTTCAAGACCCTTGACCATGATCAGCCTACAAGTTGTTAATCATTACCAAAAATGGTAAACTTACGTCTGGCTTGGAGTCTAATAGCGAAGGCCATGTTAGAAAGAAGAAGATAACCTCGAATAATTGACAAAGAAAGATGCTTCAACGGCTGAAAGACAGTTAGTAATTTGAAAGTGTCTCGAAAAATAGGTAAAATTTAATATTCAATCGAGCTGTGATAATCGTTTAATCGTTGTTTTATTTTTACGAATGCAGTAAATAGTTATGGACATGGCTGATATTTTGCAAGTGGGCTCGAGCATTAACATCAAACGGACAGATGGGCGAATTCATTCAGCTATCGTTGCCGCTATCAACGACGATTTGCGATGCGCCACCGTGGAATGGTTCGAACAAGGCGAAACGAAGGGAAAAGAAATAGATATGGCCGCTATAGAGTCCCTAAATCCAGATATAATCATCCTTAGGCACGGCGAGAAACCCGCCGTTCAAGACAGGACTATTACACAAGCACAAGCGCAGTTTAACAAGCTCCAGCGCGACCCTACGAGACAGTCCATAGCTAGTAGCATCAAACAGAATAATGGTATAAGTATAAAGTCTGCACATCAATCCCGTATGACCTTAGGGGCCAATAATGGCCATACGTTGACTTCAAGCAGCGAACCGAAAGAAAGCAACATACCAACGAGTAGAATGACGGCCGCTCAAAATTCCAGAAGAAGCAATGTAGTTAAGGAAGTAGAAAAATTGAAGAAGAACAGGGAGGAGAGGCGACAAAGGCAAGCCGAGGAGAAGGCTGAAAAGGAGGCCTTTATGCAGGTACTGTAACTTTTAACTTGGCTAAATACATTTTCCACATCATTCTTAAGATGATACAATTAATTGGCCTAATAATTTAGTCTTATAATTAGTCAAAATGTAACTGACCATTTTTTCCTTGAAAATAGGGTTTTAATCGACAGATACTTTATTGAAGTAGGGTAACATAAACTTACTCTTAATCTAGACAAATCTTCATTTATGTATAAATGAGAAAAACCAAACTTGATAGATTTTTACTTTTATTTTAAAAATTAAAATTAAAACTTCTTTATGACAATTGTTTCAAAGTATAACTTCTTCAAATGTCGGTGTTTGATGTATATACAAAGTAAATTAACTAGTTAAAGTACTTAAGAAATATATTAATATAAGTCCAATAAGGTATTATTAAATAAATAAAAAATCATTTATTCATCTATCAAATGTACACATACATATGTTTGAATACACAACAAAATGTACATTTATGAGACTTGTCAAAAAAAAAAAAGAAATAGAACAATACAATATATAGCACTTTTTATACCCTCAACATATGAAGCGAATAGGTATAATAGATAATGATTTGTGTATTTGTGATGAGATTGCTGATTTACAACATATATTTTTGGATTGTATTCTAAATGATTTAGAAAGTAATTTATTATTCAAAAGGAAAGACTTGTATTTCATGCAAAAATACAAGTACATATTTCCTTTTGAATCTAAACTAGGTGCACACAGCTGTCAACCTTTTTTGCTTATTTTAATTAATTTATTATACCAAAACTTAATTAACAACAAAATTCAGTTACCTATAAATTTAAAAATCTACTAACATTTGACAGTATATATAATATACTCTATAATTTCGTCAAAACACTCAAATTAAAATTGTAATTAGGAAATAGAAATAAAACATGTAAGTAGTGATGCTACCATTAAAAAAATTTGTATACCTGACTCAAAAAAATTGTTAAGAGAAGAAAAAAAAATTAAGACAACAGAGAAAAAAGAAAAAAAAATAGTAGAAAAAAACAAAAAAATAAACAAAACATTTAAACCATATTAAGTTCAGGTTATTTTAGTTATTAAGGTAAAGCAATTTGTAATTTGTAAAATAATAAAGTTTGTTATATATTTTTATTTGTTCTCCTGACAATTGACTGGCCTGTTGGTTTATATCCAGTGCCACTAACTTAGTTAAAAAATACAACATATATCTAAAATTTCTATGCCTAATAAGAATAAAAAATATTTATATATAAATCTAAATTTAAATTAAAATGATTAAGAAATCTGCAGGAATTCTTCTACAGAATAAAACTCATTTTCAGCTAAATATTTAAAAAGTTTGGTTTTAAAAACATTATAACTACCATTACCCAAAAGCCTAGTTATATGATTAAAATAGATGATGCTCTGATAACCCACAGAACCCTGCCCAATGGTCAGCCAGGAATATGGCAGTCTTAAGTCATTGCCTCTCCATGTGTTGTGTTCATGAATCATGTTATTTCGAATATATTGAGATTCATTTTTCTTAATGTTTAATGTGGTCAAATATATATAGAGACATGGCAATGTTAATATTTCCAAAGATTTAAACAAATTCTTGCAATATGCCCTATAGTAGGAACCAGTTATACATCTCACTATTTTCTTCTGAGTTATAAATACTTTCACAGTATATAAAGAATTTCCCCAAAAAGTTAGTCCGTAGGTTAATAATGACTGTACCAGCCCAAAATAGGCTAACTTTAATACATTCAGAGAAGTTGTATTATTGGGATTAAATCACAGAAAACTAAGAACAAGTAAAGAGATTTAATAAAGGTGAGTTATTAATATCTAATTGATCATTTAATAGGTTGGTTATCTGAATTTTAAATCTATTTATTTCAAGTGTCCCTAAATTTTCTATAAAAGATTGATTTTCAGCCAAAATTTTAATTGAAAAAGTAGAATTGTTTGTTTTTAATATAACTTTTGTAATGTTCTGAATAGCATTTTTTGAAAGTACAGCCTGTTTGACCAATATACAATTTTGGACAACTACCACAATTTAATTTAGGTATATACTCCCCATTTATTATTGAGTTTTTATATAGACATTTTGAAATTATATGTAAATTGAACAGATTTATAAATACCAGACTTAGTGTTTTCATTCACCAGATTATGTGTATAGATCTAAATTTTTAAATACAGCTTTTACATATCAACATTCAACATACAGTACATAACTTGAATACGAGGTCTAAATATTCCACAAATAAACTCAAAAATGGCTTGTGTTTCTGTGTATGTCAAAGGGATGTATATCTATAGATATATAAATAGGTCTTTATTGAATTAGGAATCCTAATATACATATAAAAAAGAATAACCAAAATTAAAAGCAATTTTAAAAAACCAACTTCAAAATCGTGCAGATGCCATCACCACATCTTAACCAAATTTTCTGACCTCTCAGAACCACTTTTAAATTTGATAAATCCGT
Organism: Psylliodes chrysocephalus; assembly: GCA_927349885.1. NCBI lineage: Eukaryota > Metazoa > Arthropoda > Insecta > Coleoptera > Chrysomelidae > Psylliodes > Psylliodes chrysocephalus. The sequence continues at coordinate 4,937,428 of OV651813.1, forward strand.
TATTAGAAATTTCAAAAATACCTAATGCTCAAAAAATTGCTATGGCAGTGCCTGTTCCAAAGACAAAAAACTCAAAATAAAGTTTCAGATTTAAGGCCTATTAGTATGTTAAGTTGTATTGAAAAAATCATTGAGAAGGTCGTTTATGAACAAATTGTAAGATGATTTGTTTTCACTATTATTCTCATTCCACTATTTTGAAGTATGTTTAATTTGTTTAAATTTAATAAATACAAATAATCAAAATGTGGCTGAATTATGCTATTGTGTACAGTGATTTTGGTATCAGTTGATAATTTCTGGGAAATGATAAGTACTAAAGAAATATAGTTTTTTTTATAAATATGTATTATTAAAGTGGCTATCCAAATTTAAATAAATATCTAGTTGAAATCTAAAGTATTTGATATTAGAAACAACTTCAATGTATTCATTATTAATGTTCAAACTTATATTTTTCACATTGATAAAACCATTGATTTTGTTTTCCTTTTCTTTAATTTTTTGTTTATTTAGATTTGAGTATGTATTCATAGATAATAATAAAGCATTCATTTTCTCTATAGCTTTATCCAAAATCGCATCACTACAGACTATTAAAATATTGTCAGCAGAAAGATTAATAAATTCACAATCGACAAAAAGTTCAGTATCATTAATGTATAAAATAAAAAGTAGAGGACCCAATACGCTTCCTTGAGGAATCCCCATATCATTATTTATGTCATAGGATGTGTTTGATCAGCAAAACAGACTCTTTGCTTGCGATTATTTAAACAGTTACCAAGCCAATACTCTACCCCCAATGCTATATTGTTTCAATTATTTGCCTGTCAGTTGTCTCACAAGCTCTTTTTTAAGTCCAAAAATTCTGCTACAATATCTTTATATTTGTCTAATTTAGTTTAAATGTTACAAAATGTACTTTGTAACCCTGATTCACAGGATTTTTTTTTAAACTGTGTTTGTATGTATTTCTGTTTGGCACTGGTTTCAAAACCAACTGGCCAGTCAATCTTTAATTTTAATAAAGTTTATTTTCTGTTAATTCATTTTTAAGTTCTATGCTTACAATATTTCACAGTTTATTTAAATAATACAAATTTCTCTAAATACATTAATAAGGAGTAAGTCCTAAACTTAATAGGTTTTATCTAGCTCGTTTTTTTGCTTGGTTTTGATTTTTTCGCTTCTTTTTGTTTTTTGCTTGTTTTGTTTTAATTTTCTGGACTAATTACATATGAGTAGAGAGCAGAATATATGCATCAATATTTATTATTATGCACACAAATGTGCATACTTTTTATTTAAAATATGCACTTATTTTACCATAATGCTAAAAAATATGCAAAATGCATAATAGAACTATTAAAAAAAGACATAGGTAGGTAATATAATAACAACAGCAGCAGCAACAATATTATTTGGGTAGAAGAAAAAGTTGAGTAAAATACATTGCATTAGGTGTATATTATAATAGGGATATAAAAATAAACTTTTAACCAGTGTTCGGAGGATATATCATGATATTAATGCCTTGATATATTCCGATATATTCTATAATTTGATTGATTTAATTAAAAATGTTTTCCACCATTCTAAATATACAAAAATGTCTCAGTACGCCCCTTTACAAAAGTATAATAACTGTACCGATTTATTCGGCGGTCACGCAAGCATCGCCGCGCCCACTTTGGGATTCCCAGCTTCGCCACTATTTGTTTTGTTTTTGTTGTTTAAGTGTATGAATTAAAATATAATCAAAAAGAAAACCAACCTTGACTGGGCATGGAAACCAGCCATATCTGAAGATTCTGAAGTTATTGTCACCAATAGGAATAATATTATTGATAATAATAATTCATCAAATGAGGATATACCAATCAATGTTAACATAATAATGTTAAAATATGTTTTTTTTTCTTTTTTTTTTCTTTTTAATTAGAGTTATAAATGTTATACTAAAAAGTTTTTGTATTTAGAATTTAGAATATATGTTTTTAATTATGTGTTTGTGTTAAAATACTAATGTTAATAAAATAATGTTAAAATCTGTTTATTTTATTAATTATTTTTTCCTTCTTTTTAATTTAAGTTAGAATAAACAGTTTTGTTGCTTAGAATATAGGTTTTTGTTAATGTGTTAAAATTTTAAATATAGTTTGTGCAAGAAACAACTGTTTTTTACTTTCCTATCTGTATACAGATAAGGAAAGTATAGGAATTGTGATTTTTTCGATAATGTTTTGATGGATTTTACGTTTTGAGGTCCCCTGAATCCGTTTTGACTATTTTCGCGATAATGTCTGTGTGTGTTTGTATACTCGATAACTCATGAACGGATGCAAAGAAATACACCAAATTTTAAACTTTATTCCGGCCAGGGTTGCCAAGCGTACAGTAATTACCGTACTTGTACGGTAATTTCGATTATTGTACGGCATACGGTCCAAAGTTATTACCGTATATAAAAGTACTGTATTTACATAAAAAGTACGGTAAATGTACGGTATTTTGAACAGAATTAGCAAAAACTTTGAGTTGTGTAAGGGTCGATTCGACCGTTGTGTTAAACGAAGTTAAAATTACTAAAGGAAGATTAAAAAGACATTATCTAAAGTAAAAATGTAATTTTAATCTTTTTACAGCACATATTCTTTAAAAGGACTTGGTTTTTACAAAAATATAAGCTGATGGCTTTTTTTTTTGAAGCTAGGTAAAATGACCAGAGGTTGATTAAAATATGATGAGGACCTTTTTTTTTGTTTTTGTTTTTTACTTTTTTTTTGTTCTTTCACTTTCTTTTGTTTTTGTCCTTTTTTTTTATTGAACTTTTTGTTTTTTGACCTTTTTTTTTTTGTTTTTTTTTGCCTTTTTTGTTTTTTTTTGCCTTTTTTGTTTTTTTACCTTTTTTTTGTTTTTGAACTTTTTTGTTTTTGATTCTTTTTTTTTTGTTTTTTGACCTTTTTTTGTTTTTGACCTTTTTTGTTTTTGACCTTTTTTTGTTTTTGACCTTTTTTTGTTTTTGACCTTTTTTTGTTTTTGACCTTTTTTTGTTTTTGACCTTTTTTTGTTTTTGACCTTTTTTTTGTTTTTGACCTTTTTTTTTGTTTTTTCCCTTTTTTGTTTTTGGCCTTTTTTGTTTTTGACCTTTTTTTGTTTTTTGGCCTTTTTTGTTTTTGACTTTTTTGTTTTTTTACCTTTTTTGTTTTTTTACCTTTTTTGTTTTTGACTTTTTTTTTGTTTTTTGGCCTTTTTTGTTTTTTGACGTTTTTTTAAAAGCTCGACAAAAATATATTTATACATAGTTTTTCTACAAAATAAAAGTGCGCGGTACGGTAAAGGGAATTTGAAAAGTTGCCAACTTTGATTCCGGTCTGAGGTGAACTGATTAAGATTTTGGGCATAGTCAGAACATATGGAGGGATACTTTATAGAGGATCGTTTTTATATTTTATAGAATATGGGGCCTATTCTGTAAAAATTCCTTTATATTTAACGGCCTTTAAAAATATTGACGGCCTTTAAAAATATGTTCGTATTCGTTAATTTACTTCTGTCATTATTTAAACAGATTTCTTTAAGATAGTCCTCTAATGTATTTTAAAGATCCGTTTAAATAATGACAAGTAAAGAAGAAAATATTTTTAAAGGCCGTTAAATATAAAGGAATTGTTACAGAATAGACCCCTATGGGGTCTATTCTGTAAAAATATCTTTATATTTAACGGCCTTTAAAAATATTTTCTTCTTTAATTCGGTCACTATTTAAACGGATCTTTAATAAACATTAGAGGACTATCTTAAAGAAATCTGTTTAAATAATGATAGAAGTAAATTAACGAATACGAACATATTTTTATAGGCCGCCAATATTTTTAAAGGCCGTTAAATATAAAGGAATTGTTACAGAATAGACCCCTATATCTGTTATTTACGTTTGGAGAAGAAAATTGTTCAAATAAAAGTTACTTCTTATATTATTCTCTATAATTTTTATCCTACACAAAATTTTCCTAAAATGGTCCGTATTCGAAAAATTTTACAAATTTAAAAAAAAAATCAATTTTTTATTAAAATTGTTCAAATAAAAGTTGTTTAAGATAAAAAAAGTGTAAATTTAGAATTTTGATGAAAACTCAAAAACGGATAAAGAAACAAACATTAAATTTTAAACTTAAGCTCTATTCTGGCCTGAGGTGTACTGGTTAGATTTTGGACAGAGTCAAAACATCTGGGGGGTACTTTATAGATGATAGTTTGTATATTTTATGGAATATATCTGTTATTTACGTTTGGAGAAGAAAATTGTTCAAATAAAAGTTACTTCTTGTATTGTTCTCTATAATTTTTGCTCTATACAAAAATGATCCGTATTCGAGAAATTTTTCAAAATGTAAAAAATTAAATTAAGAAAATTGTTTCTTCTATTATTTTCTATAATTCTGCTTCTATATATAATTTCTGTAAAATGGACTATATTCGAGATATTTGAGAAAATGTGTAAATGTCGAATTTTTATCTTGCTGATTTTTTTATTTATTTATGCTTTTGTTTAGAAATAGCCACTTGTTTTAGTCGCTTTTGTCTGGCAGGCTTAAATATTTTCTAGAATTTAGAGCCACTACAGATGCTTAATAAAGAGTTTGATATGATCTTTTCATAATGTAAAAAAAACTCCCATGCGTTATCAAAGTTGAAACAAAAATATATTTTTAAATCGATTCTCATACCTTTTAATTTCGGATACATTTTTTTAATAAATAAATGATAATATAAAATTAAAATAACGTAAAAAGTAACAAAGTGTACAAACATATAACAAAATAAATTCAAATCACTCGTAAACTAGTAGAAAAAGATATACATTTTGTTGGTGTAGACAAAATAGCTTTTAAAGTATTTTTTTTTCTATTTTATTGTAAGAAACAAATTAAATATACGTTCCTCCATAGCATTTTTTAACATTTTTATGTCTTTTCGTTATAAAGGCATCTTTTTGAGATTTTTTTAATTAGAAAGTGAAATTTTCAAAAAGTAACTACAGAGGGGCACCGATTCAGCCTTTACATACAAGTTTTGTTTCTTGCACTACAAATAAAAAAAAAATACATTCGATTGGTTTACTATGAAACCATTGAATATACTGAATGCCAATCTTAATATTACAGAAATGATTTACGTAAACAAATAAGTAAAATTTATTTTTTTCTCGTAAAACAGAAAAATATAATATGAATTATTGTTTTCATTCGCAAATATTAATTTCTTACATTTCTTTCTGTATTTGAAACATTAAATGCCGCCGGAAAAAACTCGCGCATCGGGGACAACACTAATCATTTGTAATTGCTGTGGTGGAAGGTGTTTGTGTCAATGCGTCTTGTTTGTTTTCATTTACGCCGTGACTAGCAGTAGTATTTTATAAACCTTAGAAGCAAATTTCACATACATGAACAAATAATAATAATAATGCCGTGACAACAAGAAGACGAAGTAACGACTTCTCGTAGGGTGGCGGCTTCGCCGTCACCTTAAAATTTTAATCCATACCTGAGTACGCCAACCGGCATAAACACCAACGGCCTGGACACAGCTCATCTACTTTGTAAAAAGGAGACCGATGTACAAATAAAACGCGTAAGACATATGATCATTTGCCACAAAAGTCATCCTAGCGAACGCAACATTGAGTTTTTACAAAACTTTTTTGAAGGAAACTCTTCCTCTTGACAACCCCTACAACCCTGTGTACGTCAAATTGCGAGAGAAATTGGCCGTCATGCCTAAAAACGACCATAGTGATGCGAAAGAAAATTGTTCCTCAACAATCTATTGGAACAAAAAAAATCTAAATTTGTTTCAATAAAAAGTGTTTGTAATCAATCCAGCAATACGTACAAATTTTCTCAGAATGTTTGAGGATATTTTTGGCCATTTAATTTGGTCAGGAAATCGCTAAATTCCAAAATTTCGGAAATTTTCCAAAAATTCTGAAAAAATTCGAACATATTCCTTAGGTGATACTGAACACTTTCCGTTCAATCCAAGTTTCTTATAAAAGTCGTAATTTCCGACATTATAGTTCATTATCAATAAATCATTAATCAATGTTTCCTGAAAATTTTTTAACTTTTGAAGAAATTCATGGCACAGAAACTGCTCAAGATTTTCCAAGGGGATAGAAGACCATGTTTGTTCGCTATTCTTGAGAACGTCGAAAATTATCCAAAACTTTCCATGCAAAAGCAAAAAAAAAAAAAAACAAAAAAAAAAAACAAAAAAAAAAACAAAAAAAAAAACAAAAAAAAATAAAAAAAAATAAAAAACAAAAAAAGAGGGATACTAAAATACTTAACCTCCTCACGGTGTGACCTGGGTAATGCTAATAGTATCACCTAATATGTCCGGATTTTTGCAGAATTTTTGGAAAATTTCCGAAATTTTGGAATTTGGCGATTTCCTGGCCAAAAATATCCTCAAACATTCTGAGAAAATTTGTACGTATTGCTGGATTGATTACATACACTTTTTATTGAAACAAATTTAGATTTTTGAGGAACAATTTCCTTTCGCATCAATAGTTTTGGATCACTATGGTTGTTTTTAGGCATGACGGCCAATTTCTTTTCTCTCGCAATTTGACGTACACAGGGTTGTAGGGGTTGTCAAGAGTTTCCTTCAAATGTTGCGTTCGCTAGGATGACTTTTGCACCCAAAATCGCCATTTTTCCATGAAAGTAAATTTTTGGACACAAATTACAGAAAAATAAAATTCGAAATCAAAATCCCGGAACAAGGGTCGATAGGCAAACTCAAGACGAACATTTTAAGGTGACGCACGTCTAAAACGGATCAATCCTGTGAGTCACTGTGCGTCGTCCGGCGGCATTTTTCAATTTATTGATAGCATGCCGCCCTGATCAACAAATCAGTTTAGATTTGCGGCGGCTTTCCTGTATGAAGAAGACGATGCCGCCGGAAGACGGTTTTTTTTTTCAACAAATGCAAGCACCGCCGGCGGTCGGTTAGCCAGTATGTATATTTAACCTTTACCTACAGCTACATATTTTTTCTTTTAGAAAAAGTCAAAAATAAACTTGTGGGGTACTTTGAAACTCTTGCATGCTCTAAAACCAAGTAAATACTCCTCTTAATTACTTTAAGTATTATATTGTATTATAAAAAAAAATATACGTGTGGCACTCGGCGACTGCCGCGGTAAAGCTATTGCATAGCATTTTTTATCAACTTATGCAATTATAATTATTTATTTATTTTATTTATGCAGTCTTTTTTTTTCTTTGATATTAATTCAAGTTACACTTTTTGAGCGTGGTGACCGATAAGAAAACAATTTTTTTCTTTTATTGAATAAATGAGAAGTTAATATTGTTTAAAATATTTTTATTATCTTACAATACATGTAGGTTATTCAGGAATTTTTATCATTGAAACTATAGGTTTATGGTAATTGAAATAAGAAACATAAGTTTGAGACTTGATATAATAATATCCTCTAAATATCTGGAAAATACCACGTCAATGGTGGTCCCATATTTTGTTGTAGATTCTTGTGGATCATTATTTATTTTCAAATTCAATTTTTCCGAAATTGTGTCTAAAAGAGATAGAATCAGTGAGCAGCTAGTCTACACGCATACGTCTAGTCGCACGCACGCACACAAACACCGTGCCGAAGTCTGCCGAACTGAAACGACGTTAGACGATGTACAGCTTTCAACGCCGCACCGATGTGCCGGTCGGAGTGGGGGTGTTAGGTTTTTTTTCGTTACGCGTTACGGAATTTCTTGATTCGGTCGCCGTGCTCAAAGCCCGCGATAAAAGCTATGCAATAGCTTAAAAAATACATTTTTCTTGCATCACTAATTAAATCTAACATTAACAATCAAACGTGGTTAAGAAGTCAAAAATACACATTAAAAATTACAATTGCAGTAAACTTAAAACAAAAGGAAATGCAAACAATTATTAGCTGAAGGTCGCACTATTACTTATTAGTTCTAAGTTCATACAGAATTAATTTAATCATTAAATAGTTTTCTTTTCATTCTTAACCCATATTGGAGAGAACAATTTTATAAGTCTTTAATCCAGATGAATTAAGCAGCCTAACATACTCTGGTATTCTATTATAAATAGACACACCTTTTGACATACACAGAAACGCAAGCCATTTTTGCGTTTACCTGTGGGATATTTAAGTTATTTTTAAACCACTTATTTAAGTTATGTACCTCATGTCAATGCACCCTGACAGGGTAATCATTATTGTCAGGGTTCGAAAATATGATATTTATATAAATATCTTTATCACATGATATATATCATTTTTAAAATTTAATTATTTAATTAAAAAAATGTTTCTTGCACAAACTATATTTTAAATTTTAACACAAACACATTAACAAAAAACTATATTCTAAACAACAAAACCGTTTATTCTAACTTAAAATATAAAGAAAAAGAAAAATAATGAATAAAATAAACAGATTTTAACATTATTTTATTGACATTATTATTACACATAATTAAAAACCCAAATTTCTAGAGGCTTTCGACGGCTAGACAGAGAAAGCACTACTGACAGGCATCCCGACGGATTTACGCAATGAAAGTACACTCTGCGCATCAAGAATTTCACTATTTCATTCAGACGTAAATGTCAGATGTAAATTTCGCTAAAACATTTCTTTTATTTTCGTTTGTGTTTTTTGCTCATTACAGTTTAATAGAACCTAAGTATGGAGTTTAATAGCAAATTAAGAGGCCGCGTGATTAACAGTCAATCTCGCGAAATAATAGCCAATGTTATAGAGTTTATGAGAAGAGAAGGAAACTTTAATTCACCTTCAATACCATTTAAAAATGTAAATGATCGTGTTGCTGCAGCCACAGGAGTATCTAAAAACACTGTCGTCCGCATTTCTGGAGAGAAAAAAAGAATCGATAACCGTGAGATATCGGAATTTTCATCACCAAGAAAAACCATTAAAAAACCAAAAACAGTTAATGATATAGATGAAGCTGCACAAGAATCAAATTTTATTTTTTTATTATTAGATAGCTATTTTTGTTTCTGAGTTGTGTTTCTCCTTTTTGATTTTATATGGGGTTTCAAGTTGTTTTTGACTTATTTCGACGTAAATCACAACAACACACTTTTTTAATAAAGCAAACAAGTGTTAAGAGGTATATGTACGTGTAAACTACAATTACAAAAAATTGATATGAAACCCATGAAACCACCAACAAAAATGTAAAGCTAGCTTCCGTACTAGAACATGGTGTCATTCGTCGAGATAATTTATCGTTTTGTTTAATAGATCAAGAAATGTAAATATTCCCCTGTTATTTTTTATAAAATTATAAGAGAAATAAATTTTTTTCTAAATAGTATAGTTTATTATTTTGTAGAAAAACAAAATTTCGAAAATTTTAGTAATGTTTCAGAAACAACCGTTATTAATAATAGGTACCATTTTCCTTAATAAGGTAGAATTAAAATATAAACTATTTCCACGATTTACAAAGGCCTACAAAAAAATTATAGGTATTTTCCGCTATCCTATAAAATTTATATTTTCTGACTCAATTTCAAAAGGTAGAAGGAATTCCAAAACACCTTTTATGGCATAATAATTATTTTCAATTCTACATACTATCTTTAGCTGCTTTTAAAAACGTTCTAAGAAAGTCCAATCAGACCAATTTAATCCCTAAACTATTCCACACTTTTAAAATTTAATTACCTAAAAATATTAAAAACTATTTAAAATAACTTGTTTAGCAGACTGTACAATAGCTATCTTAGTCACACGTAGCGCGTTCTCTGTCTGGGCGTCGAACACCTCTAGAAATTTGATGAACTGTATATTCTAAATTCTAAACAAAAAAATCTTTTATTAAAACATTTATAATTCTAATTAAAAAGAAAAAATTAAAACCAAACAAATTTTAACATTATTTTGTTAACATTGATATTGGTATATCCTCATCTGATGAATTATTAATATTAATAATGTTATTTCTATTAGTGAAAATAACTTCAGAATTTTCAGATATGGCTGGTTCCCATGCCCAGTCAAGGTTGGTTTTCTTTTTGTCTATATTTTGATTCATGCACTTAAACAGCAAAATCAAAAATCGTGGCGAAGCTGGGAATCCCAAAGTCGTCGCGGCGATGCTTGCGCGATAGCCAAATAAATCTCTAGTTATTATACTTTTGTACAGGGGCGTATTGAGACACATTCGGATGTTTATAATGGTGAAAAACATTTTTAATTATTAAATAAAATGATCGAAAATATCGGATAAATATCAAGATATATTATCATATCCGAACCCCGATTATTATTAATTTTCTTTGCAGATGGCCCCTGGAAACCCACACTGGGAGCTCCTAAACATGATTCTAGAATATCGTAAGGGCTTGGATATAAAGCCTTTAACAGAGAATGATCCCATAGAGGATCACCTGATAACTGTCTGCGTGAGGAAAAGGCCTTTGAACAAGAAAGAAATATCTAGGAAAGAAGTAGATGTAATAACGATTCCCAGTAAAAATCAGTTGATTGTACATGAACCAAAAAACAAAGTAGATTTAACAAGATATCTGGAAAACCAGCTGTTCAGGTTCGATTATGCTTTTGATGAATCCTGCTCAAATGAATTGGTCTACCGGTAAGTCAATTTTGTTTTGTATTTCAATTTAAGTTTGGTACATTTGAACTACTCCCTTATATTACGGATTTAAGTCCATGGTGCTTCAATACATAGTTTGTCAATTGTTATTTTTAAATTGGTACATTTGAACTACTAGTTTAAAATTTGTACTGGTTGGCTTATAATGTTCAAATATCATAGGTATAACGTTTGTTACACGTTATTTTTAATCTTGATACATTTGATCTACCTCCATATACTTTGTCAATTGTTAATTATTATGACCCATAATACTAAAAAATATCAAACATCCATAAACGAATATTTTTGAGTTTGGAATATTTAAACTTCCCTCTTATTGCTCTATTGTTAGCGATTTAAATCCCCTTTAGAATTTGTTGAATTTTTTCTTACAAGGCTTTAGTTATCATATAACCATTATTTATTACAGTATTTTGATTATAATGCTTTAAATATCATAAGTTTTATTCCTGTTATTTTAAATCTTGTTTCATTGAACTACTGCCTTATAATTTGTCTATTCTTACTGCTTGAAAATATCAAAACCTCCATAAACGGTCATTTTTAAGTTTGCTACATTTGAACAACTCCTTTACAATTGATCTATTGTTATGTATTTATGTCCCACAGTGCTTTAAAGTATCATAAAGTTTGTTAACTGTTATTTATAAACAGGTACGTTTGAACTACTACCTTATAATTTGTAGAATTTTACAGTGTATTTGCATAAAATGTTTTTAATCTTGGTACATTTGATCTACTACTTTATAATTTCGTCTATTCCTACTTTTTTATGTTCTATAATGCTTGAAAATAACAAAACATCAAGAAGCGGTTATTTTGAGTATGGTACATATGAACTACTTCCTTATAATTGGTCATTTGTTGCGGATTTATCTCCTACAGTGTTTCAAAGAATTATAAAGTTTATTAATTGTTATTTTAAATTAGAACATTTATACTTCTACCATAGAATTTCTTGAATTTTACAGTATTTTGTTTACAATTCTTTAAATTCATACGTTTGTTAACTATTATTTTAAATCTCTGTCTATTTGAACTACTATATTGTACTTTGTTATTTGTTTTTTTTGGCTAACAATACTTTAAAATATTCATTTTATAATTAGTCTATTCTTTCATGTCCCATAATGCTTGAAAATATCAAAACATTTTTGAGTTTGGTACATTCAAACTGCTCCCTTACAATTGGTCTATTGTTACGGGTTTATGTCCCACGGTACTTCAAAACATCTTACTGTCATTTTTAAATTGGCACGTTGGAACTACTAGTTTAGAATTTGTTGAAATTTACAGTGTTTTTACATAAAGTGTTTTAAATATCATATAATGATTACTACTTATTTTTAACCTCGGTACATTTGTTTATTTTTACTGTTTTGTGTCCTAATGCTTAAAAATGTCAAAACATCAATAAACTCTCATTTTGAGTTTGATACATTTGAACTATTTTATAATTTATCTATTCTTACAAAACATCCATATTCAACCATTTTTGAGTTTGGTACTGTTTTGAACTATCTACCCTCTTTATAATTGATCTACTGTAACTGTTATTTTTAAATTGGTATGTTTGAACTACTTGCTTACAGTGCTTTAAATATAAAACTTTTGGTACCTATTATTTTTAATCGCGGTAGATTTTAACTACTGTCTTATAATTTGTCATTTTTAGTTTTATGTTCCACAATACTTGAGAATATCAAAATAGTCATAAACGTTCAATTTTGAGTTTGGTACATTTGAACTACTTCATTACAATTGGTCTTATGGATTTATGTCCCACAGTACTTCAAAACATTTTACTGTCATTTGTAAATTGGTACGTTTGAACTACTAATTTAGAATTTGTTGAATTTTACAGTGTTTTTACATACAATATTTTAAATATATAATGATTGTTACTTATTTTTATTCTCGGTACGTTTAAACTACTGCCTTATAATTTGTCAATTTTTAATTTTATGACCCACAGTGTTTTAAAACATTAAACATTTTTGGTATAATACATTTTTGGACTACTATTTTATAATTTGTTCCACAATACTCGAGAATATCAAAATAGTCATAAATGTTCAATTTTGAGTTTGATACATTTGAACTACTTCATTACAATTGGTCTATTGTTACGGATTTATGTCCCTCAGTACTTCAAAACATTTTACTGTCATTTTTAAATTAGTACGTTTGAACTACTAGTTTAGAATTTGTTGAATTTTATAGTGTTTACATATGTTTAAAATATCATATAACGATTGTTGCTTATTTCTAATCTGGGTACATTTGAACTACTGTCTTATAATTTGTTTACTCTTACTGTTTTGTGTCCTAATGCTTGAAAATATCAAAACATCCATATTCAACCATTTTTGAGTTTGGTACATTTTGAACTACATATCGTCTTTATAATTGATCTATTGTAACTGTTATTTTTTAATTGGTATGTTTGAACTACCTACCCTCTTTATAATTGGTCTATTGTGCTTTAAAATATTAAACATTTTTGGTATAATACATTTTTGGACTACTATTTTATAATTTGTCTATTCTTGGTTTTATGTTCCACAATACTCGAAAATATCAAAATAGTCATAAACGGTCATTTTTGAGTTTCGTACATTTGAACTACTTCATTACAATTGGTCTATTGTTACGGATTTATGCCCCACAGTAATTCAAAACATTTCACTGTAATTTTTAAATTGGTACGTTTGAACTACTAGTTAAGAATTTGTTGAATTTTACAGTGTTTTTACATACAATGTTTTAAATATGTGACGGTTGTTACTTATTTTTAATCTCGGTACATTTGAACTACTGCCTTATAATTTGTTTATTCTTACTGTTTTGTGTCCTAATGTTTGAAAATATCAAAACATTAATAAAGTGTCATTTTGAGATTACATTTGAACTATTACCTTATAATTTGTCTAATCTTATTAATTTATGTCCCATAATACTTGAAAATATCAAAACATCCATATACAACCATTTTTGAGTTTGGTACATTTTGAACTACCTACCCTCTTTATAATTGGTCTATTGTAGCTGTTATTTTTAAATTGGTATATTTGAACTACTTGCTTACAGTGCTTTAAATATAAAACTTTTGGTACCTATTATTTTTAATCGTGATAGATTTTAACTACTTATAATTTGTCAATTTTTAGTTTTATGACACACAGTGCTTTAAAATATTAAACATTTTTGGTATAATACATTTTTGGACTATTTTATAATTTGTCTATTCTTAGTTTTATGTTCCACAATACTCGATAATATCAAAATAATCATAAACGGTCATTTTTTAGTTTGGTACATTTGAACTACTTCATTACAATTGGTCTATTACGGATTTATGTCCCACAGTACTTGAAAACTTCTTATTGTCATTTTTAAATTGGTACGTTTAAACACAGTGTTTTTACATACAATGTTTTAAATATCATATAACGATTGTTGCTTTTTTTAATCTCAGCACATTTGAACTACTGCCTTATAATTTGTTTATTCTTATTATTTTGTGTCCTAATGCTTGAAAATATCAAAAGTCAATAAACTGTTATTTTGAGTTTATACATTTGAACTTTATCTTATAATTTGTCTATTCTTACTATTTTATGTCCCATAATACTTGAAAATATCAAAACATCCATATTCAACCATTTTTGAGTTTGGCACATTTGAACTACTTCATTACAATGGGTCTATTGTTACGGATTTATGTCCCACAGTACTTCAAAGCATTTTAAAGTATATTAAATGTTATTTTTAAATTGGTAAGATTGAACTGATACTCAAGAATTTGTTGAATTTTAGAGTGTGTTTGCTTACAAAGCTTTAAATATAAAATGTGTGTTGTCTGTTATTTTTAATTTTGGTACATTTAAACTACTACCTTTTATTTTTTCAATTATTAGATGTGCCTAACAATGTTTTGAAATTTTTATATTTTACAAATTATGTCCCATAATGAATGAAAATATCAACATATTTATGAACGGCGATTTTCAGTTTGGTACATTTGAACTACTCCCTTAAAATTATTCTATTGATACTGTTGTGTATCCTATAATACTTGAAAATTGTTTTTCCTACATTGCTTTTAGTACCATAAAACTTCTCTATTTTTAATTTTGGTACATTTCAACTAATACCTTATAATTTGTCTATTCTATTCTATTCTTACTGTTTTATGTCCCATACTACTTGAAAATGTCAAAACGACCATAAACGACCGAGTTTGGTACATTTGAACTACTTATAAGTTGTCTGAAAATGTAATATATTTCTATGTTTGGTAGGTTTGAACTAATAACTTATATATTTTTGCAATTTTATGTCCCACCATACTTCAAATTATGTATTGTAAATTCGTTAACGGCCATTTTTTAGACTCGTACATTTGAAATACCACCTTAAAATTTGTATAAATAACTTCCTGTATTAAATGAGAAATCAAAAATAATTTCATTTTGTAATATTTATTGTTTAATTAAAACATCCGTTAATAAAGACCCATTTATCGGCAATATGTTATTTAAACAATTTAGGTATAGATAATATTTAATATTGACTTCAATTCTCGTGCATGCTTTTGTATTGATAAAAAAAAATCTACAAAATACAGTTAGGAACGTTTCAACCATTTGTTGTGATTGACAAAAAAATTTAAGTGTGTATTCACAACAAATGCTGTTGAAATAATGAGAACAATGATTGTATAAATAAACAACGTTTTTATTTCTAAAGTAACAGGATTTTAATTGTTATCAATTCTGGTAACTGTTTTTTTTTAATATATTTAAAAAAGATAACAGTCTTGAGGACGTGGATAGTCGCCAATAAATTGAAATGTACTTTATTTTTTTGTGAATAACATTTAACCTAAATTATTACGTATTTTGTATTATTTGTTTTCAAACAATTTTTTTCAATCATGAGTTTGAAAACGAATAATTTAAATTCCTTTTATTCCATTTATGCACATCCCAAAATGTTCGACAATTGAATGAAAGTTTGTTAATGTTAACAAATATGAGAGATGTTTAGCCAAACTTGGAATCACATAAATAAAGTGTCCAAAACAAAAAAGATGAAAGTCGCTAAAAGTGAATTCTCTGTTTTGAAACCGAAATACACTTAGAGCAGCAATATTAAGGAAAAGGAGTTAAAAAATTTGTGCCACATGTGAAAAACATCATGTCTTTTTTCTTATTCGTCCATGTCGCATTAAGTAATGATCCAAAACTATTAAAAAAAAAATAATAAGCCACGTAGAATTGAAATATCTTGTTATAAACATTTTTCATTATATCATGAACTCTTTGTTAATGAACATTTTTGAGTTTGATACATTTGAACTATCTTGTAATAACAATTTTTCATTATATCATGAACCTTACAAGTCGTCGATTTTTGCAGTATGACCTAAACTATTTAAGAATCTCAAAAAATTCATTCAGCAACACATCAGAGTCTAGTACATTTAAACTACGATCTCGTAATTTGTCATTTTTGTCATCCAAAAGGTTAAAACATCCTAAAAAGTTCGTTAATAGTCATTTTGAATCTGGTACATTTGAACTACGATTTTATAATTTTTGCCTGTGGCATCTAAAATGTTTCAAACTATTATAAACGTAGGTTAATAATTTTAAGTCTGGTATCTACTTTTGAACTACGATTTTCTATTTTGCCGATTTTTTCCATTTTTCAAAATATAAAAAAGTTCGTTCGGTCATTTTGAACCTGGTACATTTGGACTACGATCTTGTAATTTGTCCGTTTTGGCATCCAAAATGTTTGAAACTATCAAAAAAGTTCGTTAATAGTTATTCATTCTGGTACAACAAATGCTGTTGAAATAATGAGAACAATGATTGTATAAATAAACAACGTTTTTATTTCTAAAGTAACAGGATTTTAATTGTTATCAATTCTGGTAACTGTTTTTTTTTTAATATATTTAAAAAAGATAACAGTCTTGAGGACGTGGATAGTCGCCAATAAATTGAAATATACTGTATTTTTTTGTGAATAACATTTAACCTAAATTATTACGTATTTTGTATTGTTTTCAATCATGAGATTGAAAACGAATAATTTAAATTCCTTTTATTCCATTTATGCACATCCCAAAATGTTCGACAATTGAATGAAAGTTTGTTAATGTTAACAAATATGAGAGATGTTTAGCCAAACTTGGAATCACATAAATAAAGTGTCTAAAGCAAAAAAGATGAAGGTCGCTAAAAGTGAATTCTCTGTTTTGAAACCGAAATACACTTAGAGCAGGAATATTAAGGAAAACGAGTTAAAAAATTTGTGTCACATGTGAAAAACATCATGTCTTTATTATTATTCGTCCATGTCGCATTAAGTCGTGATCCAAAACTATTAAAAAAAAAAAAAATAAGCCACGTAGAATTGACACTGTACATAATAAACAGTTTACTGAAATGGCAACTAATTTAGAGGTAAAAAACAACAATTTTATAGGCGTGTATATGTGCATCTAAAACTACGCATTTTGGTGACACTATAGTTTCCGTATTTACATTTTGTTCGACGTATTTTAATAGATGATACGCCTTATATAATTATCTGCCCACCTACTTGCAAAAATTCGTAAATCTAATGAAACCTTTTCAATAATCTACAGCAGTTTTTTCCCATGACCTCAGCGTTTGTTATTTCATTCAAATAAAATTGAATAGAAAACTATTTAATCAATAACAGTCTTTTGATGGAGCTGTACCTCTACCTATTTCATTATTTTTTTTTTGTGGGCCGTTTCTGAAAATTTCAATTGTGGTTTTAACCGAATATACGGAAATTTTCTTAGAAAAGTTCTAATATACGTGGAAAAATTTATTCTTGGCATTAATGGGTCAAACATTTGTTGAAAATTGTTATAAAAGTGAAACAAATGATTTAAATTAGATAAAATTATGTTTGAGAAAATTGCATATTCTATTGATAGAAAGTATTAGATTTAAAGAGATCAGAGATGTAACATTGAGACAGGAAGAACTTCTGTTGTAAAACATATGATTTACACTGGTAAAACACCATGCCAATCAGCTCGAAGATAACTGAAGGCAGAGAGATAGGAAGCGAAAAGGATTGTTTGGGAAATGTAGGAAGACAGGATAATAGAGCCTTCTACCAGCCCATGGGTCTCTCCGATTGTCCTGGTCCAGAAAAATTATGGAACTACGAGGTAGTCAGTTGAACAATGTCATTAAGAAAGACAATTATCCTCTGCCTCGAATCGACGATACCTTGGACACATTGGCTGGAAGTAACTATTTTCTACTTTGACTTGAAGTCTGGATATTGACAGGTAGAAATGGACGCAATAGACAAAAAAACAGCCTTTATCACCGGTTATGGATTGTGGAAATTCAATATCATGCCATCCGGACTCTATAATGCCCCCGCGACATATGGAAAATTTGCTGAGACGGTTATTCTGGAAATTGTGTCTGGTGCATTTAGACGACATCATAGTCTTGGGGAAGACATTTGATGAACATCTAAAGACTTAGAAGATGATTTTAAATGTCTTCAAGCTACTCAACTGATGCCAAACCCCAAGAAATGTCACCTATTCCTAAATAAAATCAATTACCTGAGTCATATAGTCAGCAAAGATGTCGTGGTTGTAAATAAGGATACACATCAAATAAGAAGTTTTTTTGGGCTATATACGTACTATCGAAGATCCATTAGGAAGTTTGCAGAAATTGTTAAGCCATTAACGCGATTTACAGAAGAAAGTGCCTTTGAAACTTTAAAGAAGCATTTAACCACAGCACCAATATTATGCTACCCACTACCTGATGGAGATTTCATTCTGGATACTGATGACAATAATGTGGAAATTGGATGAGAAAGAGAGTACTAGGTTATTTTAGTAAAGTGCTCTCAAAACCTGAACGAAATTATTGCTTTACGAGAATAAAACTCCTGGCAGTTGTGAAGTGGGTGGAACACTTCTACAAATATCTATGTGGAAGAAAATTTTTAATCCTGAGTAATCATGTAGCCCTTGAGTAACTGATGCAGTTCGAGAACCTGGAGGGTCAAATCTCCAGATGGATTGGACTTCAAGGGTACGACTTTAAGATCGAACATCGAGCTAGAATAAGTCACAGAAATGTCGATTATCTTTCTAAAATATCGTCCACAGCAGAGTGCTCTCGCTACTAAGAATAACTGTAGTCAACGACCAAAATTAAGGAAGAATAAGAGAAATATGATCCCGTTTTCAAGAAATGCAGCAATGAAAAAAGGAACATTGTCGACCTACTTGGCTAGAAGTATTAGAAGTATAGAAAAGAATCATGATTTTTACGTTTTGGGATCCCCTGAATCCATTTTGACTATTTTCTCAGAAAGTCATGGGTTGGACACATCGGATTTGTAGCAAAGTGTAAATATGTATACAGTGAGCATCATAAGTCTTACCCCCCCCCCCCCCTAACTAACTCGTTACTGGAGTCTTGTTGGGAAAATCGCCGAGACAGGTCGATTTATGTTTTCTACAATGTACATTTTTGTATGATTAGTTTACCCTTAATTTCATCTCTTACTGGAGGGGAACAACCCTTTCGAAAAATTTAAATGGCATGGGGTAATGAGTGATAGCTCATTTGAAAGGGGGTTTTATTCTCTATTCAACCGTGCAAAAAAAATTTAAATTTGCTTCATTACGTGTTGATTTATTAATGTTTAAAAATAACAAAACCTCACAAAATAGGAAAGCAACTAAACTAATAGTGACCTTCTAATGGCAAAAAGTCTTACTTCACGTCTGAACCAAAACCGAAATCATGCAGGGCCGAATTTTAATTCTAAGGATGAGTGCGCTATGTTAATTTCCGTTATTCTGAAACAACAATTAGTCGAGAATTAATGAAGCAAATTTCAAAATTTTTTACATGGTTGAATAGAGAATAAAACCCTCTTTCAAATGAGCTATCACTCACCACCCCATGCCATTTAAATTTTTCGAAAGGGTTGCTCCCCTCCAGTAAGGGATGAAATTAAGGGTAAACTATTCATACAAAAATGTACACTGTAGAAATCAAAAATCGACGTGTCTCGGCGATTTTCCTAACAAGACTCCAGTAACTAGTTAGATAGGGGGGGTAAGACTTATGGTGCTCACGGTATAGTTTTCTCGTTCTTGTTTTTATATAAGTGAATAAAACAAAGTAACGTGCACATTTGGCGGTTTGGAATATTCGATTTTAAATTTGATCTATCTTGTTAAACGAAAAAGGATAAAAAGTTCTTTAATGTTATTTTAAAATTTATTTATTATTTATTAAAAACTATGGATATGTATTGTCAACATTCTTTGTAAAACGGACTGTTCTCTTATCATTTGATTTGCCTTCTTAATAGACCAGTATATCAGGTTCGGCAGAATGCACAGCTCAGTGACAGGTCTGGTATAATGACCCAACTTAAATCCGAACGCAAATCGTGATGCGAGATAGTCCGAACGCCGCCTCTGTAATTCGAACGCTGACAGGAAAAGACAGTAAAGACCTGGAAAGCTTTGCTCGTATAATGAAAGAAAAAAAACCTGACTTCTCACCAAGTGTATAATGCTGATGAAAGTGGGCTTTTTTGGAGAGTTCTTCCAAACAAAACGTTAGCTCATTCAGGAGAAAAATCAGCTCCAGGACGAAAAGTGAGCAAAGAACGAGTAACTTTTATGCCCTGTTGCAATGCCTTTGGATCCCACAAACTAAAATTGTTGGTCTTTAGTAAAAGCATGAAACCCCGTGCTTCCAGAAATATTCACATTCCTGTTTCGTACAAAGGTTAACGAAGGGCTTGGGTAACGAGAGAAATATTCACTGAGTTGTTCCACAGTGAGTTTGTTCCATCAGTAAGGCGTAAAATGAAAGAGCTCAACCTCAGTCCGGGGGCAGTTTTAATCTTAGATAATGCACCTGGACACCCTACTCAATTTTTTAGCGACAATAACAAGATTTCTGTGATTTTCCTTCCCCCAAATTGTACGCCATTGATCCAACCAATGGATCAGCATGGTATACAGGCCATAAAATTATTTTATCGTAAGAAATTACTTCAAAAAATTGTTGCGTCTGATTGTGTTATTTCGCAAGCACTGAAGGATGTAACTTTGAAGGACGTTGTTTTCTCTTTGAACGAGGCTTGGCAAAATGTGGGCACTGGCTTGATAACAAAAACTTGGAGTAAAATACTGCTGCCAACTGAGATACCAGAAGAAAATGTTGGTGACAGTGATGAAGAAGAGGACATCCCGCTAGCTCGGTTATAATAATAATAATAATAATATTTATTTACCAAATAATTACATATTATGTAAGGTTAACAATGTAAAATATAAGCCATATTAGGAAAAATAAATATGATAGTCCCACAGAAGAGCAAGTCTGTGCGTGGGATTAACTATAAATAATTAGTGTCTCTGACAAGTGTTTTTATAATACTTTCATCTAATTAACATATTGCACTATAGATTAATACTAATAACCATCTAATAATAATAACAACAATAACAATAATAATATTAATAATAATAATTAAAAATAATAATAATAATAATAATAATAATAATAATAATAATAATAATAATAATAATAATAATAATACCAATAACAATACAACAATAGTAATAATAATAACTATAATAATTAATTATTATAACTTTTTGGTACACGTAATACATGATTATAAGAGGAACAAAAAAAATGATTTTTTTAGATTTTTTTTTTGTTTTTTTTTTATTTTCAATTATTTTTTTTTAATTTATTTATTTACCCTCAATTAAGACGTGGATATCTGAGCAACTTAATGTATTACACCACTTTTTGACAAATTTTTTGAATAAGTTAAAGTGATTAAGATTTTTTATTTCTGAGGGGACTAGATTATAACATTTTGGCCCTAAATATAGATATGATCTTTGTAATAAATCTTTTTTTGCCCTGATGACGGAGAAAACATCATTTGACCTATACCTGGTAGAGTATTGGTGATGAATTTTGGTTAATTCCTTTCGATTTTTGTGTTGATGTATAATGAGATTTACAAAATATAATTGTCGAATATCTTGAATTTTGGTTTCACTATAAAGTGTACTACTAGTATATAATCTTGGTTTTTTGAATATTATTTTGAGTATATACTTTTGAATAACCTCTAATTTGTGTATGTGTACCTTATATGTACCTCCCCAGGCAACAATTCCATAAGATAAATGGCTTTGAAATAGTGAGTAATATATTATTTTCAGTTGCTCTGTATCGTAATACCTAGTTAAATATTTTAATTTATAATTGACTGTTCTTAGTTTTTTTTAGTAAATATTCGATGTGTATATCCCATTTTAGGTGTGAATCTAGTATTAATCCTAAGTATTTTATCTTCGAAACAGATCTAATGTCCACCCTTTCTCCATCCAAATCTATTGACAAAGTAGTATATTGGGGCAAATAACTGGAATATGAAGCAAATGCCATGAAGTGAGTTTTGTCTGTATTGATTGTAAGTTCTTTTTGATCAAACCATTTGATTATGTTTGCGAAATCTATTTCTACTAGACTTTTTAGATCTTGCCAATTTTTGTCTTGATATATTACAGCCGTATCATCGGCAAAACTCACTATGCGACCCTTGCTATTTATTTTAAAGATGTCATTTAGATATAGATTAAACAACAGGGGACCCAGGACAGTCAGACAAATTAGACAGAGATTGAAAATGAACTGGAAGAGGTTAGGGAGTCGAGTAAGAAAATTGACCAGAGCTTAAGAGATCGAAAATTGGGTAGTGAATGATAAAGCAATCAGCAACGAATTAACTGAAGCTTATATAATTCAAAATATTGATGTAGATTCCGATTCTGATGACAATTCCGACGATATTTCCGAAATTCCGTGTTTAGTGAAAGATGATGATGCAGTGTCAGCTTTTAATACTTGTATTGCTTGGGAAACACAAAATAAGGTTCCCGAACATCGAGTCGTCTTCTTGTAGGAATTAAGAGTTCAAGCCCAAAATGCAGCGTTTAAAAATAAGAAACAAAAATTACAAATTTTTTCACCCGTTTCAGAAAAAAATTGACGCTTTATTTTTAGTTTAATTTTTATTCTTTAAATTGTTAAAATAACATTACATACATATTTTTCTAGTACGTAAGTTACATTTGCATACATACATATGTAGTTTGATAATGCATTTAAATGTACAAAAATCAATATGTGTACATACATAGATCTAAAGGTCTAAAAATGTGTAAGAGGTGCTTTATTGTATATTCGTTAATCCGAACAATTCGATAATCCGAACAAGGTCTGACAATTAGGTGTTCGGATTAAAAAGGTTGCACTGTATATTTTAGATACTCGTCAACATGTTATCTATTTTTTATACTGAATGTTCTTAAGGTATATTTAACTATTCTTTATTTCTTTTATGGTTATACTGAAACATTGTAAAAAGGTAAAAATTAATATTTTACGGGTTATGCAATATTCTACTTAATATTTTGCGCACATTGTCCTTCGCCTTGGTACCAATGCTAATGGCTTATCGTGCCATCTTTTGATGGATTTATTATTCTTTTTGGGTTTATGCATATGACATATATGATTTTAATTCTTTCTCTAGATATTTAGTTTATAAGCTATAGGATAAATATTTTTGGTGAAGTTCTTGAATAACTTTGATAGGTTAAGTATTAAAAATTTGTTGTTTTTTTTAATGTTATTTCTTAAACATTAATTTTGAATTTATTTAATGAGAAACATATTGGATATGTTTATAGATTAGTTTCTTTCGTAATAATTTAAAATTTGTTAGCCATGGCATTTATAAAGGAAAATAAGTTTGATGTTTGTTTTTCATTTCTTTCCTCATTTACTGGATTTGTGGGGAAATACGAACTTAGTTTGGTCATTATAGAAAATCAGTTAGCGCCCCTTCAATCATTTCCGGAACTACCGCGTGAGCGACGTGAAAGGCAAGTTTAGTTTTAGGCAGTTTCCCTCATTGAAAATTGCAAAGTTCAATTGGTAGGTTACAATTACAGATTCACTTGTTTGATTCGGCCAAAGAATAAGCAAGATTTAATCTTCAAAAGTTTACAAACCCTAAATTAAGAATGTTATTGTTTTGATTTAATGTAAGGTTGTGTTGTTGTATATTAAATATTGCCAGTTATTTAATACCGCAATTTGGCCTTAATATTCTAATGAATAGAGTATTGTGAAATATTAAAATCTCCTAGTAATAAAACTTTGTGTTGCTTGCACGAAAATAGTGTTATAGCTAAAAATAGTCCATTTCAATTATTAAATATGCGCCGTAATTACAATAGAATTTCTCTAATATTCACGCAGATATACGGCGCAACCCCTAATCAAAACCATCTTCGAGGGAGGTTTCGCCACGTGTTTCGCCTACGGCCAAACCGGATCCGGTAAGACCCACACCATGGGAGGTGATTTCACTTCCGGCAAAATTCAAAACTGTGAAAGGGGAATCTACGCCATGGTCGCCGCCGACGTATTCCGATTGGTCAATTCGCCCAAGTATCGGAATCTCAATATGGTCGTATCGTCGAGTTTCTTCGAAATATACTCAGGTGAGGTTCGAAAGATTCATCAAGCAGATCTAGATTTGTAATTAGTAATTATTTTTTTTTATTGTACAATGGCCACCGAGATCACCTGATTTTAATCTTTTAGATTTAAATTTTAAATAGTCATCAGAACTGTTTTATTTCTTTATTGAACTAACTTGATTATTATTATTATTATCACTATTGCAACATCAAAATAATTTTCTTTCTATTGAATGTTAAATTTCTCACGTCAGACACTGTGAATATTGAAATATTTTCAAACTCTTACTCATATACGTAAACAAAAGTTTAATAAACCCATTCTACTTAAATTAAAACCATGCAAATACAATTCATCATTCTCACAATTAACGATTACAATCTATGTGAACTTACTCCATTATAAATCCATGATTCATACTGTTCATTAAAAGTTAAACTAAATGGAACAAAATCACGTTCTTAATTTTCAAATCCTCTATTTTATTTTATAAAAAATTACAAAATTATTTTTTTTAAATGAGAAAATTTTATTATTTATTACTTTGCCTTGGCAATGGCAGCTAATTTATATTGTAAGAAATTTTAAAATCCTCTTAGGCAAAGTTTTCGATCTATTGAACAACAAAGCGAAGCTGAGGATATTAGAAGACGGTAAACAACAGGTCCAAGTGGTCGGTCTTGAAGAGAAAGTGGTCAACAACGTCCAAGAAGTGTTAGGATTCATCCAGAAGGGAAATGCAGCACGTACATCCGGTCAGACCTTCGCCAACAGCAATTCGTCGCGATCGCACGCGGTATTTCAGGTAAAAACGTCATTCGAGCTTTTTATTTGACAGCTATGGTATGGTCGGTTAGTTAGACGTAAAACTACTTTAATAACTAAATGCCAATGTCAGTTTTGGGGTTTCCATTTAACTCTCTCTTACATCGTCTTCGGATAGGCACTTCTAGTACCTGAAAAGAATGTCTGAAGTAATCATAGGTTGCCAAGAGAATGACTTAAGGTTTTTACGGCGTCAAGAAAGTCTCTAGTACCTGAAAAGAGTGTCTGAAGTAGTCATAGGGGACCAAGAGAATGACTTAAGGGTTTTACGGCGTCAAGAGAGTCTCTTAAATATTTCAGGGTTGTTAGGTGTCAGGAGAGTTTGAGAAGTCGCTAAATAAAAACTTCAGGAAAGTATTTGATATGAGTTTATGCTGCTGTCTGGAGGTACAATGGGCAATGGATCTGAAGAGAGACAGAGTCTGAAAGATTCAGAAAGTGTGTCGGAACGACCATAGGTTTCAATAGTCTATGATCATATAAGAGTCTGGGTGAGAAAGTACCTCGGTGGTGTTAAGACAGTCTAAAATGGTCATAGGATATTCAAAGTATTTGTAGAGATCCTAGCATAAATAAAACGTCTAAAAAGGTTCTAAACAGTCCATACATGGCATATCTGAGCATTCAAACATTCAAAATAAATGTCCCCAGTGTGTCTAAAACAAGAGAGTGTCTGAAATGATCATAAAGGATTAAGAGAGTGTCTGAGATTAATTTACGGTATTCAAATAGAGTTAGAAATTAAATGGACAAACAAGATATCAGGTGACTTGGACTAGAGTATCAAGAGATAGTTTGGGAAGGATATGGTTTATCAAGAAAGTATGCAAATCGACCCTGGAGTATTAAAAGAGAGTCTTACGTAGCAGTAGAGTAACGAGTGTTAAAATGGTCATAATAAAACCTCTAAAAAGGTTTTAAACAGTATCTGAGCATTTAGCGATATTATTTTGAGTGTCCCCAGGGTATCTAATTCAATTTTCAAGAGAGTGTCTGAAATGACCATAAAGGATTGAGAGAGTGTCTGAGATTAATTTACAGTATTCAAAGAGAGTTAGAAATTAAATGGACAAACAAGATATTAGGTGACTAGAACTAGAGTATCCAGCGATAGTTTGGGAAGACTGTGATTTATCAAGAAAGTATGCAAATCGACCCTTAAGTATTAAAAGAGAGTCTTACGTAGCAGTAGAGTAATGAGTGTCTGAAATGATCATTGAAATTCAAAAGAGAGTCTATTGTAACAAAAATACACTTAAAGCTTACTGTTATGATCATGTGAACAAGACAGTGTGTAAATAGGTCCTAAAATATTGAAAGAGAATCAGTAGACTATCGAGAGTGTCTGAAATGATCACTAAGACTCAAATGAGTATTCGAAATGACTTTACTGTAACAAAAACAAACTTAAGGTTATTGTAATGACTGGATTATCAACAAAGTATGCAATTCACTCCTAAAGTATTAAAAAAGGATCTTACATGACAATAGAGTATCGAGAGTGTCTGAAATGATCATTGAGAGTCAAAAGAGTATCTGGAGTTATTTTACTGTAACAAATTTACAGGTTATTATTATGCCTCTGTGATTAAAGATTTTTTTTATTTGTATGGTTCTAGAATGTTTGAAATTACCGCTTTTTTTAGATTTACTTGAGATCCAACAACAACATGTCGAAGATCCATGGCAAATTTTCATTAATAGATCTTGCCGGTAACGAAAGGGGAGCCGACACGTCATCGGCCAACAGACAAACCAGAATGGAAGGTGCCGAAATCAACAAATCGCTATTGGCTTTGAAAGAATGTATCAGGGCGTTAGGTCGCAAGGGTGCCCATCTACCTTTTAGGGTTAGCAAACTTACACAGGTGAGTGACTGTCTTGCAATTCAATTTGTGTGATACTAATGCGAAATGCTTCATTATGTCATGAACTCTTCTTTAATGAATATTTTTTATTTTGGTGCATTTGAACTACTAACTTATTTTTCGTCGATTTTTGCAATTGTATGACCCAGAATACTTTAAAATCTCAATTAATTGAATCGGTCATTTCAAAAAAAGTCAACTCTTGGAAACATTTGATTTATATTATGAAAAGTTTTTTGTGTCTACTGAAAAGTGATTTTTTTGACTTAAGTTGTTTTGAAATGTCAATTAAACAAATACATGTTACAGTTTTTGTTGTGCCATCTGTTATGACATTCAAAATATGTGCTTTTTATTTTTACGCATTAAAATGTAATTTTTGAGCTTGGTACATTAGAACTACCACCTTACAATCTGTTTTTAAAGTTTCATGACCCATTTTTTTAAATCTCAAAAAAATGATTCATTAATATTTTTAGGTTTGGTACATTTGTACTACTTTTTTTGCCATTTATTTTTTGCAGTTCTAGGGCGAAAACGATCCATTGTATATTAAACTCATCATTAATGAACATTTTTGAACTACTACCTTATAATTAGTTAATGTTTGCATTTTTCTGACTTAAAATAGTTTAGAGTCTCGAAAATTTAATTCATAAACATTTTTAAGTTTGGTGCATTTGAACTACTATCTTGTAATTCAATTTTTGCAGTTCTACAGTGAAAATGCTTCGTTAATAAATATTTTTGAGCTTGATACAATTATGAACATTTTTGAGTTTGGTACATTTGAACTACTACCTCATAATTCATCGATGTTTGCGGTTTTGTAACTTAAAATATTTTATTCAAGAACATTATTAAGTTTGATACATTTGAAATATCTTGTTATAAACATTTTTCATTATATCATGAACTCTTTGTTAATGAACATTTTTGAGTTTGATACATTTGAACTATCTTGTAATAACAATTTTTCATTATATCATGAACCTTACAAGTCGTCGATTTTTGCAGTATGATCTAAACTATTTAAGAATCTCAAAAAATTCATTCATCAACATCAACACATCAGAGTCTAGTACATTTAAACTACAATCTCGTAATTTGTCATTTTTGTCATCCAAAAGGTTAAAAAATCCTAAAAAGTTCGTTAATAGTCATTTTGAATCTGGTACATTTGAACTACGATATTGTAATTTTTGCTTGTGGCATCTAAAATGTTTCAAACTATTATAAACGTAGGTTAATAATTTTAAGTCTGGTATCTACTTTTGAACTACGATTTTCTATTTTGTCGATTTTTTCCATTTTTCAAAATATAAAAAAGTTCTTTCGGTCATTTTGAACCTGGTACATTTAGACTACGATCTTGTAATTTGTCCGTTTTGGCATCCAAAATGTTTGAAACTATCAAAAAAGTTCGTTAATAGTTATTCATTCTGGTACATTGGAACTACGATTTTCTATTTTGTCGATTTTGCCGTTTTGACATTTAGAAAGTATCAGAATTTAAAAAAGTTCGCTAATAATAGTAATTTTGAACCTGGTACATTAGAACTACGATCTTCTAATTTGTCGTTTTGGCATCTTAAAGGATTCAAAATATCTTAAATAGTTCTTTTATAGTCATTTTGAGATTGGTACATTTGAACTATTATCTAGCAATTTGGCTTTTGGCATCCAAAAGGTTTCAAACTATCATAAAAAGTTCATTAATAGTTATTTTGAGCCTGGTACATTTGAACTATTAGAAAGTATAATGGTGTTTTGTCGATTTTTCCGTTTTGACATCTAAAAAATTCGTTAATAATCATTTTAAATCTGGTTCATTTGAACTACGATCTTGTAATTTCTCAATATGCCAGTTTTGTCATCCAAAATATTATAAAAAGTTCGTTAATAGTGATTTTGATTCTGGTACATTTGAACTATATTCTTATAATTTTTGATATCCAAAATATAATAAAAAGTTCGTTAATAATCATTTTAAGTGTGGTACATTTGAACTACAATATTATAAGTTCCTAATTATGCCTTTTTTTTTTTCACGATTTTTGAATTATTTTTCCGTCCTAGGTGCTAAGGGACTCGTTCGTGGGCGCCAATTCGAGGACTTGCATGATAGCGATGATCTCGCCGGGAGTGAATTCGTGCGAGCACAGCTTAAATACGTTACGGTACGCCGATAGGGTGAAAGAATTGGTCGCAGGCGATGTGCAGACGAACAGCGGATCGGACAATGAAACTGACGACGATGACGGCGACCTGCTGCAGCTGCGATCCTTAAACGAAAACGATATGACGCCCGAAATGCTCAATTTGCATCAGTTTATTTCTGAGTTGGAAATCGGTGAGTCAAAATTCGATTTGTAAAGAGTACAGAGTTTGAAGCCGTTTAGAGTTACTCCCAATCACCTTTTTTACCTTTTCCCACATTTTTTCACCTATTTTTCATCCTCTTTTCACCTTTTCCCCCCCTTTTATTTCACCTTTTTGTTCTCACATTTTTTTATATTTTTTTTTTTTTACTTTTCAACTTCTTATCATCTTTTTTATTACATTTTTGTGTATCATTATCAACTTTTCTGTTCACCTTTTTTCTTACCTATTTTTTGACCTTTTTTTGCCTTTTCTGATCTTTTTTTACCTTTTTTTTTTTTTGTATTTTTTACCTTTTGTTTACCTTTTTTTGATCTTATTCTTTTAGCCGAAGAAAATATGTTGGACAACCAGAAGGAAACCATTGACGAGATGCAGGCGGCGCTAGCGAAAGCCTCCGAACTCCGTCGAACCGCCGACACAGTGGCGTACGATCAAGAGGCGTACTGCAAGAGCTGGGAAGAACTGATCGACAACTCCCTCGCTTCGTTGGTGCGCGCCAAAGAAGTCGTCGAAGATTACAAACAAAAATTGGCGGCCGAGGAACAACTCAGCCGTAAAACGACTAAACGAAAGTAAACAAAAAAATAATATTATAATGAAGAAGAGAGAGTTTAAACCATTAATTCCGCCACGTTCGAGATACACGAGTCTTTTTGGGGTGTCGTTTGGGCGTTTTTTTCGGTGAAATTTTGAGTTGAAAGTTTTGTAATGAGACTTAGAAATGTAATAAATATATACGTAAGTTTGCTTTTTAGGAAGTATTAAGATTTAGAAACGATGGATCCGTTTACCGACTGAGATTCGTTAAATTTTGATGACAAGTGGCAGCTTTGACAGATGCCAACGTCATAATATTGTACCATACATTATACATCCAATGTTTTAGTGCAAAGATTGATTTAAGTCACTTTTGACAGCTTTGAAAAATTAATATGTCAAAGAATAAAATTTGTTCACATCTATTATGACAGTCAAAATGTGACCTTTTTATTAAGCACTCGAAACTTTTTCGTTATTTTTAAGCTTGGTACATTAGAACTACTAACTTGTAATTAGTTGATTTTTGCCTTTTTGTACCAAACTTCTTTAAAATTACCAAAAATTAGTAATAAACGTTTGGTACATTTGAACTACTACCTTATAACTTGTCGTTTTTTGCAGTTTTATGACTCGAATTATTTTAGAACCTTTAAAAATTAATTCATGAAAATTTTGTACATTTGAACTACTACCTTATAGTCGATTTCTCAAGTTAGAATCTCAAATAGTTCATCCATGAACATTTTTGAGTTTAGTATAATTAAACTCTTACCTTTATAATTCGTCGTTTTTGCATTTTTATGAGTCAAAATATTTTAGAATTTAAAAAATAATCATTTACGAACGTTTTTAAGTTTGATACACCATCTTATAATTCATCAATTATTACAGTTTTATGACCCAAAATATTTTAGAATCCTGAGAAATTAATTCATCAACATTTTTGAGTTTGGTATACTTGAACTACTATCTTGCAATTCAATATTTAAGTTTGAACTAATGTCTTATAATTCGTCTATTTTTGCAGTTTTATAATTCAAAATATTTTAGAATCTTGAAAAATTAATTCATGAACATTTTTGTATTTGGTACATTTAAACTATTTTTAATTAATCGATTGTTTCAGTTGTATGACCTAAAATATTTTAATATTTGTACTACTGTCTTGCAGTTTAATGTTTGCAAAAAAATTTTAAAACCCCCAAAAAAATCATTCAATAACATTTCTGAGTTTGATACATTTGGTCTACTATCATATCTGGGGCGAAAATGCTTCATTATTACATTCTTCGTTAATGAATATTTTTGAGTTTGGTTTTATTTGATTTACTAATTTTTGCAGTTCTAGAGCGAAAATGCTTAATTATATCATACATTTTTCTTTAATGAACATTTTTGAGTTTGGTACATTTGAACTACTATTTTGCAATTAAATTTTTGCAATTCTAGAACCAACAAAAGGCTTCATTTTATCTAATTTTTCGTTAATGAACATTTTTGAGTTAGGTACATTTGAACTAATAACGACAATTGTCAATTCTCAATAAGATCTTTTAACAGTTGATGTCTAATGTTCATATCTGTCATTTGAATTTACCGTTCTCAGTCGGGAATTGTTTTATTAGTTTGATCTGCCAAAATGGCGGTTCTAACGTTTTACTGTACATATAAATTCTTTATTTCTTTTTTACCAAATTATTTTATTACTTTTCAATTTTCTTCTTTGTTTCGCTTTATTAAAAGTAAGTGGAAACTGTAGATTTTAAGGTATAAAATTTCACTTTTCGAAGTTAAGGCGTAAAATATTTTTGAAATGAAAAAGAGAAAAATCACTGAATGCCTTATTATGATACGCGGTAGCAATTTTAAGCTTTAATACTTCGAGCTTTATGTTATTAACACTAAGCACAATAAAAAAAGACATTCTTAATTATTTTAATATTTATTAATTTTTTTATATACATTTCTGCTCAGAATTTTGGAAAAATGGCGGTACCGATCAAACGTCTCCTTTAAGAATAATTTTAGTTGCATGTAGTAGATTTTAAAGAGAATTTTATTTAAATAATTTTTTTTTTTAAATGGATATGAAAAGCAGGTTAAGCGTATTCATTAAATGTTTTCCCGCTTTTATGTGATTTAATCCGTGATATTTTCAAAAAAGAAAATTATACACTTTTGTGAGCATTTTTTTTTTACTTTCTTACAGGATGTCCCAAATTTGACAGATTTTTTCTAATTATCTTATCAATATTATCAACAGGTCGTCCAAATTTTTTAACGACAAATAAACAAAAATAGTTATTACATATAGGTTGTCCCAATTTGGGATTTAGAAAAAAAATACTTGTTCATATTGTGTGACAGTGTGACGAATATTTCAAAATTACCAAAAAAAAACATTTTGTATAGTATTCTAATTTGTTTGGTACATTTGATCTACGACTTATTTCATTTTCCAAAAAGACAACATATAATAGAATGCTGATTATTAGACATTGCGAGTCTGGTATATTTGAACTGGTAGTTTATAATTATCGATTTTTAGAATTTCGTGGTCCAGAAAGCCTGAAAATATAGTAAAATTCCGATTATTAGCTATTTATTTTCTGGAACATTTGAACTACTAGTTTAAAATGATCGATTTTTACAATTTCGGGAGCCAGAATATCTAAAAATACCTTAGAATGCTAATTATTTAAACATTTCGTGTCTGGTATGTTTGAACTACTGGTTTATATTGACCGATTTTTAGAATAATGTGAGTCAAAACGCCTGAAAATAGCGTAGAACGCTGATTATTAGAAATTTTATTTCTGGTACGTTTGAACTACTAGTTTAAAATGACATGTTTAGCATTTCATAAGAATGAATTATTAAACATTTTCTATCTGGTACGTTTGAACTACTAGTTTAAAATTATCGATATTTGGAATTTTGAGAGCTAAAAATAGTTTAAAATTATCGATTTTTTTAGAAATTCGTTGGCCAAAGGTCTGAAAATTGCATAGAACGTTGACTATTAGACATTTCGTGTCTGGTACTTTGGACTACTAGTTTATATTAATCGATTTATAGAATTTTGTGAGCCAAAACACTTGAAAATACCGTAGAATTCTGATTATTAGATATTTCATGTCTGGTATGTTTGAACTACTAGTTTAAAATTATCGATTTATAGAATTTCGTAAGCCGAAAAGGCTGAAAACACCATGTGTCCAATTGTCCAATACGTTTTAACTACTAGTCAAAAATGATCAATTTTTGTAATTTTGAGAGCTGAAAATAGTTTAAATTTAAAATGATCGATTTTTAGAAATTTATTTGCCAAAAGCTTCAAAATACCATGAAACACTGATAAACATTTAGTATCTGGTACGTTTGAACTACTATTTTAAAATGATCTATTTTTAGGATTTATTTAGCCAAAAAAATCCTAAAAATACCATAGACGGCCGATTATTAGCCATTTCAATTTGGTATGTTTGAACTACTAGTTTAAAATGATCGATTTTTAGAATTTTTTGAGCCAATAAGCCTGAAAATAATATAGGACGATGATTATTGGACATTTCGTATCAGGTAAATTTAAACTACTAGTTTAGAATGATCGATTTTTAGAATTTCGTGAGCTAAAATGTTTGAAAATACCTAGAATGTTGATTATTAGACATTTAATGTCTGGTACGTTTGAACTACAAGTTTAAAATGATCGATTTTTAGAAATTCATTAGCCAAAAGTTTCAAAATACCATAGAACACCGATAAACATTTCATGTCTGGTACGTTTGAACTACTATTTTACAATGATCTATTTTTAGGATTTATTTAGCCAAAAAAAATCCTGAAAATACCATAGACGGCCGATTATTAGCCATTTCAATTTGGTATGTTTGAACTACTAGTTTAAAATGATTGATTTTTGGATTTTTTTGAGCCAATAAGCCTGAAAATAATATAGGACGATGATTATTGGACATTTTGTATCGGGTACATTTAAACTACTAGTTTAGAATGATCGATTTTTAGATTTTCGTGAGCTAAAATGTTTGAAAATACCTAGAATGTTGATTATTAGACATTTCATGTCTGGTACGTTTGAACTACAAGTTTAAAATGATCGATTTTTAGAAATTCATTAGCCAAAAGTTTCAAAATACCATAGAACACCGATAAACATTTCATGTCTGGTACGTTTGAACTACTATTTTACAATGATCTATTTTTAGGATTTATTTAGCCAAAAAAATTCTGAAAATACTATAGATGGCCGATTATTAGCCATTTCGATTTGATACGTTTGAACTACTAGTTTAAAATGATTGATTTTTGTATTTTTTGAGCCAATATGCTTGGAAAATAATTTAGTATGATGATTATTGGACATTTTGTATCGGGTACATTTAAACTACTAGTTTAAAATGATCGATTTTTAGAATTTCGTGAGCTAAAATGTTTGAAAATATCTAGAACATTGATTATTAGACATTTCATGTCTGGTACGTTTAAACTACTAGTTTTAAATGATCGATTTTTGAAATATTGTGAACCAAAAGCCTTGACAATATCATAGACTGATATGTTAAATTACTAATTTAAAATGATCGATTTTTGGAATTTCATGACCCGAAAAGTTGAAAAATACGTACTTATTTCTTAAACAATAACATTTTGATTTGGGACACTCTGTATATTGTGTATATAAATGTAAAAGCAAAAAAATTCAACGCACCAAAAAAAAAACACCAAAATTTTTATTACCAAAATTATTTTTAATTACCTTTTTTTTTGTGAAAATATTTTTTTATTTAAAAAAAAAAATGCTCACTAAATATAATATATAAAAAAAAAGAATATCTCAAATGTGGCGGCATCAAGCTTTTTAATTTGTTAGAAAAGTAAATGAATGCCTTGATAGTGTTTTTTAGCCGGAGCAGTCATTTTGAAAATACACATAAAAAACGCTGATAAAAAGACTAAGTCTGATAGGATGGGGATTCGTATTGTTTTTATTATAGTGTCGAAATGTCTGCTTTGGCAAAAGTTTTGTATACTAATTTTATATTTAAGTTTGTTATTTATTACCTACCTTTTTTATATTTGCAATTATTAATTTATTATTATTAGGCCTCTAAACATAATACTATTACATACGAGCTGTTCTATATAAAAAAACTTTTAAGGATGAATAAATAAATATATTGAACTACTTTATGAAGAGCGTTATTATTTCGTTAAACTTTAGCAGACAAATGGTGGATGAGAATTCTGCATTTTCTAACCATTTAATTTTTCTACTCGTTTTCTTACAGTGGACTGCATAAAAGAAGATTAAATTTTAAACCCAAGATACCTAATACATTTTATCCATGGATATTTATTATCTCTAGATTGTGTTATCTAAGATAATGTCATATTTGTGTTGTATTATTTGAAGTGTTATGCAGGTTTTTGTTATCTCAATTTATTTCAACTCAACTTATACAACTAATAACATAAACGTCTATCATAAAACTGAGGTCAGGACCATCGATTTATACACCGTGTCCCACGTAAGGCGGGCATTACAACTTTATGGAGAATAAATTAATTTGTATTTTCGCCATTTTCTGAGTATACATAATCGAATATGCTCTTTTGAATTAAAATAAAATGAACTCTGTGCAACTTTCGGTTATACCGGAAGTGACCACTAACTTCGTTATTTTAAAGGGAATACCCCATATTTTTTTTTAATTTTAGATTCAGCATGAAATTCTGTAAACAACGATACCCCATTTGCCTATTCTAGTTATAGCGGATTTGGCGTTATTCAATTTTTTTCTACATTTTTAGTCGCCGGTAGACATTTTCTTAAAGTCGTCTATCTCAGGTACTATGGGCCGTTTGCACCACTTCCTCTTAGGTGAACCTTAACTTTGAGTATCACCTAAGTTGCACATTTCATTTTCTGACCACAATCCAAATAGTTTAAGTTGTACTTAAGTAATAGTGAAACTAAGCCGAAGGTATCATCGGTTTAAGTTCTACTTTGCGTGTTTTTAACGTCAATCTGACAAGTTTAATATGTTTATCAATAGAAAATAATATACAGTTCATCAAATTTCTAGAGGCTTTCGACGGCTAGACAGAGAAAG
The DNA here is from genome assembly GCA_927349885.1 of Psylliodes chrysocephalus. Lineage (NCBI taxonomy): Eukaryota > Metazoa > Arthropoda > Insecta > Coleoptera > Chrysomelidae > Psylliodes > Psylliodes chrysocephalus. The sequence goes on from OV651813.1 coordinate 4,973,548, forward strand.
CACTACTGACAGGCATCCCGACGGATTTACGCAATGAAAGTACACTCTGCGCATCAAGTATTTCACTATTTCATTCAGACGTAAATGTCAGATGTAAATTTCGCTAAAACATTTCTTTTATTTTCGTTTGTGTTTTTTGCTCATTACAGTTTAATAGAACCTAAGTATGGAGTTTAATAGCAAATTAAGAGGCCGCGTGATTAACAGTCAATCTCGCGAAATAATAGCCAATGTTATAGAGTTTATGAGAAGAGAAGGAAACTTTAATTCACCTTCAATACCATTTAAAAATGTAAATGATCGTGTTGCTGCAGCCACAGGAGTATCTAAAAACACTGTCGTCCGCATTTCTGGAGAGAAAAAAAGAATCGATAACCGTGAGATATCGGAATTTTCATCACCAAGAAAAACCATTAAAAAACCAAAAACAGTTAATGATATAGATGAAGCTGCACAAGAATCAAATTTTATTTTTTTATTATTAGATAGCTATTTTTGTTTCTGAGTTGTGTTCATTTACAGGCTCAATTTTTTTCCGTTTCTCCTTTTTGATTTTATATGGGGTTTCAAGTTGTTTTTGACTTATTTCGACGTAAATCACAACAACACACTTTTTTAATGAAGCAAACAAGTGTTAAGAGGTATATGTACGTGTAAACTACAATTACAAAAAATTGATATGAAACCCATGAAACCACCAACAAAAATGTAAAGCTAGCTTCCGTACTAGAACATGGTGTCATTCGTCGAGATAATTTATCGTTTTGTTTAATAGATCAAGAAATGTAAATATTCCCCTGTTATTTTTTATAAAATTATAAGAGAAATAAATTTTTTTCTAAATAGTATAGTTTATTATTTTGTAGAAAAACAAAATTTCGAAAATTTTAGTAATGTTTCAGAAACAACCGTTATTAATAATAGGTACCATTTTCCTTAATAAGGTAGAAATAAAATATAAACTATTTCCACGATTTACAAAGGCCTACAAAAAAATTATAGGTATTTTCCGCTATCCTATAAAATTTATATTTTCTGACTCAATTTCAAAAGGGTGAAGAAATTCCAAAACACCTTTTATGGCATAATAATTATTTTCAATTCTACATACTATCTTTAGCTGCTTTTAAAAACGTTCTAAGAAAGTCCAATCAGACCAATTTAATCCCTAAACTATTCCACACTTTTAAAATTTAATTACCTAAAAATATTAAAAACTATTTAAAATAACTTGTTTAGCAGACTGTACAATAGCTATCTTAGTCACACGTAGCGCGTTCTCTGTCTGGGCGTCGAACACCTCTAGAAATTTGATGAACTGTAATTAGAATTAGATAAAAGTGTGGCCGAAATAAAGTATAAATGGAATTTTTGGAACATATTTTCGATGATGATGATGACGATTTTGATGAGTTAAATTTAATTATTTTTGGGATATCTCGACATATTTATCACAGAACGCAATATTTTGAAAGTTTTGATAGCGGTATAGAATGTTTAATAATAAACTCTTTTCTTTAACTGAATAGTTTGGTCCACGCTTGGTTTAAGTTTTTAATTTTGTTTTATTTTCCATCTTAACTGTTAAAGTACAAAATTCAAAATTACAACACAAACTTTAATCAAATAGATGACAATTCGACACTGACATTGATTAGTAATATACAAATTCTCTAAAATTTTACACTGCTGCCAAGTTGTTCTTCACCTCAGCATAGATTTTGTTAAGTGAAACCTATGCAAAACATACCAAACTTAAGGTTCACCTTAAGTCAAGGTACACCTTAGCTAAACCGTAATCGTAAGTTGAAGTGGTGCAAACGGCCCTAAATCTATCAGATACTTAAAATTTTAACCAGAGGTAGTAGATGGGATGTACTTCTTGAGAATATTTAGTTATTCATTATTTGTTGTACGGGGTGTTTGCAAATTATTTTTAAAAATGAAATTTTTTAAACAAAAAACTTTTTTATTTTAAAGGGAACACCCTATATATTTTTTAAATTTAGGATTCAGCATGAAATTCTGTAAACAATGATACTATATTTGCCTATTCTAATTATAGCGGATTTGGCGTTATTCATTTTTTTTTAATTTTTAGTCGTCGGCCGGTAGGCATTTTCTTAAAGTCGACTGTCTCAGGTACTATTTCTGTTGGATACTTGAAATTTTAGCCAGAAGTAGTAGATGGGATGTACTTTTAAAAACGTTTACAGTTTTCTGCAACAAAATATGTCGTTTAAAAAGTTTAAATTTTTTTAATGATAAGGTACATACTAACTAAAAACAATTTTTATTAAAAGCACATGGTTTAAAAAATTCATTTTATCAAATGTTCAAAATGCCCCCCGTTAGCTTCTAAACATTTTAACAATCTTTTTTCAACATGATTAGTTGTTGCTTTACGAATCATTTCACCATCTAACTCGTTAAAGGCATTCCGAACTCTTTGCTCTAATTCTTCTTTAGTATTAATTTGGGTAGAGTACACTAAATTTTTAATATGACCCCATAAAAAAATCAACAGGAGTTAGATCTGGCGATCTTGCAGGCCAAAGCCAAGGACCATTTGGACCTATCCATCGGTCTTCTAAGAGTGCTGTAATTTCTTGATTTACATAGTATGTTGAATGTGCTGGAGCACCATCCAACTGGTACCAAAAATTATTATTTGGTAGCTGGTTTAAAATGTCGGCAACTACTTCTCTAAGAATTCTAATGTATCTTTCTGAGGTCAGTCTTTCATTATAAATGTAATAAAAAGCTCTTCCAAAACCGATCACTGCAAACACATTAAAACTAAATTCGTACTGAAATTGTGCTTCACGATAAAAATGTGGATTTTCGTTTGCCCAGAAATGACATTGCTTGCGATTGATGATCCCTTTACGTGTAAATTTCGACTCGTCTGACCACAAAATTTTGTTTAAAATCTCGGGATCTTCTTGAATTCGTACCAATAACCATTCGCATAATTCAGTTCGTCTTATTTGATCACCATCTCGCAACTCATGAACTTTTCTTTGTGCATAGGGATGCCATTTATTTAGTGCTAAAATTCGTTGTATTGACCCTCGACTAATATTTAAATTATCTTGAGCCATTCTAATGGAGGCGTGAGGATACGCAGTAAAATACCCTAATACGTTAATTAGATCTCGGACATAATGTTGACGGTTTCTTCCCGGGTTTTGTTTAAAATTATTCAAAAAGTTAGCTTCGATTCTATCAAATTTCTGTCTGTTCATTGGTGGTAAATGAGGGTATCGTTCATTAAACATACGGCAGGTTCTACTTTTGATTCGATTACATTCTCCATGAATGTAAAATAAATTAAAAATATCTTGGTTGGTATATTCTTCAATATTTTCCATATTTTGAACGCAAAAAATACACAACTTAAATACATAGAAATATGACAATTCAGTTTGTTGACAGATTGTTGTTTAGCATATTTCCACGGCATACTAAGATAAAAAATCTGATGTGTCCAACACATGACTTTCCTATCTAGTTATTATAGGCTTTTTCCGTTTATTGTGTACAACCTATTGCAGCATCTCTATAAATGTTTAGAGGATAAACTAAATATATACATTGTCCACATACATCTACCGCGAAACATTTTTCTATAGATATTCATTGAAAATGAAAATACTGAAAAATTAAATTTAGCACTTTTCCTACAATTTTTCCATTACGGTCCATTTAAAAAAAATCATGTATGAACAAATATTATAGAGATCGATATCGCAAACAACTTTTATTTCAACAATTTTCATAAAAATCAGAATTTTGCACATTTTGTCAAATTTCTCGAATACGGACCATTTCAGGAAATTTTTACATAAGGCAAAAATTATAGATAATAATATTAGAAGTAACTTTTATTTGAACAATTTTCTTCTCCAAACATAAATAACAGATATATTCCATAAAATATATAAACGGACTCCCATAAAGTACCCCCCCAGATATTCCGACTTTGTCCAAAATCTAATCATTTCACGTCAGGCCGAAATAAAACTTAAGTTTAAAATTTATTGATTTTTTCTTTATCCGTTTTTGAGTTTTCTTCAAATTTCGAAATTTACACATTTTCTCAAATATCTCGAATACGGTCCATTTTAGAGAAATTATTTATGGGACAAAAATTATAGAGAATTATATTACAAACAACTTTTGTTTGAACAATTTTTATAAAAAAAAATATTTTTTTACATTTTGTCAAATTTCTCGAATACGGACCATTTTAGGAAAATTTTGTAAATAACAAAAATTATAGATAATAAAATAAGAAGTAACTTTTATTTAAAAAATTTTCTTCCCCAAACGTAAATAACAGATATATTCCATAAAATATAAAAATGACCACCTATAAAGTACCCCCCCAGATGTTCCGACTCTGCCCAAAATCTAATCAGTTCATTAGACGCTGGAATAAAGCTTAAGTTTGAAATTTGGTGTTTTTCCGTGTATCGGTTCATGAGTTATGCGTTATACAGACACACACACAGACAGACATCATCGCGAAAATAGTCAAAACGGATTCAGGGGACCTCAAAACGTAAAAATCCGTCGAAAACTCGAGGTCGAAAAAAATCATGATTCCTATACTTTCCTTATATCTGTATACAGATAGGAAAGTAAAAATTAAAATGTAAAACTATACTATATTATGTAGGTGCATGCGTAAAATTTAAATTTTCTTAAAATTGGCGAGAGATAATTATAGGGAATTAATACTGCAAATGAAGATCAATGAAGAATAATTTTCTGAACAAAATGAAATAAAAATATACAGGATTTTCCATTTAAAATAAAAAAATTTTTCATGTTTAAAATATTTATTTTTTAAAATAATTTCCAAACACACAGTCGAACAAACGATGTACAAGTAAATTTAAAAAAGCAAATGTCTGCCGGCATATAAAAGTTTATAAAAAACTGAATAACGCCAAATACACTATAATTAGAATAGGCGAATGGGGTATCATTGTTTACAGAATTTCATGCTGAATCTAAAATTTAAAAAATATATAGGGTGTTCAATTTAAAATAAAAAAGTTTTTTATGTTTAAAAAATTTCATTTTTAAAAATAATTTGCAAACACCCCGTACAACAAATAATGAATAACTAAATATTCTCAAGAAGTACATCCCATCTACTACCTCTGGTTAAAATTTTAAGTATCTGATAGATATAGTTCCTGAGATAGACGACTTTAAGAAAATGTCTACCGGCGACTAAAAATGTAGAAAAAAATTGAATAACGCCAAATCCGCTATAACTAGAATAGGCAAATGGGGTATCGTTGTTTACAGAATTTCATGCTGAATCTAAAATTAAAAAAAAATATGGGGTATTCCCTTTAAAATAACGAAGTTAGTGGTCACTTCCGGTATAACCGGAAGTTGCACAGAGTTCATTTTATTTTAATTCAAAAGAGCATATTCGATTATCTATACTCAGAAAATGGCGAAAATACAAATTAATTTATTCTCCATAAAGTTGTAATGCCCGCCTTACGTGGGACACGGTGTATAGTTTGCTTGACCCTTCTTAAACTGTCCAGATTTTTCTTGACGTGGAATGACATTTCTCAAATATTCCCTCTTCTTTTTTACACGTACCTTTACTTATGACGACCGCAGCATGCTGCAAGGTACTGTGTAATTATATTGGTAATATGTAGTTAATAGAGAGATAGTGAGAAATTTAATTGTAAATGAAAACTATGATGTTTTTGCTTTATCAGAAACCTGGCTTAGCCCTCAGATAACCAATAATTTTATTAATATTCCTGAATTTAATTTATTTAGAAAAGATAATATTACGATACAGATTTTGTGTAGGTATTTAATAAGGTACACCTACAATATAAAATGAGCGTAGAAAGAAAATATTTTAATATTATGTATAATTTTTAATAATAAATGTATTTTGCTTAATAAATAAAACCGTTTCAAGCATGGAGGAAGGTATATCGTGTATATAAATCAGAAATAGAAAATAAAAGATACTTAACATGATTTAATGTAAAAACTCCGCAATTTCAAATACACATAGTAAGAAGAAATTGAAAGAAACTTACTAGGGTTGTGGGTCCATTCAAAATACAAGTACATAAACACCAAAAAAATACGATGTACCTATTAGAAATAACTGACATAATTCTGAAAGCGAATATTTCCAATACATTCACTCGGAAAACACAGGAAAACCTGTGTTTTACAGAAGAAAAACAAATCATAACCAGAGTTTTGTCAACTCAAGGCGCATCATTCGATCATGAATTATAGATACGCCTTGTTTACATAAACAAACCTCAATTGCATGCACAACAAACGGTGGTACCAGCAGAGGTTGTCACAATGTCTTCTTCGGTTAAACCTATAAGGTATAAAGATAATAGAAGACACAAGTGGATGAAGGGCCTCATGTAGCAAAATAATTTTTAGGAGATATTTCGTGTTGTTTATTGTTTGACAGTTATTCCCTAGTACATGGGTCCATGATTAGTTCCCAATGTTTCAAGGTTCAAGATACTTAATATGGAGCTTAATATTTAACAGTTCATTCAATAATCTAGAACATATTCATAAAATTTCCCATTATATTTTTGCTGCATTAAATCGTTGTTTAAATTAGATGTTTTTAGATTTTGTTCACTACGATAAGTACGATACAGCAATTTAACCATTAAGGGGGCTATATCAAGCTAGCGGACACTTTGTGGCGGCACCATACAAGACTTGGTGGGTTTTTTGTAGCTTTTTTGTTACGCTATTTGCGAATTTGTAGCTTTGCCCAGGGGTAGTATTCTCGAATCACGAATACCGACATTCGCATACGTGATTTACAATGTGTCTCACTTTGTTGAACGAAAACCAAGTGAGACAAATCATAAATCTCGCATGCGAATCTATATTCGTGACTCGAGAATACTACCCCAGGTCCGAAAAAACAGCGGATCCGCTCGCTTGAATTTCCATAAATTCCATAGTAGTGGCACAGATTCAGACCCAGCTGGTTTTTCGTAACTTTTTTGTAGCTTTTTGTTACGATAGTCTCCCTTTTGTAGCTTGTACTGAACCTGAGAAAAGCGCGGATCCGCTAGCTTAGCGGATATTTGTAGCGGCACCAGCTCTACAAATAATATGTGCAACTCGATAGTGTGACTATCTGTTGATAGATGGCACCAGTATTGCATTTCACGAATTATGGCCATTTTCCATCCAATATATTTTTGAGAAATTTAGATATAATCTCAAAATCGGACATTTGTTTTTAAATGTTTTTTAGTGTTGTTTATGTACGTATTTAAACTTTTGTTGAATCCAGAATATTCTTACATCTTTTTTGAATGATTTCCTTAACCAATCGTTTTGCAGTATTTATGGACCAGTGTTTAATTCTGTCGGATCACAACTATACAGTGTGTTCCATCTCAGACGAGCCACCCCGTATTTCTTATCCGTAATTGGAAAAATTTCCCAAAACACGTCGGATGATTTTCTTTGGGGACATCGATCTTTTGACGTATATTTGAGGCTTGAACAAGCAAACCCCCTATGAGGGGGCGCTTCAACCCCTCAAAATGGAATAGGGAAGAAGGGTTGAGTGATACATAATTTGTAAGGTCTTGAAAGCCTCTTTACAACGGTGTATGAAAAAAATCACATTCTTAAAAAAAATTAATTGTTTTATCACATGAAATGATCGAAGAACAAAAAAAATGAAGGCAAGATAAGAAAATGTTTTGATTTTTTTTTATTTATTAGTTCGAGAGAATTTATTATTGCATGGAAGTCAATGGAAGACAAATTGAACATTTCATTTAAAAACGCAGTTTTGATTTTTTTGATTGTAAGTATGATAAAACAATTGATTTTTTTTCATACACCGTTTGTAAAGAGGCTTCCAAGACCTTATAAATGAAGTATCACCCAACCCCTCTTCCCTAATCAATTTTGAGGGGTTGAAGCGTCCCCTTATAGGGGGTTGCTCGTTCAAGCCTCAAATATATATATACGTCAAAAGATGTCCCCCAAAGAAAATCATCAGACGTGTTTCGGGAAATTTTTCCAATTACTATGGGATAAGAACTATACGGGGTGGCTCGTCTGAGATGGAACACCCTGTATATAGTGAGAATAGGTAATTGCTTGGTAGCTATTACCACCGGTGTGAAGTTAGCAGTAAGTTTTTAGCAGTATAACAAGTATTAGAAATTTAAAATTTAAAAAACCGACTTCAAAAACGTTCCAAATTTATATATGGACCACCCCGAGGTACCCCCTTACTAACAAAAAAAGAATCATATAAATCGGGCAAGGTGGTAAAGCATTATCGCTAAACATACATAAAAAAATGAAGAGTTTGAGGATTTTCTCATGGACCCAATTATTAGATTTTGGCCAAATATATATGGTACCACCCCTGAAGTACCCCTTTTCTAACAAAAAATAATCATTGAAATCGGACACCTTGTTAAAGAATTATCGCTGAACATACATAAAAAAAATATCGCGACGAATTGAGAACCTCCTCCTTTTTTGAAGTCGGTTAAAAATAACCGAAAACACCCGATCGGCAAAATAGTGGCGTCCGGCATACAACTATTTTAATAATCTTGCCAATATGTATTTTACATTAATATCGGACAAATAATTAATATACATACCGTTGAAAATGTCCGATTTTGAGATATCTAAATTTCTCAAAAATATATTGGATGGAAGATGTCCATAATTCGTGAAATGCAATACTGGTGCCATCTATCAACAGATAGTCACACTATCGAGTTGCACACATTACTTGTAGAGGCCGAAACTTGATTTTAAATTAACGCACTTTTCTCTCACCTCATGGAGAAACGATTATTACTCACGTTCAGGCCTCGCAACGAAATGGAGACAGGCGTAACAAAAAAGCTACAAAAAAGTTACAAAAAATGAGCCGGGTCCGGGCTGGTGCCGCTACAAATATCCGCTAAGCTAGCGGATCCGCGCTTTTCTCAGGTTCAGTACAAGCTACAAAAGGGAGACTAGCGTAACAAAAAAGCTACAAAAAAGTTACGAAAAACCAGCTGGGTCTGAATCTGTGCCGCTACTATGGAATTTATGGAAATTCAAGCTAGCGGATCCGCTGTTTTTTCGGACCTGGGCAAAGCTACAAATTTGCAAATAGTGTAACAAAAAAGCTACAAAAAAGCTACAAAAAACCCGCCAGGTCTTGAATGGTGCCGCCACAGAGTGCCCGCTAGCTTGATATAGCTCCCGAAACACATCTGATGATTTTCTTTGGGGGACATCTTTTGACGTATATTTGGGGCTTGAACGAGCAACCCCCTATAGGGACCGTGCGTGAAATATAGAGGCAGCACTACTGCCGAACTTAGCCCTCTCTAGTGTTTAATTTTAGAATTAAATGGGGTAAACATTGCAAGTAAATAATAAAGGGTATTTTTTAAAATATTAAATATAGTTAAAAATAGATACCGGCCCGTACCAAACAATCGTGTACATGGTCAAAATGACGAAAATGTGAAACATTATTAAAATCTGGACATGCATATACATTTTAAGCAAAAAAATTTAAATGGCTAAGTGACAATAAATTGTAAAGTTGTACCTTAAACAAGTGTATCCAATGTCATAATATCGGTATTTGGTAACACTGAATTTAAAAGTATTACAATAACATTTAAAAAATGTAAATTAATAAAAAAGATTGATAATAATAATAATAATAATAATAATAAATCTTTTTAGCTTTATGTTAATCGAAATGTCATTCATCCACAGTGTTGCCGAAACGAAAATGTAAAATTTCCCCTCACTTAATCCCAAAATTCCCCCTTTATCCACCCACGGTTTTAAAAATTAACCACTTTTTCCACCAACACTAAATAGTATATTACATTACGAGTGTGGAAAGTGACATTTTTCACACGAGTGGGAAATATTGTCGCACGAGGCGCAAGCCGAGTGCGACTATCACACGAGTGTGGAAAATCACTTTTCACACAAGTGATGTACAATATTTTTCCTACGACCACAAAATAATATCATCAAAAAAATGTAAAACCAAGGTTATTATTACTATAATAATTAAAATGTATTTAAAAAAATAATCAACAATAATAATCGTATTTATTCAATTTTCATATTTTTTAAACAAAAAAAAAAAAAACTAGAAAAAAAAACAAAAAAAAAAACAAAAAAAATTTCTGCCACGCCAGGATTTGAACCATCGATTGAACGCGGTCGAAAAATGGCAAAGTTGATAAGTTCGACGTCCTAACCACCTGAGCTAATAGCCCTTGTGTCAATTGAATGATCTAATCGATTATGTATTCAACCAGAATAAAGAGCAAACATTATTTTAAAATTATTTTAATAATAATTGTTAAAGATAAATATCTAGGATCTAATTTACAACAATTTCAATAATTTAACAATCATATAGATTTTAGTATTAATATGGATATTACATAGATCAAAATGGAAATTAGCTGTTTGACATTTTGTGACAACTACTGCGGAAAGTAACATATTCTCACTCGGGTGGAAAGTAAATTCTTATTCATACGCGTGTGATATAGGGCACTTTCCATAGGACTATATAGTGTGATATGTGTCACTTTCCTAAGTGGTCGTAGGAAAAAATGTTTTCTATATAACTATGATCCCGAAAAGCGATATTTGCTACGTTTGAAATGTACATCCTCTAGCAAAACGAGTATATTTTTTAGTCACGTGACATCAAGTAAACCATATCAATGGAGCAAACGGAGCTTGAATGTATTAAGAGAACGGCATCGAGTAAAAAAAGCAAAACAAGGTACTTTTCAAAAGCAGCACAAGTTAACAAAAATGAAAAAAATATCAACATATCAATAATTAATGTAGTGGTTAAATACATTCGACGCAGTGGTTAAATACATTCGACGCTGAGGGCGAATTAAAAATTATCTGAAAAATCAAGCAAACCTCAAAGTCCGTGCCATAGCAAAGTTTTCGACTGTATTCCTCCTAATAACAACTACTCCTTTAGCTAATACCGAAACACGCATTGAATTATATCAAAAGGAATAGAGCAGAGAGTAAATGATTTTCAAGATTCGGACTTTGATTTTGATTTCTAAGGAAAACGTCATAATTGGACCGGTTTCGTCCTTATATGAGGACTTATTAACAAGAAATAAACAATCTTGACCAGTCTCCAGTTAAGTCTGTTTGATGAGTTATACCTTTACTCTTATATATTAAAGCTTGTTGAGAAAGTATAGGTACTTAACGAGTAAAAAATGGTAACGCCATCTGCAAAATCAAAGCTCGCTGTGGTAACTAATTCTTTAGAACAAGACGAACAACAAAGACTAGAGTATTTGAAAATGATGATCAATCTTTGCTCTTTTCCTTTTGATATAATGTAATGCCTGTTGCAGTATTAGCAAAAGAAGTTGTTTTCAGAAGGAAAACGGTCGCTTAACTTTGCGTTGACACGGACGTTGAGATTTTCTCTTGTCCTTACTATAATCAAGTGCTCTGTTTTTGTTACCTTTAAAAGCCACTTATACATCATTAAAAATTACTTAAAAAAACTCAAATCAATTACTATCAAATAACAACACCACAAAAACATGTCATTATGTTTAAACATAAAACATGTCATATTTCAAAACATGACATAATTTCATACGTGTCAGGTCTTGATTAACATATCAATATCTTAATGTAAAAAATAAATATTATCTATTAAAAAGAGTAAATCCAAGATTAATTCGCTTTAAAGTCATTACGGGAGCTTCGATGGGAGCAAATTCCCCAAAAATTCCCCAAAAATATTGTATCCACCCAAAATTCCCACCAGAATCCAAATTTCCACCCAATGGGGAAATTTCCACCCAAACGGCAACACTGTTCATCCACTGACGTTTATGAGATGTTCAATGATACATATTATAGATTGCTCACCCATCTATAAAAAAATTATGAAAAGTGGGTTGCAATGTGCCTTTCCTAGTGCTCACTAAATAGATCCGTTCTAGCCCAAATGTGTTTTAAAATAAAATTTCAGCATTTTAATCTTTAGAAAAAGAAAATAATTAAAGTTTTACTTCAAGACATGTTATTATGTAATTCGAAAGTTGAGTTTCCATTTAGTTAAATAATATTAAGAGATCTAAACAATTTTTATAACAGATAGATATAAATAATTTTAGACTACTATTTCAGAAACAATTCTACATAATATACATAATTGCAATATGTAATATAATTTTGAAAAGGTAATGTAAACAATTTTGACATGAGGTGTAAACAATTTTGATATGAGGTATAAACAACTTTGGTAAGAGATGTAATTGGACATTTATCTATTATTCTGAATAATGTTTAATGGTAATGTCACTAAAAAAGTTACAAAAAATCACTGGATTTTTAATATTTTAAAGTTTGTTGCAATCTCTTTTGACAGTAATTGCAATGTATTATTTATGATTTGTTTATTTTAATAAATGAGAAGTAGTTAATAAATTGTAAAAAGGGCCGTGATATTTTTGTCAAATTGGACATTCTTATTTCATAATAACATTCTACATTAGTTTTAATCAACAGAATAAACCATTAATTATCTGTAAAATTATATTTATATAAAATGTTCATTTAAATATGTAAAAATCTTAATGACAAGAAAACACTAAAGATTCTAATTTCTAAACCGGTTCTGTAAATGATTTCTTTACAACTAAGTGCTCAAAATTGATACAAGCTAGATAAAAAGAAAACTTTGCCCAGTGAAATACGCTTTTCGTCGTCTGATTTACATATGGATAAGCAATCTTTGTAATTATGTGTGAGGCATAATTGTGCTCTGTGGAAATTTATAAAATTTCTTTACTATCGGATGAAATCCAGGTTTCCAAAGTGATGTGTTTGTACATCCACGGATGCAACAAGTTTTTTCGTTATTGATATTACAAAAATAATTCGACTTAATTTTATTAATAATTATTAAACAATAAATGCCGTATAAAACATTAATAAATACCCCCCATAAAGTTCACATTTTTGTCACCAGTTTGCGTTAAAGTCATGACGCACGGTCCCTATAGCTCATGTACTATATTTTGTGAATGTTTTTAAAAGTGTTGTTCGGTGTTTTATTTTAGTGGAATATTCTTGTTTTTTTTTTATTTACATAAAACAAATTATTTACAAACGTGATTAGACATTTCAAAATAGTAAAGAGATGCATAGTTTTCCGAAAATTTTGGACCAAAACCAATGCTCAGCTCTTTTCACAGGTAGGTTATGTCAAAATCAATCTCATATAAAATGTAAATAATGTCGATATCATAGATATGTCGATATCCATGAGCGTAATAACTGTACTAGGGTTTTATTTATTTCTTGATATAAAAATACTTACCTAATGATAGAAACTGGTTATTTTATGGTATATACATTTACATGTCAGTTGTGACTGAACAACTTGAAAATAAATAAGGAAATTATCAAAACTGAAAGATGCCAAAGTTTGTTCAAATCACTTTTCACCTGAAGATTAATTTGGCTATTAATAGGACCTTTTATTTGAAATCCAATGTTTTGCCAATAGAGTAAGTAAACAAATGCTTTTATATACATATTTTCGTATTGATACAGATAAAAGGTAAGTTATGAATATTTATTGCAAACGCCTACCCAGACAACACACCAAATCCCAGAGATATCCACAGAATATATTTTGTGGATATCCAATATATCCACAGGATATCAGAAATATTCCGTGGAACTAATATAGATATCCAGATATAACCAGAATATAGAAGATATCCTATGGATATTCAGCAAAATATCTAATGAGTATCCCCAGACAATACAAGAAATCCCAGATATATCCATAGAATATATTTTGTGGATATCCAACCAAATGTCCGTCTATATCCCAGGATATAGAAATTCAGATAAATATTTTATAATTATTTTTAGTAGAGGTTCATAAGTAACCAATGGTTATTGAATAACGTCAAAAGAAAATAGAGGTAAAAAATATTCCCAACAATCTGCCTTTGATTTTGCCTACTAAGGAGAAAATCATCCTTATTAGGAATCTTCAGCAATAAATGGAACTTCTCGACTTCAGTCTCTAATGAAGTCTATTTCAGAAACAATGTCGATCAAACTCAATTACGGCGGGTTAAGCATGAGTAGATACGAAAGTGGTATCGCCATCTATACTTAGGAAGCAAAATCAAAAATTACATCTAGTAGATATCCACGATGGTTTGCGTCCGCGCTTAGACTTTGATAAATTTATATTTATAGTGGATGTCCATGGGATATTGAATACACCTTAAAAAAAAATTAATTTTAAATATCTCAACGGTACTATTAGCCACAATGGCGAGTACAATGGCGTAATTTTTTAATAATTTGCTATATAATTACAATTATTTATGGACATTTGCATGTCTATAAATTACATTTCATGGATATAAAATAGATATCCACCATGGACTGGACATTCAGTGGATATTGGGATGTTCAGTAGATATCCAAAAGATTTGGTGTGCTGTCTGGGTACTTACACCTAGTTAAACAATAATTTTTTGAAACCAAGTATTATTGAGGTCCAAAATACTGTGAAAAATAGCTTAGAACTGTTTTCTCCCAGTTGTAGTTTAATAAACACAAACTATTCTGATTGTACCCATATTGAAAACTTAAGTTTTTTAGTAATCTGTCAAACCTTTTGTAGTATGAGGCAGTTAATAATTTCTAAATCTATCTATCCACCCATTTACACGACACTAACGATGTTTTGACATCTCTACGACTAACAACAAATAACTTTCTCATTTGTTGACCTTTTGTAATGATTTAAACACGCAGTCGGGCATCCAGAACGAAAAGCATTAATTTACAATGTATTTCTAAGACAAGAATGCAAAAAAAATAGTCGTAGGTTAAATATAATTTATTGCTCACTCTCTACGCGAATAGGTAAGTGTGTTAAAATTGTCGGCGATCGAGACCTACCTAAAAACAAACCCGTAGTTATATATTGTGAACATAATAGACTTTTTTATGTTATAATTGGATTATCTTTGCTTAATAATCATTTTTTAGTTTATAAATAGGAGTAAAACCCTATTATTATTATTATTATTGTTATTTGAGGTAGCTTTAGTCTTTTGTCTTAAATATCCATTTAAGTGTTTTTTTACTTGATAAAATTTAAAAAATAAAAGTTCCGTTTTGGAATTTATAACTGGCGCAGTCAGTAGGATACACACGAGTCGCGAAAAAGTTTTAATTGAGTTCGCTTTTGCCGAATATAAACCTTTCGTGACTTTGGAATTTTAATTCCTTAAGTGTGGTTCCTAACGAAGAATTGGTGGACGTCATCCCTTTTGTGACGACAGTCTAGTTAGCATTTAAAACTCTTTATTTATAATTTATTTATACTATACTAATTAATTTATATAATACTTAGGCACTATTATAACTCACAATTCTAATTTATTTATTACAATTTGTCTTTACTGTCCAACACTTCATTTGAATCTTCCCGTTTATCGACAAACTCGCGCGATTTATATAAAGCCAGCTCTGTACCAGAACACTCTCGGAGTTCGGTAAGGGGGCAACCATAAATTACGTGAGTAATTTTTAAGGATTGTTTAACCCCTTTTCCCCCCTTGGGGATTTTCCTCAACTCCCTCCCCTAATCTCACGTGAGATTTTTCAAAATTTGTGTGTTTGGATTATAAAAAAAAACAAATATGCTGTACTTTTTTTTAAGACTAGTAAGGACTAGTATTTGAGAATATTGCCGTAATATAAAATTTCTAGAAACATTCTTTACTTTAATTTAACTTTCATGCAATGTTACACCGTTTTTTACTGGAAAAAAAATTACATCAGATTTACAAAGACCCTCCTCTCCCCCAAGTGAGATTTGGAAAGATTTAGCTTGAACACCTCACGTAATTAATGGACGCCCCCTAGCTCCCTCTCTATGACTCAGACGCTGCAAAGCGATCTATCCGGTAGCTTCAAAAAGCAGGGCGTTTGTCTCTATATGACCAGCGCTATACTTCATACCGCGGGCAAGATAGTAAACAAAGAACAAAGTGGGCTTCGCGTCACATTGCCCCCTTCTTAGGAAATAGTTCCTACTGGAATTAAAATTGAATGATTGCATCTGCAACTGGACTCACTTTTACAATTTCCATTCGTATGGGACCAAGGGACGGGACACTAGGCGAATGGCTGCAGACTAGTATTTGAACCTCGGAATGTTTGAAGATTATTTCCACCATATTTGAATAACCCTCCAATTTGGCTAGTTGCTCTTTATCTTGGGCATGGCTAGTTTCTGTACATTGGACTCCAGTACTCTTTCTTTTCCCACTTGCATCTGTGAAAGCACTTCTCCAATTCTGTTAAATGCTTCTTTAATGTTTCACAGGCAGTTTGGCAGTCTTGGTCCCAGCAAAAATCCTTCGCTTCTTCTATGAATCGTGTTAATAGCTTAGCAATATCTGCAAACTTCCTAATTAATCTTCGATAGTACGTACATAGCCCAAGAAAACTTCTTATTTGATGTTTATCGGTTGGTTGTGGCCACTCTTTGATAGAAGCGACTTTTTCTTTATTTACAGCGACTCCATCCTTGCTGATTACATGACCCAGGTAATTAACTTTGTTTTGAAATAGTTGGCACTTCTTGGGGTTTAGCATCAGTTGGGCAGCTTGAAGTCTTTTAAAAACATCTTCCAAGTTCTTTAGATGTTCATCAAATGTCTTCCCCAAGACTATGCTGTCGTCTAAATATACTAGGCATGTTTTCCAGGATAACCCTCTCAATACATTTTCCATAAGTCTTTAAAATGTCGCGGGGGCATTACATAGTCCAAATGGCATGACATTGAATTGCCACAATCTGGATCTGGTGGTAAAAGCTGTCTTTTCTTTGTCTACTGGGTTCATTTCGACCTGACAGTATCCATACTTTAAGTCTAAGATAGAAAATAGTTTATTTACGGCCAATGTGTCTAAGGTATCGTCGATACGAGGAAGAGGGTAACTTTCTTTCTTGGTAACATTGTTCAACTGACGGTAATCCACACAGAACCTCGTAGTTCCATCCTTTTCCTGGACCAGGACTTCCGGAGAGTCCCATAGACTGGTAGAAGGTTCTATCACCCTGTTTTCCTCCATTTCCTGAACAATGCTTTCCTTGGCCTTTGGCTTTTCGAGCTGATTGACGAATCGGCCTGGTGTCACCAGTGTCCATTTTGTGTTTTACAACAGCAGTTCTTCCTGTTTTTTCTCCTTTTGGTACAAAAATGTCACGATATCGTCGAAGAAATTCCTTTATTATCTTTTTCACTAATTGACTCGGAGATTGACCAGCAATTGCAATCATTTGCTTGAATTTGTCGTTGGAATTATCAGAAGTTGCTGTCTGACGCATTATGGAAGTTACTGGTACACAAGTTCTGATTCTGATCTCTTTCTCGATGGTAACTGGAATCTCTTTAGCAGTCGTGACCAACCCCTTTCCGATCAGAATTCCTCGTCCAACTTCTTCATCGTGGTTCCAAGGTTCCATCGTTACAGGTATTCCTTTTTCCATAGGGTCGATGGTGTAGCGGTTTATCGCACTTATATTCATTTATAGGCGAGTTTATGAGTCCGAGACTGCTGGGCTTCGAATCCCAGACCATGTGGATTTTTAATTAAATTGCATGGTTCGGTTTAGGATTTGATGTGTGCCGTATTAATGGAAATTCAATTTCTGTTGATATGACATGCAGATTATAAAATCGCCACACATTACCATCTCGATGATGGTGGGTGAGGTTTTCCGGGTTTTCCTCACCTGTAAGTCAAATGGCACCATCAATCATCCTTAAGTCGCCCCGGAGCGCCACGGCAAATAATAATAATAGCCGTCCCTTCCCCTACACAAGTCGTTCAGTCGACTTCAGGGGTTGAAATTCACTCGTAAGGGGGTGAATTAGGGAGAGTATTATTATTATTATAGTTTCTTGAAGCCGTGCTACTATAATGGTTTTATTTCTGCCATGTACCACCGTATCCTCCTGTACAGCAACTGGCACTGGCATGGATGGAGGAATATCTCTTCGGCACCAACTTTGATCACTCTATTTTGAAAATCCAACTGGAAACTGTATACCCAATTATAAATGGTATTGTTAATACCGTAACGCCACCTATGCTTCAGCTTCATATAAGCATTTCTCCTGTCACAGTAATCTGTAGGATTATAGCTCATACGAGTATTAAATAAGAGTCAGATGCGCAGCGTCTCGCATCACAAGTTCGTATTTCATTATTAAAAAGTCTGGAGTTTTGTCTTGTGTTATAACAATTACTTAGTTACTGTGTTTATCAGAATACTAGAGAATAAAAGCTTACAACAAGGTGTTGTTTTATTGAGTAATGTATAAGGTATTACAGAAACCATGTAAGTTCAATACATTCATTTCTAGTATAACATCTTCTTTGATATCAGCGACAATAACATTATGAGTGAACTTTTCAGCAGCAATTCCTAATTGGACTTGGATTTACCCATGGATGTTGGCACTTTCACCTGTGGCAGTCCGCACTCGCAATCTTGTTGGTTACGGTTATTTATGGTTGTTGGTCGTACAATAGTTCTAGTTGCTCCAGTATCCACCAACAGTGTATACTTTTTACCATTTACTTAGCCGTCTACGTATACACTATCATCGCGACATTTCAAAGAGGCTATCAGTGTGAGAGGGTCTTTGGAACGGTTTCGGATCAAAGCTGCCCCCTCTAGGCCGACCCGCTCTAGTTTTCCTGCGGCGTGTTGTCTTGATTCGTTGTGACCTTAGGGCGTTTGCACGAACTGCGTACATGTCCCAGTTCACCGCAATTCAAGCACCTGATTGTCTTTGTTTTCATCTTTCTGTCAGTAAGGCTCTTCATCATGTTAACTAGTTGGTCGAGTTTATCTTCCTCTTGTTCTTCTTTTACAGTCCTTACTTTACTGTATCCTCCAGAAGCCTGCGTAGCTGCCTCATATTCTAAAGCAGCGGACAAGACATCGACCAATGTTTTGTGGCGAGCTAAGCGGAGTGTTTTCTGCATCTCGTGGTCACGGAGTCCATCAACAAATGTTTGGACTGCCAAACATTCCATCATATTTTCCAGAGTTGATGGGTAAGCAAATCGCACCAACCTGGCAATATCTACTTCATATTCTTGAAGGGTCTCGTCTCGTTTCTGTTTGCAATTCTTTAACTGTGACTGGTATAAATGCTACAAATGTTCGTGGCCATATCGCATGTTTAGTCTCTTTTTGAGTTGCTCAAAATCATCGGTATCTTCCACATGTATTGTCTGAAGAACATCTAAAGCGTCTCATCGAAGGGCGATTGTCAGATTCACTGCCATTCGTTTGCTCTGGCAGCTGTTTCGAACTGTTTTAATACTATTATAAGTATTTTTAGAGGGTATTTATTAAGGATGCTTTATATTTATTTGAGATACTTTTATTAGATCGATAATACATTTGGACCAGGTTGACATTCGGAATAATGTTGACAATATGACAATTGACATGAAGTATGACATTTTAGTAATAAGTACGTTCAACATCAAACACGAACTGCTTAAGGTAGTTTGTCCATGACATCTTCCCGTCGAAGGTTGGAGCTTTAACACGAGCAGAGTTTACAGTTCCTTCCAATTTCAACTTCGAATCTACCTCATGCACTTTATTTCACCGTTCTTGGCTGGTTCTAAATGTTCCAGTTCTTCAATTTTCTTCTCCATCTCTTTTATTTTCTCCTCAATGGAAGACATTATTCTAAAGAAGAAATATTAGACGAAAATTTATTTTCCATAGAAGACATTTTGCTTTCCAAGTCGGAAGAAATTTCATCTTTTAAAGAAGATATATTGGAAGAGACTTTATCTTCTAAGGAAGAAACTTTATTTTCTAACGAAGAAATATTAGAAGAAATATCTGTTTTCATAGAGATCATCTTACTTTCCATATCGGAAGAAATTATAACAGAAGATGTATCATCCGAAAACACGTTTCCGAATCAAAACCTTCATTTTCTATTGCTTCTTTAAGTCGTTCTGCCAGTTCTGCTTTCTTCCCTGTCGTCTCCAACTCGCGATCTTCTAACTCCCGACGTAGCTCGGTCACTTTTAAATCACACAGTCTTTTAGCCATTATTGTCCACTATTTATTTACACTGTTCCTCTTCTCGACACCAATGTGATGTTTATTTATTTTAAACAACAGTCTACTTATTAATAATTTATTTAAACACTTATTTATTTTATAACACTACTATTCTAATTTATATATATTTCGAATGTCTTTGAATCGTTCACTATTTATATTCACCACTGTCTATCTAGTAATTAATTCCCGCTTGGTCCTCCACCAATATTTATATACAAATTTAAAAGTTTGGCGAATGTGCTAGAAAGTTCACCTATTCTCACCAATACACTAGAAACATTATCACATTCTTTCTCGAATAGTTATCGAAAGCTCCTCCGCCATAGTCGTCACATATGTTTGGTCTTAAGGGGTTTAATTATGTATGATAATCGGGCAAGTTGAGCCTCAAAGGCCAAATAAGACAGAGAGGGACTTGGAGTATTAGAGCATGACTGAATAATGAAATGGCTCACATAACATTACATTTAATGGTATTGGTTATGTTATTGATCCTGAACTAGATTGTACTGTGTGTAACACACATGAAAAAGAAACTATTTTTCACATAATTTTTGATTGCTCTATTTACTCAACAATGAAGCAAAATATCGCTTGGCTTGAAAATCTAAACTCATTGCTGTATACTTTACAAAATATAATAATTTTTGAAGCTAGGAAATTTTTTTATATCTGTACTCATTGCTGTAACTCGGGTTTAGAAGCAATAAAAAAATATTATTATTATTAATATACCCTATGTTGCGCAATAAAAAATATTCCCTGTATATATATGGAGCGGCAAATTGTCGTTTGTCCGGGGTGCCATAAAGGCTAGACGGGCCCTGTGGGGGCTACCTAAATTAACCCCGATCAAGTTCGTTTTTTTTACTATTTCGCAACAAATTTTTAACCAATAGACTATTTTTATTAACTACCGTATGTACGTTTTTCGATAAATCGTCCTTTATGGCGAGTCCGCTCTACTTGCACTTGTTGCCTAGCATTCTAGTCGTCACGACGCGACCTTTTGTGACTTGCAACTGTTTCATGACGGGTTGATCTACTGCTAGATGTTTTGATATTGAAAATAGGTTCAGTAACCGTGTTAACCCAACACGTCCCTTCATCATGATCTTAGATAAAAGAGACCAGAGATATAACATACACCGGTTTTAAACCTGCGCAAATGTTGCCAATTTCTAAAGAAGGGTTAACGGAGTGGGGGAACTGGGCGGCGACACGCGGCGACCCGAACTCTGTGACAGGGACCGGACTTTGTTTATTAGCAACTTATTGAACTATTAGGTTTATTTAAAAGGTGTTTAATCGAATTTTGTATTATGAAATCAAATTATCGTGATTTTTTAATATCAAACAGATGCCACGACATTTTATGTAAAGAGAAGACCTTTTATAGAATATTTCGTTAGCGTTTATTTACTACGGACTTTTCTGCAAGAGATTACAGTAAAATGTTGAAATAGAATATATTGTTAATAGAGCAAAAAATGTTACTCATTGTCTACGAGTATTATAAAAATAGCATGTGCGCAGGCTAATACTGCAAATCTACCCTTATGAGTTGAACATTATATTTTTTCTACGGCTATTACATATTATTAAAAATTAGTCAAAATGAGAAAATGCTGTTTTGTATTGTAACTTCAGAAAAAGTATATTAAGGCTTCTTTCTTTAAGAATATTATTTATTATAAAGGATGAGTCACATAAAACTCTAGAAATGCATATGTCTGAAACCAGATAACATTTTAAAATTTAAATCTATTAAAAGTCATTTGGTCGCTAGGGATGAGTGATTATCGAAATAAATTATCGATAATTGAAAATAATCGATTATTTTCGATCAATAGATTATTTTCAAACAATATATTTTTTGTCATTTCCTTTAAAATCGACTACTTGATTATCTTTGAAAAATCAAAAATAATCGATTAATTAAAAAGCCAATTAACCGATAAATCAGTGTTTACAAAATATAATATAAATAGAATTATCGTTTATTTTAAATAATCGATTATTTTCAAATAAACCATTTTTTTTTTGTCCATGGAAACAGATTATTCGATAATCTTTGAAAAATCGAAAATAATCGATTAATCAAAATTAATCAATTAATTAAAAAGTCGATTAACTGATAAATCGATTTAAAAAAAAACAGAATGATCGATTATTTTAAATAATTGATTATTTTCGATCAATCGATTATTATCAATAATCTATTTTTATTGTATTTCCTTTAAAATCGTTAATTCGATTATCTTTGAAATACCGAAAATAATCGATAATTCCAAAATAATCGCCTAATCGAAAATAATCAATTAATTAAGAAGCCGATTCTATGATAAATCGATTATTACCAATAATCTATTTTATTGTATTTCAAAAATAATCGATTAATTAAAAAGTCGATTAACTGACAAATCGATTTTCAAAAAAACAGAATGATCGATTATTTTAAATAATCGATTATTTTCGATCAATCGATTATTATCAATAATCTATTTTTATTGTATTTCCTTTAAAATCGATAATTCGGTTATCTTTGAAATACCAAAAATAATCAATAATTCCAAAATAATCGCCTAATCGAAAATAACCAATTAATTAAGAAGCCGATTCTATGATAAATCGATTTTCCAAAAAATAAAACGAATTATCTATTATTTTCTAATAATCCTTTTTTCATATTTCCTTTGAAATTGATTATTCGATTATCGAAAATAATTGATTATTAAAAAGCTGATTATCCAATAAATCGATAATTTTAAAAAAATAACCAAAATATCGATTATGTAAAATAACCGATTATATTCAATCGATTATTTTCATATAATATCTTTGAAAAATCGAAAATAATCAAATAATTAAAAAACCGATTAAACGATAAATCGATAATTTTGAATAAATGTACTTTTTCTGTATTTCCTTTAAAAAAAACGAAAATAATTTATTAAAAACAGCGGATAAATCGATTTTCATTAAAAAATATCAGAATTATCGATAAATCGATTATTTTTGTAACCCCTATCGGTCGCTTGCTTTTATCTGAGCATTTAGCTCCAAAATTTAGATATTCGGATTTTTTGATCCAGTTATCTTTGAAATCGCATTCGCTTGTATAATAAATAAATATTGCTAAATTTTGGATTTTTTTAGTAAACGAAAATTATGTTCGAGTTGTTTAGGGGTTTGTAATGTAACATTTTATTAACGTGACTAAGGGTTGATTCCACCGTTGTGTTAAACGAAGTTTAAAATGACATTTTTACATTAACACTGTCATTTTAATCTCCGTTTAACACAACGGTGGAATCGGACCTAACTCCTGTAACTTTAGTATTTTTTTTTTTGTTTATACTAGATTACTTTGTTTTAAGACTGAAAATTCAATGTCACTTTCGATTTGACCGCAAATAAGATGAACCTTGAAATTTTAAGTAGGTCATCCTGTATTTCATCTAATATTCTTATAAAAATACCTTATAAAAATACCTTATAAAAATAAAATTTAGCTAGCAACTATGATTCTTTACCTCTTATTTATCTACCAAAAAGGGCTAAAAACTACCTTTAGAAAACATTCTTATAAAACTACTTTTTAAATACAAAATGTCGTTAGCAATAATGCCTATTTACTATTTATATAAATTAAATGTTCAAAATTTTACCCTTTTGTAAATTTATGTAAGTAATATGAAATCTGATGCTTAATATTTATTGAAACCCCTTAATGCGGATCTGAAGTATTCAGCCCAGAGAATCATGGCGCTTTATGTCAAAACGTTAATAAATATTTACCGCTGAAAACGAATATATTCATAACAGTAGTACTTGTATTATAAGTACATACAATTTTTCAAGATACATCGTGACATTTTGAACTTGAAATTGAATAACTAGAACACTTTAAATTGCTAAAATACCAACAAATAAATCAAAAAACAGCTGTCAATGGTGATTAAACTCAGGTGGAGGTGTGATCGCTGAATGGAAATCGGAGCAATTCGGGTGGCGTCGTGCAACAATGATTTTCAATTGGTGGGTTACTTTGGCTTAAAATAGAGTGCATGCGCAGTGTGCAATGTTACATCTTCTAAGATCATGATTTAACGTTTTTTTTTACAAACGCTGCTACGCGTGGATACCTGAAATGACTTAATTCACTTTTTTTTCTTTAATCTGTTTAGCTATTTGATTATATGTGGGTAATAGTTATTTTTATATAAATGCGAGAAATCCACGAGTATGTCATTTTTTTTATCGAGACCATAGTTCGAGGCCAAAAATTCAAACGAATGCGTTGTAAAACACTGATTTCGCCACGAAAGTGACTCAAGAAAACTTGATATTGATCTAAATTGAATTAAAATTGCCTAAATATTTTATTGTATACAGTTCAAATGTTTAATAAATAAATAATTTAAAAATCGTAAGCAAATCTCAAAAATCTTTCTACGAATTATTAAGACCCTCCCCGAACCCCAAAAGTGAAAACAAATACTAGGAGATTTGAAAAAAGCTTGTTACAACCGGCAATCGAACCTGCACATTGTTGTGTGCTAGACAAATGCCTTTCCTTCTAGACCATCATGACATTGACTAGTGAGAATCCAAAAGAGAAATTTGATGTGCTAGTTCGGGTCAGATGGCGTTCTTAAATCTTCAAATGCCTCTATAATGTTTATATGTTTAAGGAGGTCCTTTCGCCACCCCTTTCGCCACCAATGTTAAATAAAAAATATTAGACTATGACTAAAAATTATTTTTTCTTCAAGCGTATAATAATGTTACATTATATCAAGGTACACGTGTTGTAGAAGTAGCCTATTTTTATACTAGTATAAATATTTTTCATTTTTGTACTAGTATAAAAAAGCACAAACCTAATGTTAAATGGCTCATTATGAACGTTGCAATCAAGTAGGCTAGAAAACTGTCATTTGAATACTTATTTAATTTGACGTTTGTCAGTGTATGATTTAGAATATAAAAAAATAGTGTTAACCCGTTCGGTATTCGCTCCGTGCGAAGTCATGGAAAGGGAAGCAAAAGCGATACTAGCGCTAGCTGCGGATAATTCGTGCATTTTAGGGCGATATTTTGTAATTTTGGCATATCAAATACACGTATACATTTTACTTTTTTTTCAAAAAACTAAGTAAAAACAATACAATAAGCAACCGGAGTTGCTGTGTTGAAAATTTAACAAATACTAGCAAAAAAATCTGATGTGTCCAACACATGACTTTCCTATCTAGTTATTACAGGCTTTTTCCGTTTATTGTGTACAACCTATTGCAGCATCTCTATAAATGTTTAGAGGATAAACTAAATATATACATTGTCCACATACATCTACCGCGAAACATTTTTCTATAGATATTCATTGAAAATGAAAATACTGAAAAATTTAAATTTAGCACTTTTCCTACAATTTATCCATTACGGTCCATTTAAAAAAAATCATGTATGAACAAATATTATAGAGATCGATATCGCAAACAACTTTTATTTCAACAATCTTCATAAAAATCAGAATTTTGCACATTTTGTCAAATTTCTCGAATACGGACCATTTCAGGAAATTTTTACATAAGGCAAAAATTATAGATAATAATATTAGAAGTAACTTTTATTTGAACAATTTTCTTCTCCAAACATAAATAACAGATATATTCCATAAAATATATAAACGGCCTCCCATAAAGTACCCCCAGATGTTCCGACTTTGTCCAAAATCTAATTATTTCACGTCAGGCCGAAATAAAACTTAAGTTTAAAATTTATTGATTTTTTCTTTATCCGTTTTTGAGTTTTCTTCAAATTTCGAAATTTACACATTTTCTCAAATATCTCGAATACGGTCCATTTTAGAGAAATTATTTATGGGACAAAAATTATAGAGAATTATATTACAAACAACTTTTGTTTGAACAATTTTTATAAAAAAAAATATTTTTTTTACATTTTGTCAAATTTCTCGAATACGGACTATTTTAGGAAAATTTTGTAAATAACAAAAATTATAGATAATGAAATAAGAAGTAACTTTTATTTAAAAAATTTTCTTCCCCAATCGTAAATAACAGATATATTCCATAAAATATAAAAATGACCACCTATAAAGTACCCCCCCAGATGTTCCGACTCTGCCCAAAATCTAATCAGCTCATTAGACGCTGGAATAAAGCTTAAGTTTGAAATTTGGTGTTTTTCCGTGTATCGGTTCATGAGTTATGCGTTATACAGACACACACACACACACACACACACACACACACACACACACACACACACACACACACACACACACACACACACACACACACACACACACACACACACACACACACACACACACACACACACACACACACACACACACACACACACACACACACACACACACACACACACACACACACACACACACACACACACACACACACACACACACACACACACACACACACACACACACACACACACACACACACACACACACACACACACACACACACACACACACACACACACACACACACACACACACACACACACACACACACACACACACACACACACACACACACACACACACACACACACACACACACACACACACACACACACACACACACACACACACACACACACACACACACACACACACACACACACACACACACACACACACACACACACACACACACACACACACACACACACACACACACACACACACACACACACACACACACACACACACACACACACACACACACACACACACACACACACACACACACACACACACACACACACACACACACACACACACACACACACACACACACACACACACACACACACACACACACACACACACACACACACACACACACACACACACACACACACACACACACACACACACACACACACACACACACACACACACACACACACACACACACACACACACACACACACACACACACACACACACACACACACACACACACACACACACACACACACACACACACACACACACACACACACACACACACACACACACACACACACACACACACACACACACACACACACACACACACACACACACACACACACACACACACACACACACACACACACACACACACACACACACACACACACACACACACACACACACACACACACACACACACACACACACACACACACACACACACACACACACACACACACACACACACACACACACACACACACACACACACACACACACACACACACACACACACACACACACACACACACACACACACACACACACACACACACACACACACACACACACACACACACACACACACACACACACACACACACACACACACACACACACACACACACACACACACACACACACACACACACACACACACACACACACACACACACACACACACACACACACACACACACACACACACACACACACACACACACACACACACACACACACACACACACACACACACACACACACACACACAGACAGACAGACAGACATCATCGCGAAAATAGTCAAAACGGATTCAGGGGACCTCAAAACGTAAAAATCCGTCGAAAACTCGAGGTCGAAAAAAATCATGATTCCTATACTTTCCTTATATCTGTATACAGATAGGAAAGTAAAAAACAGTGAAACTTATATAAAAAATTTCAGTAGCAAAGTGGAAATTAAATCAAAGAAATAAATGGATAGATATACAATAAGAAGAAAAATTACCTTTATTTTTGTAATAATAACCGTAATGCTGCAAATAGTAGACATCAGAAACTTGAAAGGTTTTAAATCAACAATAAATTATCATTTTACCATGTTCTTTTCATTCATTCTATGTTTTCTTTCGAACAAAAATGAAAATATAAGTAATGATCCTTCTTTTATACATTTTAACTTCACGCTATTATTAAATGGTATTTTTTTATTTTGACAGATTAGACTAATTCTTCAATGAAAACTTATTAGACTTAGGCAACTTCTCATACAATTTCCAGTAAATCCTGTTGCCTGCCTATATTTTATTATTCATTTTTATCGATTATACATAATTTTCTTTAATTTAAGGGATAAAAATATATAATAATAATAAATTAATGTTTTACTTGTTTTACAAATCCATATACTTTTATTAAAACTACCATATATACTTTTTAATTACGAATTCTATTAAAAGTTGCATTTGTCAGTGTACGCAGAAATAGTCCATTAGTATCAAAACGAATTGGCGCTGGTGTCGCGCACGGAGCGAATACCTGTGTTTTTCAAGTAAAAAGAAAATGTCAGAAGAAATGCAATCAACACCTCCCGAATTGCTAGAAATAGCGAAATCTTCGATAGAAACCTTAATACCTACGAAATCGAAGAAAGTTTACGATTATGCGTACACAAAATTTGTGAAATGGAGTGAAGAAAATCACGTACATTTTTATTCAGAAAATGTTCTGATCGCATATTTTACTAATTTGTCTGAAAAATTCAAAAATTCAACAATGTGGTCGCAGTATTCAATGCTGGAATCAGAACTAAATATTAAACATAATGTAAAAATTGAAAACTATTCAAAATTAATTGCCTTCTTAAAACGAAAAGGTGATAATTACGAACCGAAGAAGTCAAAAAAATTTTCTAAACAGGAGTTTGATGACTTTCTTAAGAATGCACCAAACAAAAGATAGGTATTTAGCAACTAAGGTAGGTACATAATTTTTTTAAACTGTTATTTAGTTTTACAGATGTTCTATTAATTTCAGCTTTTTTATTTTAATTATTTTTATCCATACTTTTATTTAAATGCTTGAAGAAAAAATAGTATATGTCACTCGGATTAGAAAGCCCATTATATGTTTCGCCCAGTTCTGGGCTCAACATATAATGTTGGCCTTCTACTCCTAGTAACATAATATACTATTTTTTCTAATAGTTGAAGTCCTTATTTATCTAATAATGAACTTTTAACTATACCTTACCGTGCAAATTTTTGAGATTTTTTTTTTAAAAAAATGTGAGTATTTGTACAGTGTCTTACGAGAAAGTAAGACCTCAACAACAATTCTCGAATTATACTATTATTTATTGATTAGATGGAGTAGAAAAAAACTAAAAATAAGGTTTTTGAAATATTTAGGTTTTGTTTTTTACAAAATATATAGGTTACCGTGGAATTTATTGAGAAATTAATATTAAAAAAAAAAAAATTCAAGTAACCTAGCTGGTTTTTCAAATTTTTTTTTCAAAATTGACAAGAGTAAAGTACCCCTTGGAGGCGATGGGGGAAAAATGGTTTCACCTAGCAAAAAGGTATTGGGATAAGTATTACGTGTACGAAGTTTCAGCAATTTACCGCCTTTTTTTATAGTACCTAGCACTGATTTTGTCAAAATTGACAAGAACAAAGTACCCCTTGGAGGCGTTGGGGGGAAAATGGTTTCACCTGGCAAAATGGTATTGGGATGTATATTACATGTCAGAAATAATAACTCGTAACTATTACTCATTTAGTACCTGGCAGCGGTCAAATTCCAATCCGCAAATTAGACACAGGTACCCTGTTCAACATTATGCAACTGGTTGCGTAAAGTAGAGATCATTTTGACACTTCCTACGGTTACAAAAAATGTCACTTTCTATGTCAAAATTTAAAAAAATAGATGTATATAAAGAGCATGTGGAATAAATTAGTTTAGGACACAAGGTCTTTAGGCATTTTTCTAATATAGCAGCTTAGCAAATCAGTCATCTATTAGCTATTCTATTATTTGTTATTAGATAGATGATACAACATTTTCAGATAGACCCTGTATATCTCGTCCACAGCACCTACCGACAGACAACACAACCAGCTTAATCCCAAACAAAAGGTCAAAATACAAAATCGACCACTCCACTTCAAATTGCTTCCATCCACACGGGACACCCATCAATCCGACTTTTTAAACCTCGGGCTCAAATGATTGCTCAAACCCATGACTTGCAATGCCTATGACATGACTCTTCTGGCGTTTCACGATAATGAGGGCCCGTCCATTTATTTGGTTGCACGTGCTACACAAGATGAAATCACTCTCCGCCTGCCCCTCGACCGAGAGCTCGTCGACTATTTTGACGGGAAGGTCGATCACGTGACCTGCGAGATACAGTGTCTGCCGCGGAGCGGGGAGCGGCGGGGATTCGGCTAGACTCTCCACTACACTGTTTCGGTAGAGGTGGGAAATCACGATCGGCCAAGGTACTGTTATCATTATTATTTTGATTGAAATTTTGATTAGTGTTTCTAAGATATCAAATTTAGATTGTAGGAAGGTTTAAATCATTTTTGTGATTTAAATACTTAATTAGATTTAAATCTTTTGATTTTAAATATTTTTCCACTAAAGATTTTTGATTTATTTAAATTTTGCAGATTACAAAAATAGGGATTATGATGCGATTAACAATTATCTGGCTGGGATTGATTGGAATATTTTATTCAAAAAAAAGAGAATGTCAATGACGCTGTATCCTCTTTTTACGACATTTTATATAATGCATTGGTTCATAGT
The DNA here is from genome assembly GCA_927349885.1 of Psylliodes chrysocephalus. NCBI lineage: Eukaryota > Metazoa > Arthropoda > Insecta > Coleoptera > Chrysomelidae > Psylliodes > Psylliodes chrysocephalus. Next base: position 5,004,449 of record OV651813.1, read on the forward strand.
TTAACTCTGAATTAAAACGACTAATTTATGAAAAAAAGCAGCTTCATAAAACTTATAAAAAGTTCGGTCGTGCAGAAGATTATATTCTTCTCTCTGACCTAAGCAAACATTGTAATGTGTTACGTGATCGCTGTTGCCAGAACTATTTATTGAAAATCGAAAATAGTTTATCAGATAAATCTCTGTAGTAATTTACATTCACTACATATCTTCTTCACACTTGCAAGACAAAAGATAGAGCTCACCACCTCGTTGGTAGGAATCAAATATTGATTTCGATTTTGAGTTTTTTACACACAACATGTCGTTAATTTAACATACAATATATATTTCCCAATTATTTATTTATTTATGATGGGATCAAATTATATTTAAAGACCCATACCCCGTTTGTTTTGGAAATTTATAAATGATAAAAGGCAAGCTTATGGTCTCCCTTCTCACATGTTTTATGGCAATTTCAAAAGTATCGACATTTAAAAAACAGTTGATCTTTTTACAGACTACTTCGCTACAGTCTACTTCGATGTCAAAGTCAATCAGGTACCTATAAATAACTTTAAATCTACTGTAGATGTATGTAAATTTAGAATAGATATTAAAGATATTATTGATCATCTTATGAGTCTACCTTGGAAGCTGTCATCAGTACCTGACGATATTCTGGCCTATTTTTTGAAAAAGTGTACTTTTATCCTGGTAAAACCACTGCAGGTGCTGTTTAACATGTGCCTTAGCATCTTTCCCGAATATTGGAAACACATTTTTTTAAGACGAATTCATAAATCAGGCTCCAAAGAAAATTGTTAGATTGTTTAGTGGAAAAATGTTTGAAAGCTGATTGTGCTAATTTAATAATAAGTCAACAACATGGTTTTTGTCAGGGCAAATCTACTTGCACTAATCTGGCGCTTTATAATCATTTTATTGCAAATGCTCTTGAAGCAAAATATTAAGTTGACTCTATATATGTGGATTTTTCAAAAGCATTTGACAGGGTCAATCACAAAAATTTAATCTTTAAATTGGATAGTTAAGGCATCAGCGGACATTCACTTAACTGGATCTCTAGTTATTTGTCAAACATAACCCAATTAGTTAAATATGGCAGCTGCACATCTCAATCAATAAGTGTATTGTCAGGAGTGCTACAGGGGTCTCACTTAGGCCCCTTATTATTTAATTTATTTATAAATGATTGGAGTAGTTCCATTAAAAATAGTGAACAACTGGTGTTTGTCGATGATGTAAACATTTTTAAATCTATAGAAAATATATCTGACTATCAGTTGCTGCAAGAAGATTTAAACTGTTTGTCTCGCTGGTGTGATGTGAATGTTTTGTATTTGAATGTAAATAAATGTTACAAAATTAGTTTTAGTAAATCAAATATTATAGTACATCACGATTAATAATAAGCCTCTTAAAGAGGTAGAAGATATCACGGACTTGGGAGTTATTTTTGATAAGAAGTTGTCTTTTAGTATTCACATTGATAGAATTGTGTCAATGGCTTTTAAAATATTAGGTATATTACAAATAAATACTTCTGAGTTGTCAATTGTCTCTTTAAAGGCCTCTACTTTGCACTCGTTCGTTCAGTTCTGGAGTACTGTAATCCTATTTGGTCTCCTAACTATAACATTTATATTCAACAGATAAAGAAGATACAAAATAATGTGTGCATTTAAAATGGGCTTAAGGAAAGAAGAATATACATATAATGATATTCTTCACTCCTTGAATATGAATACTCTTGAACATAGGAGAATAGAATCAGATCTTATATTTCTATTCAAAATAATAAATAATTAAGTACTGTGTAATGACTTATTACAATTGATTTCGTTTAGTACAAATCTTAGACGTACAAGACATACGGATCTTTTTCATATACCTTTCCATCACACGAATTATGGACTGAATGAGACGGTAACTAGGATTTTAAAACTAGGAAATAAATAAATTCAATAAAGATTTAGAGTTGTTTAATGTCACTTTAGGTAACTTTAAAAATCTGATGTGTCCAACACATGACTTTCCTATCTAGTTATTACAGGCTTTTTCAGGTTAATTTGTACAACCTATTGCAGCACCTCCATAAATGTTTAGGGGATAAAATAAATATATACATTTTCCACATACATCTACCTCGAAACATTTTTCTATAGATGTTCATTGAAAATGAAAATACTGAAAAATTTAAATTTAGCACTTTTCCTACAATTTTTCCATTACGGTCCATTTTAGAAAAATCATGTATAAACAAAAATTATAGAGATCAATATCGCAAACAACTTTTATTTAAACAATTTTCATAAAAATCAGAATTTTGCACATTTTGTCAAATTTCTCGAATACGGACCATTTCAGGAAATTTTGACATAAAGCAAAAATTATAGATAATAATATTAGAAATAACTTTTATTTGAACAATTTTTTTCTCCAAACATAAATAACAGATATATTCCATAAAATATAAAAACGGCCCTCTATAAAGTACCACCCCAGATGTTCCGACTTTGTCCAAAATCTAATCATTTCACGTCAGGCCGAAATAAACCTTAAGTTTAAAATTTAATGTTTTTTTCTTTATCCGTTTTTGAGTTTTCTTCAAAATTCGAAATTTACACATTTTCTCAAATATCTCGAACACGGTCCATTTTAGAAAAATTATGTATAGAATAAAAATTATAGAAAATTATATTATAAACAACTTTTGTTTGAACAATTTTTATAAAAAAATATTTTTTTACATTTTGTCAAATTTCTCGAATACGGACCATTTTGTATAGAACAAAAATTTTAGATACTAATATAAGAAGTAACTTTTATTTGAAGAATTTTCTTCCCCAAACTTAAATAACATATATATTCCATAAAATATAAAAATGACTACCTGTAAAGTACCCCCCCAGATGTTCCGACACTGCCTAAAATCTAATCAGCACATTGGCCGTTGGAACAAAGCCAAAGTTTGAAATTTGGTGTTTTTCTGTGCATAGGTTCATGAGTTATGCGACACACACACAGACACACACACACAGACATCATCGCGAAAATAGTCAAAACGGATTCAGGGGACCTCAAAACGTAAAAATCCGTCGAAAACTCGAGGTCGAAAAAATCATGATTCCTATACTTTCCTTATATCTGTATACAGATAAGAAAGTAAAAATAGTATGAAGTATATCACTATGTAATTTTAATTTTGTTAGTATTAGTATTAATTTTCTTAAATAACAACGATTTATATTATTTTCAAAATAATTTTTAACTATTCAAATAAATATTTTTAATGATTTAAGTCGTTTTTAATATACACTGATAAAAAAATGTTTTTAAAATACAATTGCATTTTACCATCTTTTGCTTCTGGGTAAACAATGTTTTCTTTTATCAATTTGCCTCATCGACATGATTTGAAAACCTTCCCAGCCAGCACATACGCATCCCATCTGCAATTCCGAGCTCTTTAAGAAGCTCGCATGCAATCAGTGGCGGCTCGTGAGCTGCGAAGGTGGTGGGGCACCAATTCGCTTGAGGGTGGGAATTATGGAAAATTTGTTAGTTATGTAGTTTATATTGTTTCATTACCATAGAAAACATACCACACTGCGCACTGCGCCTTATCAATAGTCAATAAACAAAATGAAATATATTTCTTATATTAAAACATCTTACAAAATTTATTACTCACATCCTGAAATTGAAATCTGCTGTACCATCCCTCCCTCATTGAAATAAAATTTTGCATGACTTTTTCGTCGAAATCATATATTTCCAGAACAAAATTTCTATTTATTGATATCACAGCTAAGGCGTTTAGTTATTCTCTGGTATCTCTGTTATTTTTGAGGAGGGGCGTGCGGCCATGTGGCCTTAAATAATAGCCGCCCCTGCATTCAATGTATTTTTAATGTAACCCTAACATCCATGCAACCATCGAATATCAGTTACTGCAAGACTTTTATAGCACATCTCATAGAGATTACAAAGTGAAGTTTGGAAAACATCGTACTAGCAGTTTTAAAGTACTTTCCCCCGAAAGTTGTTCTGAAACGTTGTATAATGTAAATTAGTTTTACAGCATTATACAGTGTGTCCACAATGGACCTAACTATACTTGTAAAAATATTTAATTCTTCATAATTTCTTTTGTTTTGATTAGATTTCCAAGTACATCAAGTCTGTTGAAGGTAATGAGCTGTTTGAATCTAGGTTTTGCTTAGAATTATCATCCATTATAAAGGAAACCTACAATATAATATTTTTAAAATAAATTTTAGTTTGAAAATCACAATAAAATTCTGAATAGAACATTTTAAAAACATGTCTTTGATTTTCCAGGATGCAAATTGAATGCCTCATAATAAGATATCAATTTCAGGATATTCATGATAAATTTTTTAAAAACAGCTTCAAAAATTGATGAATTTTTTCCAGGCTGTCAATATGAATTATATAGTTGGGACTCAAAATTCCCGTTGAAAACTTTAACTTAGAGCGAACGAACGCAAAATAAAGATGTTTGAGAGTAACAATATCTGTATAGGGCCTTAAACACTGTTTGTGGAACCTAAGCCGTTTTGCAGTATCAGCGGTAACACAATATTAGGAAAGATTAAAATAGAATTGGGCAGTAGGAGAACCGATAATTGGAATAATATCTTGGTGCTAAGACAGGCTAAGATATTTCTGGGTAAATATAACCGGAATAACCAGAACAGGCTACGCATTGTAATAGGGATCCTTACTGGGCATTGCCGCCTCAAAGAACACCTTAGTAAATTGAGAGTAGTACAAGATGATGAGTCCAGATTCCCTGAGGAGGACAAAATCTCCTTTCCCTTTCTGATAGAATGTGTAGCCCTCCAAAATCCAAACAACACCTTAGTAAACTGAGAATAGTACAAGATGGTAATAAGTCCAGATTCTCTGAGGAGGACAAAATCTCAATTCACATTCTGACAGCATGTGTAGCACTCCAGAATCCAAGGGCATTATATGCAGGATCATATAAAATAGAAGCCATTCCAAATCCTTGAGAAGATAGGATTGAATGAGTCGTTACAGGCATCAAGACATTTCCTTGCTGCATTAGCGACAGAAGGGGCATACTAGATCGTTTAGGACGCAGTTTATTATTATCCCATTCCATTCCCAACATAACAAAACAACATTATCTGTAAAATCTTGAGTGTACCGAACAATACATCCGTAAGATCTGATAACATAATATTTTCGATTTAATTTACAAATAACAGTTTAAGATCAAATGATACTCCTTGATCTTTATTAATATTTTTGATGAAGATTATTGCCATCAAGGATGTAATTAAAATTTATTTTAGAGCTTAAAGTATAAGACATTACACAACACTTTGACTAATTTTTTTTCTAGAGTAATTAGCAATCACTAACATCAGATATTCTATTAAATATAATCATGTAACAAGATATTGACACTGATATAATTAACGATGTCGTTAATAAAAATATTAAAGAGAAGAGGACCAAGATTTAGGCCTTGGGGAACTCCTAGGCAATTTTGTTTAGTTTGAAACGCCCCTTCATAAAACCATGTTGATTGGTGCAAGTATTTTTTTAACTTAAGTATTTCAATTTATTTGCTAAATTGGAGATGATAACGAATATTAAATCGACTGTGACTGTATTTTTTGTAGATTTGACAGACATTAGAAATCTTCCATTAAGAAGATATTTTTAGACTTTAAACAAATGTTAATTATCGTTGTTAAAGGAGATGCGAGGCCAGTTCCCAGACAGCACACCAAATCCTTTGGATATCTACTGAACATCCCAATATCCACTGAATGTCCAGTCTATGGTGGATATCTATTTTATATCCATAAAATGTAATTTATAGACATGCAAATGTCCATAAATAATAGTAATTATATAGCAAATTATTAAAAAATTACGCCATTGTGCTCTCCATTGTGGCTAATAGTACCGTTCAGATATTTAAAATTAATTTTTTTAAGGTGTATTCAATATCCCATGGACATCCACATATATCAAAGTCTTAGCGCGGACGCAAACCATCGTGGATATCTACTAGATGTAATTTTTGATTTTGCTTCCTAAGTATAGATGGCGATACCACTTTCGTATCTACTCATGCTCAACCCGCCATAATTGAGTTGATCGAAAAAAATTTCGCATTAAGACTCTATTAGAGACTGGAGTCGAGAATTTCCATTTATTGCTGAAGAGTCCTATTAAGGATGACTTTTTCCTTAGTGGGCAAACTCAAAGGCAGGTTGGAAATATTTTTTATCTCTATTTTCTTTCGACGTTATTCAATAATCATTTGGTTACTTATGAATGTGTACTAAAGATACCTATAAAATATTTTGCTGAATATCTGAATTCTATATCCTGGGATATAGACGGACATTTGGTTGGATATCCATATTTGGATATCCACAAAATATATTCTGTGGATATCTCTGGGATTTCTTGTATTGTCTGGAAGATATTAATTAGATATTTTGCTTAATATCCATAGGATATCTTCTATATTCTGGATATAGACGGACATTTGGATATCAATATTAGATCCACGGAATATTTCTGATATCCTGTGGATATATTGGATATCCACAAAAGATATTCTGTGGATATCTTTGGGATTTGGTGTGTTGTCTGGGTTATCGGGTTGTTATTTCCTACCTATTTTCTAGTGAGAAAATGTTTTAGCTAGTATTGCTGAATTACAAATTATTTGATTAAAGCATCTGAGAACATTAATCAAAGTTCAGACATTTTATTAATTATAAATTGAAAATAAATACTCAAAATTTATTTATTTTAGGCCCACAAAGTTAAATCTTTAAAACTATAATATTTTCATATGTCAAAGTTTGAAAAGTTTTACATATATTAATTACTGATATTGGGTATTCTTTGTTTTTATTTGTTTAATTTATTTTTACTTTCTTTTGAGATATGATACTTACTTTCCTGTTTAATCTATAATCTATCTAATAAAAAATCACACGAAACATGAAATGATTTTAATTTATTATGTTTAAATCTTTTACTTACCTATTTATGACTCTTATCTCAGATTGGGCTCTAAATATTATAATTTTTGGCTTTATTACATACATTGTTAAGAATTATCTCCTTTTGCTATCCTGTAACCAGAGGTTGCTATGGACAATCATCATTTTACCTATCTCTGACTTTGTGAGCCAATACAAAGAGTTTTATGATATATTTTTTTGGGATTGCCTACCATTTTTGCCTGTAATTTTAATCTAAATGCGAATATTTTACGTTACCAATCATTTTAGTAAAATTTCTTTGTTCCTCAACTCGTTCCAATATACCGTTTCATTTTAACGACCCCCATCTCTAATTGCAATTCGCTACGCTATGGCTCCGGTCTCTGGACAACGAAGTTTGATATACGGCAACAATTCGAGGCAGAATCCTAGAAGATAATTCACCATCGTTCCAGGGGATTTTGAAGTGAAAAATCGGTAAGGATGTAATGCCTGCCTGGTGCGTAGTCCTAATTCCTACGACTTGTATAATTCAAAATTCAATGCCAATAAAATGGTAAAAAATAAATAAAGTGCCAAAGAGGTGCGGCGCTTGCGTCTTGCAACAGTCTGCATAGCGGCGTTGCCGGATTTCGCCTAATTAAAATACCATCAACACGATATGGTATGTGTATCTAAAGTGACCCCAGATATTTAATGTTAGATTGAGGTACGCTCAAAAGAAAACATTTCTAGTTCTAGTCCTGTAAAATAGATATTTTTTAGTTTAAGAAAATAACAAAACAATGATATAAAATAATTATTGTTTAATTAAATGTATATTTATAAACACTGAAAAGGTACAAACTTAAACGTTTTTTCAGCAATGGCTTGTATCAAGAAAATTTAAAAAATGGCATGAAAATGTTATAAAAAGGTTTGTCGAATGTTGTACAATATCTTCTGCACAAATACAAATCGTCAGTTTGATAGAATAATAATTTCGCTTTGTCGGGCTATTAAAATTGTCAAACATACTCTTTGTCATTGTGCAGCAACAAATTATATATATACAAGGTGAAATAAAATAATTATAGAGCAATACTTTTAGGGGTAGTGACAATTATTTATGAAAATGAATATTTTTGTAGTTCCTTCAAATTTTATTTAAAAAAAACGCTTCTGTCCCACCATCAGTGTTTAATTACAATAAAATTGTAAATATGTCACATCTAAAATGGATGATTTGGAACAAATACTTCTCACAGTCTTTACAAATTTATCAGCGCATATATCACGAATCATTCAAAAACAAAAGGTTAAGCCTTTTGTTAAATAATATTAATTTGGTATAATAACAAGAAGTTTTAGCTAAACAATTCTTTTTTTATATCTTTAAAGTTTGTTTAAGAAATTTTATATGTCTTGTTTTTTTCTTTATTCTTTTCTACCTGTTGTAAAAGTTGTCTTCTAAGTCGTTTTATGCTAGGGCTTTCTTAGGATAGATTCCTTATTTGCAGTTCTATTTGAAGGGCCTGGCTAAGCTTCCAAATGAATGCCCTTCTTTTTAAGTCCTACAAACAATCAGTTATTACGGTAATGTTTTGAATTATACACAAAAGGGTTGCTAAATTCTTAAAAGTGTATAACAATAATGAAAAGAATTAAAAAAATATATGTTTAATTATGTTTATTAGTATACGCACATTCTTCGGCTGCATGTATTTAGGGAATTCAGGAAATATAGTGGGAACTGCTCCATTTAGTAAACGTCTTTTACAGTCCGTCCCATAAAAAAAATGTCTTTCAAAATGTTTTGAACACAATCTATCATTTGGCATAGGCATCCAATTTACAATTTTCGTTGCCTGAAGATTTTTTTTGCAGGATCCACAGTAAACCTAAAATAAAACAACAAATAAACCTAGCTGCAATTAAATAAAAAAACAAAAGTAAATTAGAATTTAATAAAAGTTAATATTTAGAATTGTACGACACGCCACTGGTAAAAATTACTTGTTTGGCAATTTTTTTTTTAATATTAATAAAAAGCATAAAATAATCAAACTTGGTGGGTAAAATTTATTACTGTAGAGTGAGACATGTACAATATGTTAATACCAAGTTGTATAACACCAAAAAAAAAAAAAAAATGAAAAATATAAGAAAATATATAAAGTAAAAACGATTGTTTACCTGTGAAACGTAATATCTGCTTCTTTCTTACTGCTATAACTTTTACACTGATACGCCACACAATAAACCATTGTAATAAACCAATTATTAAATGTTTAATTCAAAAATCAGAAATAAACACGAAAAAAACTTTGGTGTCACCGAAATACTAAGCACCAAAATAATGGCGGTCAATAGATGAATGGCACAGATTACTACGTGTGCTCGATATACTTATTACGCGTCCTCTCCTTATTACCTAGTCTAAGACATATACCAGCAGGTTGCATATTTTTATTCTATGAATAATGTTGGGTTCTAATTTACAGTGCTGCCCCTAAAGCGTCATTGGGAAACAGTAACAGAGCCTATACAGAACAAGAGGTTACCGTAGTAGTTGATGCCGATGATACAAAAAAATACTAACATTTTCTGAAATAAAGATTATTATTATTATTAATATTTTATTATAATTATCAAAACTTGTGTAGTTTATCTAAAATAGTCTTTAGATTTGTTTTCATAAAGTGTGTGTGTAAAGGGGGGTTGGCATCGGACATAATCCATTTGCCACAGACTTTTAGTAAAATCTTAAATGGTTTGAATATTATTAGGGTGAATTAAAGAAAATATTATAAAAGAACTAAAATAAAAAACTAGAACTTAATAAATATAAAAACTAAGTTTCAAATATTAATAAGGGCATCGAAAATATTTTTGAAATAGGAATACAATTTCAATTATTATAATTGAACGTCGAAAATACTCTGTCATAAGAAAAAAACACGTATTCGACATTTTTTCCAAAATTGAGATATTTATTTCCTATGTTTTAAAATAGCTTTCTGAACACATTGACGAAGAAAAAATCGCGTATATTGCAGTGGAAGTAATAAATTCGCTTTGTTATTTTCACCTATTTGCACTCCATTGAGTAGTCGTACTAAATATAAATCGCGTATTTACTAAATAGTAAGAAATACCCGCGTAAAAACGAAGCACATACGTAATTTTTACTTAGTAGGCGCATGTTTACGTGGCTGTTGCTTAGCATTATCTTTAGATAATGATTGTGAAACCGGCAAACTATGGAAAGATCATCTAAAATTCGTAGAATACACAATGATGGCATATCAAGAGGATGTTGCAATTGCAAATAATCGAGAACCCAACCAAACTAATTTTCTAGCAGTTTATGCTGACCTGCAAAAAGTCATCATGTTACCGAGAATTGACATGTATAAGAGGGTCTTCTTTACAAGAAGAATCAGTGTAAATAATGAAAGTTTTGTTTCTCTTGGGTCACAAAAAAAAAACATTCTCCAAATTGTAATGTGGACCGATAATTGTACCAGGCAAAACAAAAATTGGGCATTTATAACTTTTTAATTTTTGTTATTAACAGTCAAGAACTTGGTGCAGAAAAAATACATATTGTTACACAGGTTTTTGGTATCGCAATTTATTTCAACTCAACTTTAACAACAATTATATAATTGATAGGTAACATTAACATGTAACGTCTATCATAAAACTGAAAACTGACGTCAGGATCATCCTTATATACCTCATATACCTTCTCGAACTGCTATCGTCTAGAATACTCTTGACGGGTAATGACATTTCCAGACATTTCTTGACTATTCTATCTTCTTTTACTTGTACTTTTACTTATGACAACCGCAGCACACTTTTTTTTCTATCTGTACCTTTCCTATAACAGCTGCAGGCTACTGCAGGGTGCTGCGTAACAATATGAAATATTTAGAACCTTGACACTTTTACATGTCAGCATATAGCTTTCACCACCAGGTTGAATTAAGTCTTAAGAAACAGAAAAAAACTTACGATTTCAGCGATTTTACTGCAGCAGTATAAAGTGCAAATAAAGGCCACGTAACAGTTAAATGCCTTAACATTAATGAAATGGCGGATTGGAAAAACTGTTCTTCGATTACAAAGATAAATAGATTAAATCCTAGGCCTTATTTACGAGACGTTTCGAAATTATATTTACCAAAGGGAAACTTTCATTCGAATACAGAACTTTTGAAAATAGTACGTTTACAGAAGTTGATATTTTGCAACAAAGGTTTAAAAAGAATCCTAATCTTATGCGGCCAAAGTTTCGGCAATATGCCGTGTGGAATAAGCGCCGAAAAAAATAGAGTCGATAATAAAAAATTTGGGTCCACTAATGCCAGACAAGAAGTTATCATTTTGACAAGACATTCCTTTTTGTTAAAATAAATGAATTAAGTACTTGTTACTCTTAAATTAAAAACTATCGTTTGTACTTTTAAATATTTTTTAATAAATAAGTTTCAAAGTTTTATATGCTTTGGTTTTATTATGGTTGCCTTCTTTTATAAAAAATGTCTGTTTGGTGAAACACAAAAATTAAAAATATAAAACATTCACAAAAATAAATTTATTTAAAGTCTACAATTTTTTGTATTAACTACAAACAAGTTCCTATATTTACGTTTTTCGAAGGTTAAACTGCGTAAATGCACGTTATACGCAGTTTTTCCTTAGCAAATTGTAATTACGTGTTTGCTGTTTAGTATTACAAATATCTTTTCCATTTAAATATGCCGTATTTTTTATTTTTTTTGTTATAAAACGGACATTTCTTGTTTAATCAATGGTTTCTTATTCTCATTTATTTGTTTTTTTGCTATGTAAATTTAGTTACCAAAAGTTTTTGTCTAAAAAAAATGTATTTCTATTGTATTTATAGTCTAAATCTTTACCCTCCATTTTCTTAAATTTAAGATTTTGTCGAATACGTGGTTTTTTCGTATGACGACAGAATAGGTAGGTATATTCCGTGATGAGTGTTCAGCTGCGGCAACGCCGCATTGCAAAACAAAGTGGCGAGACTCGAGCTGTAGACGGTCGCTGATCACAGTCTCACAGTCAGACATGAGTCTTGGTCGGTGAGTGTCAGTGAAATCGCTGTCAGAAAGTGAGACAGAGATAGAGAACGGTAAACAGTTTTGTCGTTTATTGCGGACTGGCAGATTTTCGTGCTAAGTTAAATCAGTGCTAGAAATTCCACCTCGGTTCGTTACATAATGTCTCTGCTACCTGCCGTCGTGGTGTCCGTCTAAACGCGAACCTTTACTGCCCTAGAATTTACAAATTTTAATTGACAGTGAGTGAGTGGGTCCACGGCTGATATGATTAACCTATTAATTTATTTACAACGATGTTTGAGTTATTGATGTTTGTGTATGTGGTGGCGGTTTGAATCCATTCCGTGTATATAAATATGGAAGTGACCCCGCATTTGAAGAGCGTATTAAAAAACTACCAGCACAGCGCTACGAAAAGCCTGCAAGGTCCGGGGCTATCGTTGGTAGCTACAAAAAACGAAATACCCTCTCCGGAAATAAAAGAAGAAGAATTCGTAGCTGCTCCTTTTCCCGTACAGCAAGTGCCGATTTTAACGATACCTGACACGTCTTGCAGCGAACGTACGGAAACTATACTAGAAGGTGAATCTATATCGTGCTTCGTAGTAGGTGGCGAGAAACGTCTATGCCTTCCTCAAGTATTAAATTCGGTTTTACGGGACTTCAGCCTGCAACAAATCAACCAGGAATGCGATCAACTGCAGATATATTGCTCCCGGTGCACGCCAGAACAGTTGAACGTGCTAAAGAATCAAGGAATACTCCCCAGCGGTGCTCCCAGTTGCGGTTTGATAACGAAAACCGATGCAGAAAGACTATGTAGTGCCTTGTTGTACGGACAAGTCACTTCGAGTTTGAGGCCACGCAAGGGCGCCTTATCCATCCCAATTTATCACGAATGTTTCGGCAGGGCGAGTGGTTTGTGCTTTCCGGAGTTGTACGTGAACAAAACGGCTAAGTGCATCGAATGCGGGGACTGTCAGGTGGGGTTTACTCCACAACAGTTCGTCTGCCATGTGCATCGGAATTTGGAGAACAGAACCGTGCATTGGGGGTTCGATTCGAGCAATTGGAGGAGCTATCTGCACGTGCCTAGGGACCATGCGGACTACGAACAGTTCGTGAAGATTTTGAATGAGATGCGGGAGATGTTCGAGGGCACTTTGGGTTTCCCGCCGCCGATTGTCGTCGAGCCTGTCATCAAAAGGAAACAGGTGAGCATTTTTTTCCAATATTGAAACGTTACCTAAATGCATTGGCGGCTCGTGCCGTAGCACACAGGTGGTGCCAGGCCAGTGTATCACACAGGTGCCTCGTCGAAGACTCCACGATCAAATTTGTACCCAAAAAGCGGTAAACAGACTAAGGGGTCTATTCTGTAACAATTCCTTTATATTTAACGGTCTCTAAAAATATTTTATGCACGACCGGGCGATAAAGTCCAGATTATAAATACGTTTAGCGGGCGTAAAGTGTCACTTTACCGCCCGCCGGGCAGTAAAGTAACTTTCTTTTTTTTTTCTTTTAAAAATTCACATGTAGTTAGTAAAACAAACTTTATTATTATTATTATTTATTATCATGGAAATATTTGGTACAATTAACAAAATTTGAGTTTAATAAAGAAATTATAACTTTAAAAGCCCAAACATAAGATCCTCACACTTATAATTTTATACTAATAACACAATTTGAACAATTAGGTACTTATAGAAATGTTAGGATTTGCTACCTTGCTCTGTTGTAAGTTGCTACGAACTTCTACTAACTCATGATTTGGGTTACTGCTGGAAGGTGTATGCTCAAAAGAATCGGTATGTAATTTTGAAAATTCAGCTGTGCGACTAGTAGAAGGCATATCAGTATTGACAATTTTTTTGGCGATTTTCATTTTATTTGCTACAGAATCTTAAAATATAACCTTCTGCCACCGTTGTAGACTTCCAACCAGCATGTCGCTTTATGTTAAGGATATCCTCACCTGCATTAGCTAACAAAGTTGCTGAAGATCGTCTAAAACAATGGCCTGTGTAGTCTTTTGGAGTATGAAGCTGAAACTAGCAGCCAGAGTTAGCAGCCTGTGTGAGAAAATACGTACAAATTAGATTTCACAAAATAAAGCAATAATACTACTTAATTTGTCTTATTATAATAATATTAGTAATAATAATAATGATAATAACAAAGTGAGGATATCCGTATTTGGGAAAAAAATATTAGTAAAAATGATATGAATATAGGTACTTTAAAAAAAACTTTAAATATATATTCAAATTTTTCTTAACGAAAAATGATCGGCGCTGGATTAAATCATACATAAATAGATTCTTCAAGTAATAAGGTACAAGAACACATCAATCAAAAAAACAATATCGAGTGCTGGATTGTTGGAATTATTATATTTGTATGCTAAAGTAATACCTAACACAAAAAACATATTGTTTTTTTAATGAAAAATTAACGGCACTGGGTTTTATCGTACATAGATTGAATCCTCAAACAATATGCTATAAGAATTAGTTAATCAAAAGTACATTATCGAGTGCTAGAACGTTGAAAATATCAAAAAACTTTCAGGCTCCAAATACATTTCCAGTAAAAATGTGATTTCTCTCAACGAAAAACTATCGGCGCTGGGTTATATGATACATCAGTGGATTACTCAAGCAATAGGCTACGAGAATACGTCAATATAAAATACAATATCGAGTGCTAGAACTTTGAAAATAAAAAAAAATAGTAAGGCTAGAAAAATATTTCTCGTAAAAATATGATTTTTCTTTAAGAAAAATTAACGGCGCTGGGTTTTATCGTTCATAGATGGAATCCTCAACCAATATACTATAAGAATCAGTTAATCAAAAGTACATTATCGAGTGCTAGAATGTTAAAAATATCAAAAAACTTTTAGGCTCGAAATACATTTCCAGTAAAAATGTGATTTCTCTTAACGAAAAACTATCGGCGCTGGGTTATATGATACATCACTGGATTACTAAAGCAATAAGCTACGAGAATACGTCAATATAAAATGTCTCTCGAGCCTGAATGTTTTTTGATATTTTTAACGTTCTAGCACTCGATAATGTACTTTTGATTAACTAATTCTTATAGCATATTGTTTGAGGATTCCATCTATGTACGATAAAACCCAGCGCCGTTAATTTTTCATTAAAAAAACAATGTTTTTTGTGTTAGGTATTACTTTAGCATACAAATATAATAATTCCAACAATCCAGCACTCGATATTGTTTTTTTGATTGATGTGTTCTTGTACCTTATTACTTGAAGAATCTATTTACTTATGTATGATTTAATCGAGGATTTAATCCAGCGCCGATCATTTTTCGTTAAGAAAAATTTGAATATATATTTAAAGTTTTTTTTTTAAGTACCTATATTCATATCATTTTTACTAATATTTTTTTCCCAAATACGGATATCCTCACTTTGTTATTATCATTATTATTGTTATTATTACTAATATTATTATAATAAGACAAATTAAGTAGTATTATTGCTTTATTTTGTGAAATCTAACTTGTACGTATTTTCTCACACAGGCTGCTAACTCTGGCTGCTAGTTTCAGCTTCATTTTTGGAGTAGGCAATTTTAAATAAGTTGCTATTTTAAAAGGAATTTGACCAAATGTATTCTTTCCAACCACCTGACTGGAACATTTTCCATTACGATAATACACAAAAAAACGTCCGTGGTTGGTATTTGTCGTACGTAGTGAAGCATATTTTCGATATAAGTCGAGATAACTTGGTGATTCCTGCTTTTTGTCAATCACACTGAAAATGCGGTCAATTTTAGTTTTAGATGCTCGTATGGTTACCAATAAGGTTGTTCCTAAATCTTGAATATCGTCTATTGAAATATTAGCTAATTCCTCTCGACGACATGCTCCACAAATACCAAAAATTAGTGCAACCTACAATAAATAATCATATTAACATAATAGTCTAAAATAAAAAAACAACAATTAACTTAATTTTATCATAAGATATAAATTATCTGGAGCATCTACTAAAAATAATTCTATTTCTTCCCTGGTTAGAATTTTTGATTTTTTTGGTTTATAACCGTCTGATTTCCGTTTTAAGAATGTCATCAATCTTGAATATCTAGCGATGTTTATATTATTGTGCAAATTTACAGTTGCTTTTAACATCGAATAATATGACCATAGAGACGACGGCTTACGGCATTTGGACTTTTCCAGAAAAAATGCAAGAAATACATTTTCTATATAGTTACCGTCTATAACATTCTTCAATTTGCACCAGCTAACAAATTCATCGTAGACCTTATCGTATATTCTCTTAGATTTGGCGGGTAGTAAACTTAATTTTGCATCTTCTGCTGCTTTAAAAATTTCCGTTGGTATTCCGGAAACTATTTCATCGTCACTACTGTCCATTACATAAACAAAATATATAAAACCTCTTCGAAAATATACTAAGAAATGGCGTCTACCTATTCTTGTCCTATTGACTTGGTTGCTATGGTAACGCGTATAGGTATATAGATTATTGTTATTTTATCATCTTATTGGTTTCAATAAGACTTATTTTTATTTAACTATACAAATGATTTGGTAGATTGTTATACAGGGTGAGTTATAATAATATCGAGGTATAAAATTTATCCAACTTGAAACATTTATAATAAACTACTCACAAAAGGTGAAACAGAAAATAAAACATATTTATTAATAAACTATCATTAATACGGTCGTGCATAAAATTTTGTATATTTATTAATAAATGACTATTAAAACGGTCGTGCATAAAATATTGTATGTATTTCGGGCGTAAACAGCGTTTATGGACCTTACGTGTTATTAGCCCTCGCCTAGCGGCTCGGGCTCTTACTTACACGTTGCGGTCCATAAACGCCTGTTTTACGCCCTTGATACATAAATAACTATTATTCTTTACTTCTGTCATTATTTAAACGGATCTTTAAAATACATTAGAGGACTATCTTAAAGAAATCTGTTTAAATAATGACAGAAGTAAATTAACGAATACGAACATATTTTTAAAGGCCGTTAAATATAAAGGAATTTTTACAGAATAGACCCCATACTCACTATTTTTACAAAATAATAATAAGTAACAAAAATTTACCAAAATTAGTATTCAGTAGTAAATTATTACATTCTAAACCTTTTAACTCTTAACGATTTCAAAATTTGGCGGCACACAAAGAAAAAGATAAGTTTAAAAATTATTTATTTACCTAGGTATAACACACTGCGTAAAATACATAGTTTATGATTATTATTTTAAATGTGCTAAATAAAGTACATAAAATGTATTTCAAAAATAACAGTACCTTTATTAAGGGATTAAAAACTTAATAATAAGAATACTTTTAATGGGAGATGTTTTTTGATGATTTCATTTATGCTACTCTCATACCTATCGTCTTCTACATTTAACAATCTTGATCTTTTTTTAGTTTTAATGTTAGTTAATGCTGAAAATTCGAATTCACACAAATAAGATGTAGAAAATTGTAATAATATGTTTAACCCAGTATATTTTGAATATATTATGGGGGGAGAATACTTAATAGAATTAATGAAATTAAAGATTTGGGAATGAGGTATGATTCAACTCTATCATTTGCAGGGCACTTTGAAAAGATTTGCAAGAAGGCAAATAAATCTTTAGGATTTGTTATAAGAAGTTCTAGAGAATTTTCTAATATAAACACAATAAAAACAATATATTTTACTTTAGTGCAACCTATTTTAGATTTTGCTTCTATTATTTGGCATTCACAGCCGTATACTTTTTTGAGTAAAATTGAGAAAATACAAAACAAATTTCTAAGATATTTATATTTTAAGGAACATAATATATGGCCCGATTATAATATAACAAAGACAACGCAATTGAGGAGCACCTTTAAAATTAAATCTCTTAGTTTAAAAAGAAATGTAAATATGTTTAAGTTTTTATATAAAATAATAAACTCAGAAATTAATGATCCAAATATATTAAGTATATCATAAGCTTTAATGTGCCTCGATACGGTGCTCGACATTTTCAAACTTTCAGAGTTCCCTTCTATTCTTTGTCATCCACCGCCCGATCTCCTCTGCCAACTATGCTTAGAACTTGCAAATGAAGTAAGTTCCTTAACAGAATTAGATTTTTCCTTGACCCTACGACAATTTAAGAAAATTGTTAATGACTATTTTAATTAATTTATCGATATACCTATGATTGTATTAATTTTTTTTTTACTTATATTAGTGTTTAATAAACAATACTTGTGTATTGGATATGATTGTATAATAATATTTGAATTAAGTATTCCATGTAATTAGGCTTGAAGCCTGTTTGGGATAAATAAATAAATAAAAACTTTTTTGGCTATCATTGGATAATCGCATCTAATCTTAATCCAAAATGAATTAATTGATTTTTCTGAATGTTTTAAAATTAAATATCGATTATTGGAAAGCAAAATGAGTTTTCCTCTTCATTCAAAGTTAAGTCAAATACAGAAATATCCGAGGAAATATCCCTTATGAGAAATGGATTAGGAACCCAATAAAATTTCCTCGAAAATTTCTTTATATCTAATTTTGGGAAATAGTAATTCTCTCCTCTAATGTTGTCAACAGTCTTTTGGGACTGACTCAAATTTTTCTAAATTATGCTTTGCTCCTTGAGTCACTTGAAAATATTGGTGTAAAAGAGGTAAAACACTGAAATTTTTTAAAAGCAATTTATCTAATAGACCTCAGCGTGTTCAAATTGATAATAAATACAGTGATTTAAGGGATGTGGAGTATGGGGTACCGCAGGGCACAGTGCTGGGTCCTATATTATTCAATGTCTATTTAAACAATTTATTTTTTATCAAAAGTGCAGGCAAAATTATTACAGACGCTGATGATACGGTAATTTTATACACAGATAACACATGGAAAGATTTGAAGCTAAAAGTCGAAAAAGACCTTCAGTTAATTAAATCCAGGTTTGAAAACCGCCTGCTAACAATAAATGAGAGTAAAACATTTTTTTTAACAATGTCTGCTAACATATCTGGTCTTCCAACATACAGTAATCTTACTGTTATTGATGTCTTTCAAATAAAAGTAACATATAAATTTAAATATCTAGGGGTAGTCCTGGATAGTCACCTTAGGTGGGACACACATATTGAGTACCTCCTGAAAAAAATACGTTATCTTATCTATAAATTCAACCTAAAGAATATACTTTAACTTTAACCCAGCTAAAAACGATTTATTATGCGCTTGTTGAATCTCATATTACATATGGAATAGTAGCCTAGGGTGCTGTTAAAAAAACTCTTCTAAATAATCTTATAATCTGTCAATAAAGATTTAAAAAAATTTATTTAAAAAGAATAGACATGCCAAAGAAGGCAGCAAAGCACCTCGGGAATTTTGAGTTGAAACATATGCCACATTTTTAGGCTATTTTTATACCCTATTCAAAAATTTTATGCTCCTTGCTTTTTGCAAAAATCAAGGTGCTCTGCTAGCTTCGAACGAAGTTAGCAGAGCACCTCAGTTTTTTAAAGCTTTTTTCCCAAACCATCGACACCATATTTTTAGGCTATTTTTAGGATCTTACAAATATTATAAAAATTTTCGAAAAATGTTATTTTTAAAAAATACAGGATGCTTTGCTGGATTCGAACGAATCCAGCGGAGCACATCGGTTTTTTAAAGCTTTTTTCTAAAAACAACTACACCATATTTTTAGGCACTTGAAATAATATAAATTATTCAAAAAAAGGTTTCTTTTATTTATTTTCTTTTCGCAATCATGAACATATTTATGACATAACCAGTTACATAATGGACCCTCGCTGCGATTACAAAAATGTCAAATTTAAAGAAACTTTGTATTAAATACTTATTAAGATTAGGCTAGGCTCATTGCTAAACACTCTTCCAAAAAATGTTCTTCTCTTATTGTTCACCAAGATTATTATATTTTTTTCCGTGTGCTCGTCTATTTTCTCATTACATTTTTATCATTTATTTTTTTACGCCTTTTATTAGGAAATTGTTACTTAAATAATAAATGTTTTTTTTAAACTTATGTGCTTTTATTTCCAACAATTTCACTATATCCTTAAATTAAATATTTTTTGTAACTTTCGAAGATAATTTTTTGAATATTCTACAATCCGAAGTAACTGTAGTAAACAGGCTATCTCTGTACTGTAAGTAATACATAAAAAAATAGGTAAATAGAAAAGCAATTGCTTATTCTCAGTTATTAATAGAAACAAACAAAATCGAGGTGCTCTATGGGCTATATTCCAAATAAGCAAAGCACACCGTATTTTTCTAAGAATATTTATATACTGTGTGTCTACTTAAATTGGAACAATATCCAAAACTTTTTTATTATTGGTTACAGTTATTCTTCCTAAAAAGTCTTGCAAGGTTTCAAATTGTATCAATGTTTTAAAATTGAATCAATGGTATATGAGGTTTGTCAAAAAATATGATTTTGCTTAACCTTTATTTTTGACCAACCTCGTATACGACTGATAAAATTTGATATCTGGTGGTTGTATTTTAAGTTTAAGACAAGGCAGAACTTTTTATTAAAAATAACTTTTTCCAAAAATAATTAAGTAAATAAAAAAGTTTTCCGTATGCCGCTAACTTGACGTAGACAATTGACGGCTTATGGAACGCTTTTTTATTATTCATTTTAGGAAAAAAATGTATTCCTCATAAAAAGTTGCTCATGATCAAAAACCTAAGAAGCAACCATCTGATATCAAATTTTATTAGTCTTATACGAGGTTGGTCAAAAATAAAGGTTGAGCAAAATCATATTTTTCCAACAAAGCACCTTGTATTATTTTAAAATGACAATTTTTTGGTAAAATTTTATAATATTTTAGGAGCCTAAAAATAGCCTAAAAATGTGGTGTAGTTGTTTTTAGAAAAAAGCTTTAAAAAATTGTGGTGCTCTGCTGGATTCGTTCGAAGCTAGCAAAGCACCCTCTGTATTCTTTAAAAAATACATTATTTTGAAAAGTTATATATTGTTTTAAGAGCCTAAAAATAGCTTAAAAATGTAGCATAACTAGTTAACTGAAAAAAATAATAATAAATAGAGGTGTTCTGCTGATTTTGTTATTATTTAAAAATAGCAATTTTTTAGTAAAGTTTTATAATATTTTAAAAGCCTAAAAATAGCCTAAATATGTGGTGTAGTTGTTTTTAGAAAAAAGCGAGGAAAAAAGCTTTAAAAAACCGAGGTGCTCTGCTAGATTCCTTCGAAGCTAGCAAAGCACCCTGTATTTTTTAAAAATAACAAAATTTTTCGAAAAGTTTATAATATTTTAAGATCCTAAAAATAGCCTAAAAATATAGTGCGTTGGTTTTGGAAAAAAACTTTAAAAAACTGAGGTGCTCTGCTGACTTCGTTCGAAGCTAGCAGAGCAAAAAACGAGAAGCATAAAATTTTTGATTAGGGTATAAAAATAACCTTAAAATAGCCTAAAAATGTGGCATATGTTTCAACTGAAAAATCCTGAGGTGCTTTGCTGCCTTCTTTGGCATAAGTAATTAGTTTTATTTATTTATTTATGGGTTGAAACTCCTTTTACAATTAAATATACATTTGTAATCTTAATATTAACATAAAATTGAAATTACATAGTGATATACTTTATACTATTTTTAAAGCTACCAACAGTGACATTAAACAACTCTAAATGTTTATTGAATTTATTTTCTAGTTTTAAAATCCTAGTTATCGTCTCATTCAGTCTATAATTCGTGTGATGGAAAGCTATATGAAAAAGATCTTTAGTCACTTCTTCGTGGTTAACTCGGTAATTAATGTCAAACATGCAGTCCAATAATTCGTTGTGTACGGTCTTAGAAGTCCCTTTAAATACTGTTGTTTTGTTGAAATGTTCTTTTATCTCTAATTGAGAACTAAAATCTATCAATTCTCGGAATACTCTTTTATTTTTAGATTCTTCGTTTTCATCATGACCTCGCAATGCTGATTATAATGCACCACAAAATCTAATACAGTTAATAATGATTTGCGATCGATCGTTTTAGCACCCCTGATCTGTCTCAATCTGAAACAGACTTATCCAGGAACTTTTTTTTAAACGGACGCTACACAGTGAAGGTCTTGGACATATTTGTTGGTCGATCTATGCGAAAGCCGTATCTTAATTTTTGGAAGAGCACTATTAAGAATTAGAATCTACATTTCATTCTAGCAAATTGTATGTCCATCTTCTTAATAAAAAACATCTCGGCGAGGGGCAAATCACTCCCGCAATACGTGTACAAAATGTCCGCAATCCCATTGAAAATCGCCGCAGTCTCATCAAAATCAGTGACAATCTCTAAGAAATCGCCGCAGTCGTTCCGAATTCGCTCGCAGTCGTTCCGAATTCCCTTGCAGTCCCCCGAATTCTCTAGCAGTCACTGAGCAATCACTAACAATCGTTAAAAATCGCGCGCAGTAAGGTGACATTAACTAATTAGCCATTGTTGATGTAGGGTGCTTTGATTAAGCCATCTAAACCATTTTGTGTAAAGAAATTGCAGTTTACATTTATCGAAAGGGTCCTTCCGTGCATTTTGAGGCAAGAACTATTAAGTTAAATTTACATTTTGGAATTTAAAGGTTTTTTTAGGATAAATTTAGACACTAAATCTACTTGTATACAAGATTTTACAAGGTGGTCGAAAATTGTCCCTTTTCATCTAGTTTTTTTTTTTTAATGTATAACAAAATTGTTGGTATTTTATGGGGGTTGGGGTGATACACGTTTTAATTAGGGTTTTAAATGTATTTTTACTTTTCTATCTGTTTACGGATAAGGAAAGTATAGGAATCATGATTTTTTTCAACCTCGAATTTTCGACGGTTTTTTATCTTTTGGGGTATCCTGAATCTGTTTTGACTATTTTCGCGATGATGTCTGTGTGTGTGTGTCTGTATCCTCGATAACTCATGAACGGATACAAATAGAAACACCAAATTTTAAACTTAAGCTTTATTCCGGCGTCCAATTAGCTGATTAGATTTTGGGCAGAGTCGGAACATTTGGAGGGTATAGTCATCATTTTTATATTTTATGGAATATATCTGTTATTTACGTTTGGAGAAGAAATTTTTTCAAATAAAAGTTACTTACAATATTATTATCTATAATTTGTTCTATACAAAATTTGGTCCGTATTCGAGAAATTTGACAAAATGTAAAAAAAAAATATTTTTTTATAAAAATTGTTCAAATAAAAGTTGTTTGTATTATAATTCTCTATAATTTTTGCCCTATACATAATTTCTCTAAAATGGACCGTATTCGAGATATTTAAGAAAATGTGTAAATTTCGAATTTTAAAGAAAAATCAAAAACGGATAAAGTAAAAAACATTAAATTTTAAACTTAAGTTTCCATAATGAAAAGAGCATTTTTTATGGATTGGAAGATCTTAATATAAAGGATTTTCGAAATTACTAGACAAAAAGTGATTCTGATACCTCATTTCTAAACATAATTGTGAACAACAAAAAAATGAAGGTAAAAAAATCAGCTCTTTGTTGGTTATTTTCCACTGAAGGCGGGCGCTTCTCAACTGACAGATTATCTCGTTTAAAAGGAACATCCTCAGCAGTACTAAATAACAAAAAAAAAAACAAGTCCAGAAAAAACACAGCTAAAATACCAAATAACTACAATGACAAAGATGTAACAGAAAGTGAAAAAACTACCGGTGAAAACACTTTGCTCCAGAAAAATATCAATGGCATTTTAATTAGGAACGAACAATATTACGCAATTCTTTACGAGTCGTGGTACATAGGTCGGATTGTTCAAATAATTGATGAAACCACTAGTAAAATAAAAAATTTTAAATCTGAACTTGAAGAATATTTATGGCCAAAAAAAGACGACATTCAAATTGTTAAAAATAAATTAATATTTTATGGATCCATCAATTCAATTGGATCTGGTCCATTTAAACTAGAAACAAACATCAATAAAATTTGTAAACGTCTAAAAAAACACTTTTATGAAATTTTTAAATAAAAAACCTCCAATTACTTAATTACTTAACTTGTTTTATTTACCTGTACCTATTTGTTCATTTAGGCATATCAAAGATATCTAATAATGGAGGCATGTAAGTACCTACATAGAAGTTTATATTTCGGGTATCACATCAATTAAAACTGATCTTTTAAATGAATAAAAAACGTACAAAAAGTTGATTTATTGATAAATTTGTCGTACACACTTAGTTTTAAATCAATGCATTGTATTTAGCACCTATACATGCGCTATACAAAATTTAGTTTTTCTGATGAAACACCTAGCTAATGCTTTTTTTACTGGAAACCAACTGGTAAGCCATACAATATCGTAGAAATCCTTCGGAATGCGTGCAATTTTGCAATAATACTGACAATCCATACGTACGAGTAAATCGCCGCAATCAATAGGGAAATTGCCGCAATCAATAGAGAAATCGTTGCAGTCAATACATAAATCACCGCAGTCACGGGAAATCTGTCGGAAGTCATGTGGAAATCACCGCAGTCATCCAGAAATCGCCGCAGTCATCTAGAAATCGCCGCAGTCATCCAGAAATCGCCATATGATTGCGGAAATCATATGAATTCGGCAATACATGTACATTTTTACAAAGAGTGATTTGCCCCTCGCATCTCGGTATGTACCTCGCATCTTAGAGATACGAATCGCTGGAAGAAAAACTCGCAAACGCAGCGAAACAAAATAAGGAAATGTTGTAATCCATCCCATTAAAGCATTGTTGCATAAGAGCATTTACCTTGATGTCCCGCGGAATACCTATAAATTAACAACATTTATTACGAACTGCACCTGATTTTTATTCGAGCCGCGAATGATATAAATGTCACGATGTCTGACGAATACATTAGAATTAATGGCGTTATATTATATGGTATGTTGGCAGTTAGAAAAAAAAAAATGTTCCTCTCACAATGAATAATACTTTGTAAATAATGAGAGATTATAACGTTTTTATCGATAAACCTTCTTTTTTCTTCGCGAACGGCCTTGAATGCGTCAATGGATTGTTATTTACATTTAAATGCAGGCGGGGATTGTTGACAATTAGATTACATTCAATTTTATCAGTTTCTTATAAAGTATCGTCTTCTTAAGTCGTTTGATCACATAAGGTAACTGCCCCAGTACCGGGACACTTAAGGATTAAAACTATTTAATAATACATTTAATACATTTAATACTGGACTAATGCGAAAAACTGTAATCCCATTTTGTAGGTCAAATACTCATTGATTTTACACAAATATAAAGGTTTGAGTCATAACTTGCTACCCTAGGTTTTATCTGGGAAATGTGGCAGCATTTTTGTGTACCTGAAGTGAGACGCCTTTTTTAGCTTTGTTTCAGAAGTAGACACCCTATTTGACCCAGAAATGGGACGCCTCATCCATGCAAAGTACAGTTCATCAAATTTTTAGATGCTTTCGACGGCTAGACAGAGAAAGCACTACTGACAGGCATCCCGACGGATTTACGCAATGAAAGTACACTCTGCGCATCAAGTATTTCACTATTTCATTCAGACGTAAATGTCAGATGTAAATTTCGCTAAAACATTTCTTTTATTTTCGTTTGTGTTTTTTGCTCATTACAGTTTAATAGAACCTAAGTATGGAGTTTAATAGCAAATTAAGAGGCCGCGTGATTAACAGTCAATCTCGCGAAATAATAGCCAATGTTATAGAGTTTATGAGAAGAGAAGGAAACTTTAATTCACCTTCAATACCATTTAAAAATGTAAATGATCGTGTTGCTGCAGCCACAGGAGTATCTAAAAACACTGTCGTCCGCATTTCTGGAGAGAAAAAAAGAATCGATAACCGTGAGATATCGGAATTTTCATCACCAAGAAAAACCATTAAAAAACCAAAAACAGTTAATGATATAGATGAAGCTGCACAAGAATCAAATTTTATTTTTTTATTATTAGATAGCTATTTTTGTTTCTGAGTTGTGTTCATTTACAGGCTTAATTTTTTTCCGTTTCTCCTTTTTGATTTTATATGGGGTTTCAAGTTGTTTTTGACTTATTTCGACGTACATCACAACAACACACTTTTTTAATAAAGCAAACAAGTGTTAAGAGGTATATGTACGTGTAAACTACAATTACAAAAAATTGATATGAAACCCATGAAACCACCAACAAAAATGTAAAGCTAGCTTCCGTACTAGAACATGGTGTCATTCGTCGAGATAATTTATCGTTTTGTTTAATAGATCAAGAAATGTAAATATTCCCCTGTTATTTTTTATAAAATTATAAGAGAAATAAATTTTTTTCTAAATAGTATAGTTTAGTACCATTTTCCTTAATAAGGTAGAAATAAAATATAAACTATTTCCACGATTTACAAAGGCCTACAAAAAAATTATAGGTATTTTCCGCTATCCTATAAAATTTATATTTTCTGACTCAATTTAAAAAGGTTGAAGGAATTCCAAAACACCTTTTATGGCATAATAATTATTTTCAATTCTACATACTATCTTTAGCTGCTTTTAAAAACGTTCTAAGAAAGTCCAATCAGACCAATTTAATCCCTAAACTATTCCACACTTTTAAAATTTAATTACCTAAAAATATTAAAAACTATTTAAAATAACTTGTTTAGCAGACTGTACAATAGCTATCTTAGTCACACGTAGCGCGTTCTCTGTCTGCGCGTCGAACACCTCTAGAAATTTGATGAACTGTATTAGGATATTAAAAAGTCACAAAGACATTTAACACTTTAATTGACTAAGAAACCACAATACAAAAAAACTAAAACAGAAATACATTCTTAGTTATGAAAATCTTACGCTTTCTCATTAACAGGAAGTTTTTTTTTGAAAATGTATGTCAATTTCCTTTCGACCCAATTCACTTCAGGGGAGTTTAAAATAACTCCCTTTATTTGGCATAGCGGAACAATAAATTCATCATTTTCTCGTACCACAAACTTTTTCATATTGTCCACACTTACAAAACCTTGCACCTTGAGTTCTTCCTCAAACACCTCGAGGACTGTGCACAAGTAAACGTACTGCGAAGTATTCCTTTTTCCTCCAAGTACTTCTGCGAGTACAAATTTGCCCACCTCCAAGTTGTCACTGATGGAAGCTGTTTCTTCATCGGTCCCCTCCGACTCGTTCCAGTCATCTAACTCTTCACAGTAATGCACACTTCCTTCCTCTGTCGATGAAGGCGATGAAATAATCATTGGAGGATCCTTTTTCTTTAACATCTTTCCTTTATTTTCTTTTTTTTTTCTTCTTTTTCTTTTCGCTTTTTAGGTCTCCAGTGCTTTCTTTTTTTCCTCTTTGCTCTTAAAATAGGCCATCACTTGTGGAGATGTTGTAACCGCAGGCAATCTTTCTCTTTTTAATCGTTTGGGAGTTACTCCCTCCGGGTTCGGCCAAAAGAGGTTTCTTTTAAACGGAGATGGTATATTTGGAGGGGCAGATATTGGTCGTTCCACTGCGCAACTTGGTAATTTTTTCAGTGGAGTAGGTTCATGGGTTCCATTTGTAATTTCGGTTGGATCTGAAACTGAAATTAATGGACTAGGTGAAATGGGTCTTACTCCAGACACTTTGGCAGAGGCAGCTGAAGTTGATGGTCTAGGTGAAATAGGCCTTACTTCAGATACTTCGGCATAGGCTGTGGAACTTGATGGTCTAGGTGAAATAGGCCTTACTTCAGACACTTTTGCAAAGGCAGCTGAAGTTGATGGCTTAGGTGAAATAGGCCTTAATCCAGACACTTTGACAGATACACTTTTCCAGATTTTGAAAAGCTCTGTCTTCTTAATGTGACCATTCCATTCTCCAAAACTGCAGATTTCAAATTCTTCTTAAGCCTCAGTACTCATTTCTTGTCGAAGAACCTCCAAAAACACCTTTAATTTTGTTTGTCCAGCTTCCACAGATATATTTTCCGGCGTGAGCTCAATCCCCTTTTTTATTTTTACCTTCGTTGGGTCCCACGGTAAAAGACCACAAGCTCGGAATCCACTCTGAATTGTTGCACATGTCAAATTTTGAAGTACCTTTTGTAGGACTACTGGGAAGTCCTGCTTTTGGATTTGTCTGCCTTCGTTGGCCATTCTCCACTCTGCTGCCTTTTGCCTCCAAGTTCGTTTCAGAGTATGAAAGACTGCAACGTCCATTGACTGAAGGAGGTGTGTTACATTGGGGAACAGGGCAACCAGCTCGAATTCTTTTTCCTTGCAGAATTCAGAGAGGGTGTAAGATGAGTGAGATGTATGGCCGTCAAGGAAAAAAACAACTGGTCTCGGAATTTGATTCTTCGTCAGCCACGGCTCGAGTATGTTGGCTATATACTCGTAAAATGTTTCTTGAGTCATCCAGCCATTTTATAATTTGCCAATACCCCAAGAACTTGGCGTGGCTTCTGCAATAGATAGGGGGATCCTTGCATATCGATACACTATCATTGGTGGAGCAAGGTCACCAGCTGCATTAGCCGTTAAAAGAACTGTAAGGTTCAATTTTTCGTCGGCACCAATCCCCGTGTAGACTGTCTTGGAACCTTTCTCTGCCAGAACTTTCCCAGGCTTTGGATTTAGAAAAAAGCTGTCTCATCCGCGCTGAAGACTCTCCGAGGGTCATCCAGAAGTCCTTGTATATTATTTTCAACGAGGTACGTCCATACATCCGTTAAACCAAGCATTTATATCTTCCTGTGTCAGTGCCCCTCTGATAGAAGTCAAGTTCTGGCTGGTGCGGAGGGCAATGTCAGGGTGACGTCGAAGGAAAAGAAAATTTTTGAAAAACTCTTAGAAAAACAACTAAATTTGCATATAAAAAAATTCGATATTCTTCCCAAAACCCAATCAGGATTTAGAAGTGAATATGGGTGTTCAACCGCTTTAGCCGATGTTACAGATGACATATTACGCTCACTTGATGCAAATAAAGTATGCACATTAGTACTAATTGATTATTCACGTGCATTTGACACAAACCACAAACTTCTATTAGCAATTTTGCATTTTATTCGTCTCAGCCATTTGTCGATCAAAATTATAACTTCGTATCTAACAAACCGGGTTCAACAGGTGGTTCTTAACAACACTTTCTCTAATTGTTTGTTAGTCAGAAAAGGTGTTCCTCAGGGCAGCATTCTTGGCCCATTACTGTACACCTTATATACATCCTTCCTACATTCACATCTAAATCATTGTAAGAGCCATTTATATGCTGATGATACACAAATTTATTATTCTTTTGAACTGTCTAAAATTGAAGAGTCGGTCAGGCGTATTAATGACGATCTCTCTATTCTTGTAAGTGCATCTGAAAAACACTCATTGCATATCAACTCAACAAAATGTTATGTTATTGTATTTTGCAGTGAAAATAACCGACAGCTGATCTTGCCACAAATACAAATCACCTTAGGGAATGAAATTTTAAAAATTAGTTCCTCGTGTAAAAATCTTGGTTTGACTATTGACTCTCAATTAAGGTTCGATAAACATATTAACGAGAAGGTTAGGAAAGCCTACTCTTCCCTAAAACTAATTTATCCACATAGAACAGATTTGTCTACTGCAACTAAACAAATGCTTACCGACTCTCTTGTTTTATCGCACTTTAATCATTGCGACACGGTATATGGTTCTTTTTTACGATTAATTGATAAGAATCGAATTCAGAAAGTACAAAATAGTTGTTTAAGGATGATCTATGGCATAAGGAGAAGGGAGAGGATTTCTTATAAATTAAAAGAGGCGAATTGGCTGAACATGTTTAATCGTCGGAAACTTCATTCTCTGTTTATTTTATAAAATAGTTAAGACCAAAATTCCCTCATACTTACATCAAAAGATAAGTTTTCGAACCGACGTCCATCATATTAATTTAAGGAAAAAGAATGCCATTACCATTCCATCTCATAATAAACAAATATTCAAAAAATCATTTAGCTACCAAATTGCATTGAACAGTCATCTTCTTGATATACCAAATTTCAGTCTTTCATCAACAGCTTTTAAAAATAAATACAAACAAGTATTTTTACGCGAACAGACATTTTAAATTTTAAGTTTTTTTTTGTGATTTTTAATATTTATTAATATAGATTAAGGTTCCTTTCACTAGTTAATTATTCTTTTAACTGTATTTTTGAATTAATCTAGATATGTATATGTATTTTGACTTTTTATTTTATTTATTTATTTTTTTCAAGGCGAGTGAGGTAGAATTGGTCTTATGACCTATCACTCGACCTTTTATTTGCCTAATTAGTGTATTTAGTGCATTTTTGTTTTTTTTTATATTTTGTATTTTTGTACATCTTTTATTGGCAAATAATAAATTATTATTATTATTATTATTATTATTATTATTATTAACTACATTCAATAGTCCGTGAAGAAATATTATTTTTTTATTTAAGCTTAAAATTATTATTGGTACTTTGAGTAACAAAACCAACAATAAACATTCAACGAAAAAAGAGTATCTAGCATTGGACAAACTATATAGATTATAATATGTATGTGCATATATTTACGACTGACCTTTTGATCTTTTCTAATCTCGTTAGCGGTTGCTCGGGCGTTGTAAAAACTCCATTTTACGGCTTCGCTTTGTCTTATTTCTATTGTCAGCTTTCAATAGTTCAGAGGACATTTGTCGCCTGGAATATATTATGCATAATTCTAATTCTATTAAAGCTTGCGGAGAAGGTAGCGTTTGGATAAGTCACTTCGGCAAGAAAAATTGTTATTAGACTTCTTTATCTTTTATGGTTTGTCGTCTTTTATCATTTCAAGGATTATTATTTGTACTAGACTCATGGTGTAACAATAAAGTGTTTCAAGCCAAAAATTAGACTCGAAATATAAAATAACATAATCGTCTGCCCGAAGTGAGTCTATTTTCATTAAAAAAAATACAATACAATACAATGTTCGCACGTCACTGTACCAAATTATCGACTATAGAAACAATGGTGTGTACTTCTACATTTGATTGCCAGCAATTGACGTAATTATAGAAAAGGTTAGACGGTGTGGTGCCCAACGGATTGCAATTTTAGCGGTGGTATAGATAGATATTAACTACGTTACATTTGTACAATATTTGCGGCACGTCCTGGTTCACATGAGTGTGCAATATATTAAAATATAGGCATATGGATAAAATCTTACATAAAATAATAATAAAACACAAATAAAATATAATACGAATAAAATATAAGTAAAATGCAAATAAAATACCAAGATAATAAATTGACATACAATTTAAATTAAGTAAAACTCTTCATTGGAATTAGAAGTTGCATTGGCAGCAAAATATAATTGATATAATCAAAAAGAACGTTCATATAAATTATAAATAGTACTGGTCCAAGAACTGATCCTTTCGGTGCTACAAGCGACACAAACTAGTTACAGGGTGATTGGTTAAGTTTGCACGAACATTTAAAATCTGATTCGTGTGTCAAAATATGAAAATAAGTTCCTATAAAACGGATGGTGTAAAAGTTGAACTCTTGAACTTTTGGAGTAAAGACAGTGCATAATTCATCCACAGATAGCTTGAGTTTTCGTAGTAAATCCAAATTTTAAATTAAAATATCTCAAAAAGTATCCTATGTAACTTGCAACGTTAGTATGCTCTTTCGTAATCATTATGGAATATACATGTTGCTATTAAATATTTGGACGTAAGGGTGAAGTGGGGAGGGGATAGTGGAAAAAAACGTAAACAGGGTAGAGAAACAATCTGGCAACAAGGTATTTTTCTTTGAAACGAATGAATTTATAATTATAAAATTGTAGGATGATGAATTGGGATTGTATTCTGCAATTATTAGAGGACATGTCAAATTTAATTGACGACAACGTTTAGCGTATAGCCGCCATCTTGATTTTTTTTAAATGGCAACGCAGGTCGAGTGATATATCAGAGAAAAGCTTATTTTGTCCTCTTTTCAAGAATACTAAAAAAGTACTACAGGGTCATTTTATATCAAATCAACCAAAATAAAAAGAGGTATGGCAGACCATTTCAACGATTTTGATAAAATTTGGTACATGGGTTTTTTTATTTATTTTTAAAAATCGAAAAATTTACCAATTTTGGTCCAACACAACTTCACAAAAATTTGAATAATTTGAATAATAAGTTATAGCTCGTTGTAGATGTAATTCAAACACCTTTCCAACGATGTGTCACATGACCTATTTTATTTTAATTTTTTTTTTAATTTTGAAAAAAAACATTTTTGATTTTTTAAAAAAAAATTATTTCTGGGTACTCCCTTTTTAAACAAAGCATAAACTTCTTTAAAGTTGGATAAAAGCAATTTTATTTCACATATTCTTTGTGGTCTTCTTTTTTAATGACTACACAGTTCTTTTTTCCTGGCATCATTGGGCTTATATCGTGTCTCAAATAAAATTCTCTAACTAGTGTAAAAGTATCATTTAAAATGGTTTACCTGATTTCGGATTGGGCGTAGAAAAAATGCCCTAAAGAATCAGTGTACCAAATTTTATTAAAATTTATGCCAAAACTCTGGTTGATTTGATATGAAACGACTCAAATATACAGTCCACTTTATTTAATTAAGAACTAAACAGAGTATACAATAAAATTATAATACTGATATTTAATAATTTATCGTTCTATATTTTCAAGGTTTTTCTAATTGTATAAAATTCACGTGTGGAACTTTTTTCCCTAAATTGTTCGAAACTAAACAAAAAAAACATATTTAAGTAATAAATAATAAATTCAAATTGACGTAATTAAATAGAAATCACCACCATTGACTAAAACTATTCGCTTTTTGTTCCATTATGCAGGCTCTGAAAAGAAAATCAAACCCATTTAGAAATGCCCGTAGACGAATGAAGGAGCCATTCATGGAATTACGACGAGAGGGGTCAATTTCTAGAATTATTTCTATCTTGAATAGTTTATTTTTTGCACGAACACGTGTTCGACCGTACCAGTTTCTGAAAGGGGGAGATTGAAATGGTTAAATTGCCTCGTTTGAATTCGACGTTAACCCTAATCGTTAATACTTCAAATAAGCTTGGATAATAAATATATTCCTAAAATAAAGAAAATAAAAACCTAAAGTCATATGTCACAATAATCTTGATACAAGATGCAAATATTATTCTGTGGTGTTGATATTTAAAACAATTAATTTTTAAGTCGATTTTTCATACTGTTTCCATTACAAAACCAACCAGTACAAATAAAAAATAACTTTTAATTATACGTAAATTGAACCCAGCAGCAACCCTCTTTTTTTTAATTAGAAAGTATGTTTAATTAACAAATCATTTTAAAGATATTTTTTATTTCCTTTTTCATTCATGCCACCAGTCCGTGAAAGAATTATTTCTAAACCAATCACAAAGTGCAGTAGTACATTGGCCTCTCAGCCCTTCCTCTGACCTTCCTCTGACCTGATTTTTTAGACAAAAAAATATTACACAACACAACACTTGACAAAATACAAAATAACTTTATGTAAAAATTAATAGAATTACTTGTTTTTATGCACTTGTTGCACGGTCCAATGAACTAACCGGTTTAAAAACGCCTCTGGCGATGCATCACTTTTATAGCGCTCCAGGCATTATTCATGAGTGAACAGGAAAAATCAAGAAACTACCGCCTGACATGTTCTCGCAACATAGGAATCGGCAGTAACTGGATAAAATTTCGTGTGTATTTATACCTAATCCTGTTTAATTTCTCAACTTTTATTTTAAAATTAATTTTTTTTTTTATTTTTTTTTTTGGCCAATTTTTTGGACCCTGGGTTTTGGCGCCCCCAAAGGATGGCGCCCGTGTGCATTGCACACTTTGCACATATGGTAGCGGGGACCCTGCTGAGGGATACCAACAGAAACCTCGATAAGTCGATAAAATACATGTATTTAGTTTCTATGTATTATACTTATCATATCAATATACTGAACACGATCTGTTAAAAATTGAATGATGCATCTTGCACTCCTATATTTTCAACTGCTATTTTTTTAATGTTACAAGTTTTTACTGTATAATTTGCAACACAGGGCCATTTTTTAGTTTCAAAGTGACGCGACACATAAATAAATATAACAACTGCAAATCGTTACCATAGCTAGTTTATCCGCTTTTTCAATCTGTTGTCTGTTCCTTCCTATTTATCCAACAGCAAAAAATAGTTATTTATGCAACAAGTGTGTAAAGTTACCCTTTTTTGACGAATGAGTCACATGAGTCAAAAAATGGACTTTACACACGAGTGGCATACAATATTTTTTCTACTACCGTACACATAATCCACTAATATTAGAAATATAAAAGTTACTTTTTTTTCACTAGTGAAAAAAAGTACTTTACTTTACGCACTAGTGAATAAAAGTAAATTGTGCCAAAAATTGTACACAGCAACAAAAATAAATTTATTGGAACTTTACAAATTTATAATTCTTACAGAACAAAATGACTAACAAATGAAGAAATATTTAAAAAAATCTGATGTGTCCAACACATGACTTTCCTATCTAGTTATTACAGGCTTTTTCCGGTTATTTTGTACAACCTATTGCAGCACCTCCGTAAATGTTCAGAGGATAAAATAAATATATTCATTTTCCACATACATCTACCTCGAAACATTTTTCTATAGATATTCATTGAAAATGAAAATACTGAAAAATTTAAATTTAGCACTTTTCCTACAATTTTTCCATTACGGTCCATTTTAGAAAATCATGTATAAACAAAAATTATAGAGATCGATATCGCAAACAACTTTTATTTCAACAATTTTCATAAAAATCAGAATTTTGCACATTTTGTCAAATTTCTCGAATACGGACCATTTCAGGAAATTTTGACATAAAGCAAAAATTATAGATAATAATATTAGAAATAACTTTTATTTGAACAATTTTTTTCTCCAAACATAAATAACATATATTCCATAAAATATAAAAACGGCCCCCATAAAGTACCCCCCCCCCCCAGATGTTCCGACTATGTCCAAAATCTAATCATTTCACGTCAGGCCGAAATAAAACTTAAGTTTAAAATTTAATGTTTTTTCTTTATCCGTTTTTGAAAAATTTAGAAATTTACACATTTTCTCAAATATCTCGAATACGGTCCATTTTAGAGAAATTATGTATATAATAAAAATTATAGAGAATTATATAAGAAGTAACTTTTATTTGAAGAATTTTCTTCCCCAAACGTAAATAACAGATATATTCCATAAAATATAAAAATGACCACCTAATAAATAAATAACGTTTTCCGAATATTTTGTCACCTTATTCTTCCTACACCATTCTATAAATGCATTGTATTTTTGCTGATAAATATATGCAGATTTTTCTGGCAATAAATTTTCAGTGGCCTTTTGTGCACTGCATAAGATATATGGGGGAGTATTATCAAATTCGCTATCGCCAGATAAATTTGAATCCATATCGATTATGACAGATATAATAAACTGCAAATAAAATTTGAATTTAAGTAAACAAACATTAAAAAGTAAAACTTTTTACCTTCTCAAACTTGATTGAGTTTTAAAAAATGCTAAATTGGCTTTAGAATCTAATCTTGAACTTAAGTATACTTTTGTCGTGTTCTGTTATAAGGTAGGTACTAATTAAAAGTTTAGAGATTGACAGTTCTTCTAATCCACACAGCCACGGCCAACTTACTTTTACCAAAATCGACATCCACTGTATGTTTACTTTTAATTAAATCGATGACATTTAGAGAAAATTATAATTAAAATAAACTGTTGATAATTTGTTGGACACTAAATAGATATAAGCAAAAATAATTTATTTTGTTATGTACAAATTTTGTCAAATTTTACTTTTTTTAACTAGTGCGTAAAGAGTTTTACTTTACGCACTAGTGAAAAAAAGTACAACTTTACACACTTCGTGGAATGCGTAAAGTACGTACTTTACGCACGGTAGTAGAAAAATATGTTTTTTGTGTTTGCAAATGGTATAGAATGAATCGAATTTAATTCAAAAGCTAATGGCCTGAGTTTGCTTACTTACAATTTTTGTTTTATGTATATTTTTATAATTAACAGGTCTGCATTTAATAATTGCAACTTGTTAGCAGTATTACCGTATTTTGTCTAGAGATAATATTTATAATTTAATATTTAATAGTTATGCTTTAGATACATTCGGAGGTTATGCAAACAATGTTTTGAATTATAGTAAGGTCATTGGAGAAGCTAGTAAACGTTCTATTCAAATATCGGTTACAAACTGATAGTTACGTGCACTGAGCTACTTTTTCAAATATCTAAATTAAACGAAGTTAAATGGAGCTAATTCCGGCTTATACGGCGGCTGGAGCTGCTGCAAAGCACAATCGTGGAGGATTTGACCTTGATTGTTTTATAAAACACAAAATCATCATAAATAAATTGAGACACGAGTAGACAATTGTTGTCCATATTACTTACTATAATTTGAAACAATAAATAGAGAAAATTAACCTCTTTATTGCAGAATCGATTAAAATCTATTACATTATTTAGTACCTATTTTGTACTAATTTGTACCGCCAATAAAAATTTTGTACCATGTGCCGTTTTCAAAAAAAAAACGTGGCGCTGCTAGGTAAATATTAAGCTAGCAGGACCACATTAAAAAAATAAAAAAAAAATAAAACAAAGGTAGAATTAAAACGAACTGAATTTGTACCAATTTGTACCACTAATCAATTTTTTGTACCATGTACGGTTTATAAAAAAACACATGGTGCTTCTAGTTTAATATTAAGCTAGCAGGACCACATTAAAAAAATAAAATAAAACAAAGGTAGAATTAAAACGAACTGAATTTGTACCAATTTGTACCACTAATCAATTTTTTGTACTATGTACGGTTTATAAAAAAAACACATGGTGCTTCTAGTTTAATATTAAGCTACCAGGATCACATTAAAAAAATAAAATAAAAAATAAAACAAAAGTAGAATTAAAAATAACTAAATTTGTACCAATTTGTACCACCAATAAAGTTTTCATACTATGTACCGTTTACAAAAAAACACAAGGTGCTTCTAGTTCAATATTAGGCTAGTAGGACCACAATGAAAAATAGAAAGGTACAATTAAAAAGGACTGATTTTGTACCAATATGTACCATTAAAAAACTTAATTTATTTAATCAAACTGCTTGAAACAACTTTCAAATTAATCCGAATCTGTTATAATTAAAAATAAAGAGACTTATTCCAGAAAAAGAATCTATTACAATTTTTGCATAAAACACAACATAATTTGTACCGTTAAAATATAAATTTTCGGAATATGCACCCCTGCCGTTCCTTAGAAACTATCCTAAATTCATATTCCTTTTAAACAGCAAAATCAATCGTTACTTCTGCAATAGAAGTACGTTAAAATGTAAATTGTTAGATTCTGTACCCTTGCCGTTCCTATAGAAACTAACCTAAATTCATATTAAACTTAAGAGCAAAGTACCCTTTTGCACGAGCAGAATCAGTAGTTACTGCTGCAATGAAAGTAACATAATTTTTACCACTAAAATACGAAATTTCAGATTTTGTACCCCTGCCGTTCCTATAAAAATTAACCTAAATTCATATTAGGCTCAAGAGTAAAGTACCCTTTTGCACAAGCAAAATCAATAGTTACTTTTGCAATGAAAGTAACATAACTTGTACCACTAAAATATGAAATTTCAGATTTTGTACCCCTGCCGTTCCTATAGAAACTAACCTAAACTCATATTAGGCTCAAGAGTAAAGTACCCTTTCTATAGGAACGGCAGGGGTACAAAATTTGAAATTTCATATTTTAGTGGTACAAATTATGTTACTTTCATTGTAAAAGTAACTATTGATTCTGCTCGTGCAAAGGGGTACTTTACTCTTGAGCCTAATATGAATTTATGTTAATTTCTATAGGAACGGCAGGGGTACAAAATCTGAAATTTCATATTTTAGTGGTACAAGTTATGTTACTTTTATTAAAGGAGTAACTATTGATTCTGCTTAAATTAGGTTTCTTTAATGGTACATATTGTTACAAAATCAGTCCTTTTTAATTGTACCTTTGTATTTTTCAATGTGGTCCTGCTAGCCTAATATTGAACTAGAAGCACCTTTTGTTTTTTTGTAAACGGTACATAGTACGAAAAATTTATTGGTGGTACAAATTGGTACAAATTTAGTTCTTTTTAATTCTACTTCTGTTTCATTTTTATTTTATTTTTTTAATGTGGTCCTGCTAGCTTAATATTAAACTAGAAGCACCATGTGTTTTTTTATAAACCGTACATAGTACAAAAAATTGATTGGTGGTATAAATTGGTACAAATTCAGTTCGTTTTAATTCTACCTTTGTTTTATTTTTTATTTTATTTTTTTAATGTGGTCCTGCTAGCTTAATATTAACCTAGCAGCGCCACGTTTTTTTTTGAAAACGGCACATGGTACAAAATTTTTATTGGTGGTAGAAATTAGTACAAAATAGGTACTAAATAATGTAATAGATTTTAATCGATTCTGCCCAGTTGGTCCTGCTGGCTTAAGAGAGGTAGAAAATAAAATAGATACTTTCACCATATTGTTTGCAAATTCAAGTACATAAAGAATTCAATTCATATTCTACTAGTACTCTAAAAGTATTTAGTGAAAAATTTTGAAACATATACAGGGTGTTAAAAAAAAGTGTCACAAAATAAAACGGGGGGTAGTATGGGCCAAAATATGCAGAAAAGTCTTAATAAACATATGTCCGCAAATGAATGGTTTCAGAGATACGGAGTGTTTTGTGTTTTGTATCATTTTTTGATTCTTTTTTCATTCTCAAAAACTTGCTTTTCTTATCGGAGTCTACCGATGTTTTTTCATAGATACTATTTGCAGTTATTATTTTGTTGTGGGTGAATAATTTTATAAATTTTCGTTATGCCTGTTTACACTAATATTGAATTAGCTGAAATGCATTTAATGTACATTCGTGCAAATGGCAATGCGAGGGAAGCGCTACGTCAGTATTTGAACATCTCATTTAACTCTATGTTGTTATTGATTGTTTATAAATATCATTGTTTTTTTATAATAATAAAAAATTGTTATAAACACAAAATGGTCCGTATCTCCGAAACCGTTAATTTGCGGTCATATATTTATTAAGACTTTTCTGCTTATTTTGGGTCATACTATTCACCATTTCATTTTGTGGCACTTTTTTTTTAACACCCTGTATACGTAATATCATTGAAATTCAAAGGTACCTAACTTGTTTTGATAAATGAAAGATTTATTAAGAATAAAATATGCATACTATTGTACTTTAAAGATAATAACATTGTTCTACAAAGAGTGTTAAACAGTATATAGTGAGCATCATAAGTCTTACCCCCCCTAACTAACTCGTTACTGGGGTCTTGTTAGGAAAATCGCCGAGACAGGTCGATTTTTGATTTCGACAATGTACATTTTTGCAAGATTAGTTTACCCTTAATTTCATCCCTTACTGGAGGGTAGCAACCCTTTCGAAAAATTTAAATTGCATGGGGTGGTGAGTGATAGCTCATTTGAAAGGGGGTTTTATTCTCTATTCAACCGTGCAAAAAAATTTGAAATTTGCTTCATTACGTGTTGATTTATTCATGTTTAAAAATAACAAAACCTCACAAAATAGGAAAGCAATTAGACTAACAGTGACCTTCTAATGGCAAAAAGTCTTACTTCACGTCTGAACCGAAACCGAAATCATGCAGGGCCGAATTTTAATTCTAAGGATGAGTGCGCTACGTTAATTTCGGTTATTCTGAAACAACAATTAGTCGAGAATTAATAAAGCAAATTTCAAATTTTTTTATACGGTTGAATAGAGAATAAAACCCTCTTTCAAATGAGCTATCACTTACCACCCCATGCCATTTAAATTTTTCGAAAGGGTTGCTCCCCTTCAGTAAGGGATGAAATTAAGGGTAAACTATTTATACAAAAATGTACATGGTAAAAATCAAAAATCGACGTGTCTCGGCGATTTTCCTAACAAGACTTCAGTAACGAGTTAGATAGGGGGGGTAAGACTTATGGTGCTCACTGTATACTCATTTTGATTGGCACTTAAGAAAAAATAATGTTTTTTCTAATAAACAAAAATTAGCGCGCCTTTCACGTTTTAAATACATTCTAATGCAATAATTATCGGACAAGCGTAGTCTTTTTTGACATCCAACGAACAAATTTACGATTCCGTCGACAATAAAACTAACTGTAGTTAATGCTTTTAAATGTAGCTATTTGTAATACCTTGTACGCAACGATGCAGAAAGCAAGGTTGGTTGCGTTGTTTTCATTTTTTTTTCTTCTATGGTTAACAACCTAATTTCGAGAGATCGACTACACGGCCAAAGAATCAACCATTTGTTGAAAATTTATTTATTTTGATTGTATAAAATCATATAATGTCTGTCACAGGCCACGATTTGATTTGACATATTCCAAACAATTTTTTTTGGCAATATGTACCGTGTGTCCGGTTACGAGACAGTGGATAAGGGGACGTAATTCCACATACGTGACATCCAACTAGTTTTACTGAATCTAAAAGAAACGAAGGTAACTTTGGGAATCCGTAAATTACTTGCATCTTTAGAAAAAAAAACTTCTTAAATCGTTATTGTTTATATATTATTTGGTTTATCGTTAAACCCTAAGTTTACCACTGATGTTCCACAAAGAGAGTTTGGTATATCCACTCTTCAATCGAATGTTTTTTTTTTTCAATTAAATATATTTTAAATTATTTTTTAAAAGAATTCATACCTACATTCTAGGGGCAATTTATAGTAGATTCTTTGCTCATTCACCAATGGGGATTTATACAAGGCATTGCCTTCAGAACATTTTATATTATATATAAATTATTTTTAATTCTCGTATTAACATTATAAACTTGGTTGTCTCTAATTTGTTAAGATTATAATAAGTAAAAAACGCAAATCTTTAGTATATAAATACAAGGCAACATTAAATTTGTTAATTTCTTAAAGCTACATCTAACAGAACGGTCGATTCCAGAAATGCGACGAATCAATCTTTTTCAGAGATAAATACATTTATAATAGAAGTGGACGTTCCTAAAAAGAAATGGCGTGTCTTATTCGCGATTCAATATGTGAAAAATATAACATGGTTAATTGTTGTTCAGTTAGAATTGATCGTAGATTTCTAAATAAAAAAAAGAAATCAAGTTGATCTTTCCCCAATTTAGATTTTTATCAGTGGGTAATCCTAAATACATTTCACAATAAATTGACATTCCCAACGTACTTATCATTAAAGATCATGATATTGATAATATTTGTTGTATATTTGTCTTATCAGTATTAAAATGGAGTGTATTTGCGGAGAATCACCTCATAATATCTTATTGTACTTCACTTCAAGAAAAGATACGTAATTTTCAGAAATAACAATTATCGAATTATCATCTTCAGTTATATGCACAGATGTATCGGTTTTTTCAATGCCATGTTTGTATACTCAAAATAAGACCGGTCTCAAAACTGATCCCTGTGGAACACCGATATTTAAATTAAGATAAACAGATTTATCAGGGACCTTCGAGGATTGTAAAGTTTATTTATTAATATATTATTGTCGATTCAGTCACATACCCTGCTCAATGTTATTAAATAGTCATAAAAGGAGTGCATTGCACTATTAGTAGATATTGATGATTGAAAACCTCGTTGAAAACCATTCTGATTTGGGACAATGCTTTAAAAACATACTAGTTAATGTTACTACCGTGTATATGACAGTCAAATAAGTAGGTAATTGATTATTGTCTGAAAGTTTTTTCATAACTGTTATACAGCTATGATTTTGAACCCTCAGATTACTTTCTATAATCTAAGCTGAAACCTTTCTCACCACTTGTCATTAACTTTCACCTTGACAAATTTT
Source organism: Psylliodes chrysocephalus (assembly GCA_927349885.1). Lineage (NCBI taxonomy): Eukaryota > Metazoa > Arthropoda > Insecta > Coleoptera > Chrysomelidae > Psylliodes > Psylliodes chrysocephalus. The sequence continues at coordinate 5,046,659 of OV651813.1, forward strand.
CAAAAAGTCAATGATGAATAGCTATTTAAACAATTTAATGTGGGTATACCTAACAGTCAAAATAGGTCTTGAAAAATATTTGTTATATACCTTGTTAATTTACTCAAACAGATAACTCTACCATTTACATAACAATTGCAAATAAATCAAAAAACATTTTGTAAAGTACCTACATACCGAAATAATACTCAATAATACATATTCAAAAAAATATATTTTTAAATGATTTTATAAACTATAATAAAGCACCCACACCTAAAATATCCTGATCTGACAGATATATTACTCCGTATCTATTGCGATTCTACTATAAAAATATATCACTTAGGATGACAGTCAAAATTATTAATTTTGTCTTGAACTTACGTTATCTAAGAATAATCCAGATAATAAAAACCAGTTAGTTAGTTATCTTTTGTTTGTATTAGCACTTGTTTTTGTGTGAAGAGGTCACAGATAAAAAAATAAATACAATTTCAGTAATTTAAAGACGCGTATTACGATTTTTCCAAACAATACAATGTCACGTTCTTTACTCAATAGCAGGGGCGGTTTCTCCATTGGTTCATTTGTGCAGTGAGCACCCAGTTAAATTTCATAAAAACACATTATTTTAATATTACATAAATAACATAAAAATATAAATTTAATTTTATTATTTTTATTTTCATACGTGTTAATCTATATTTTTTTGTACATCTTTGTCCTCTGGCTGATCGCGTCTCTGTGTCACAGTGAGACGATATGCCGAATGCATATAGCTAAAAAGAGAAGACAACACGCCAACAGATCCTTCAAACTAACAAAGAACACATTAATTGGCGCGTCGCTCACAAACAAGGTTGCCAAACCAGTGTTGCCAGTCTAGAACAATTCATACGTTCGTTTGATCTGTCTACAGGCACAGCATAATTTTGTAAATAACCATAGGAATAGAGTAAAGGTTATATTTTAATCTTTTATCATTCCATTTCTTAATAATTATTTTTCTTTAATTATATTTGACCATAAATATGAGACACGAGAAACTGGCTGAACACTAGTTCTTTTTGGTCTTAATAGGTTGGCAACATTTTTCGTTAGAAATTTGTCAGTTCTATGATCGAACTATCATTTAAAAAAAAATAACTTTTTTCGGCCCTTTCCGATTTGATTTTTGGAAGAAGATGGCCGTTGGGATTTAGCTCCGCATTGTGTTAAATAGTGTTGAGTAATAATTAATTTCCGAGCTTTTTGTTTTGTCCAAGGGCCCCGTGCCAATGTTTATGTTACTTTTATTTTGGATGAACCTGGTTTTTGACCAAAATTTGAGGCAAGTGAGACACCGAGAGATACTTTTTTCCACGTATTGCTGGATCCCGGTAGTAGAGAAAACCCTCAAAAGAGGTAAGTCATTTCCTTTGCTCCTCCTGCATTTTTTTGTCTGGTAAAACACTCATGTTTTAATAAATATAGGGTTCTTCCTGTGGATGAACAAGAGAGCCACATCAACCGTGGGTGGTTATTCTCAGAAAGCTACAGAATGGAATTCTGTCTTGCAAATATGCTGGTCCGTTGTATTTACCCTGCGAAGCAGAGATTTCCTTTTTATTTCAAACGTTCTTACGATGGTCCCGTGCCCCAAGCAGTCCTGTAACATGATGAGCTTCGGTGTGCAGTATGTAGCCTAACAGAGGGCTCTTTCTAGTGCCGCTGTCAGACCTAGGATTATATTTTTGTATTTATTATTATTTCTTTAATTTTAACAATATGTTTGCAATGTCTATTTAGACACTTTACTTATATACGTATTAAAAACAAAACAAATATCACACTAACTAAAATATTCATTTATTAATAGTTGTAGTGCTTAAAAACATTATGATGTTGATAATAATAACTATATTTAATACAAACTCAAATAATAAAAAAAAAACAGCGATATTGACTCTTGTACATACAAAGTTTTGATTCGAACTTATATATTATAAAATTATTGGAAAAAGTGAACACCCATTTTAAATTACCACAAGCCGTCACTGCTCAATTGCCACGCTTTTTAAATCCAAAGTCATAAATATAGAAATTTTGAAAGAGGTAAGCTCCTCAGAAAAATGTAAGTGAAGGACCTTTTTTTAGATATCCACAAATAAAAGTCCTGATTTTATAAAAATATATGTTTTTTAACCTGATCCCTTGTTGTCACCGTTGTCCAGTTTTTCCTAAATCTGGCAACCCTACAGATGACGGAGTAATATAACTTCAAAATACATATCTTTGTAGGACTTAAATGATATATTTCTTCTACTATTTTTTTATTTAATTAAATTGTAACATTTGAAATAAACAAAAGGGCAACTGAAAATAGACTTTTTCTACGAACTCTTACAAAAAGACATCTTTCGCCACAGGATACTTTCAGCGAAAACTTGATTTCCGTCACTAGTGAGAAAAACTCGAGGAAAAACTCCCATAACGTTTACTTTCGTCTCTAGTGACGAAAGTAAGTTGTTACATATTTTCATATATCAATCGCCTCGTATAATATTTTGGCAGCTTATAATTATTAATAATGAAATAAAAAGATGCTCATTAAATTCTATATGCGTTTTTACCTAAACTTTAATGAATTAAAGATAAAATAAAAATATATAAAAATAGTGCAAATTAAACCAATCTACATCTAGTTTCCTGGTTTTCATTTGTTTATTTGAAGTTTTATCACTTTTGAGAACTGTCAGTTTCAGTTCGTCCTAAATTTAACACATTTTCATGATGTCTGAGTCATGTACTTCCCTAGAAATTATTTTTAAAGCTGAAGAAACCTCTTCAGATTTATTACCGGCCAAATCAAAAAAGAGATATGAAGAAATTTATATCAAATTTTTGGACTGGAGAGAAAAAAATAAAGTGAAATCATTTTCGGAAACTGTACTACTAGCATACTTTGGAGAAATATGTTCAAATTTTAAACCGTCGACGTTATGGTCCATTTATTCGATGCTAAGAACTACACTCTCTGTTAAAAATGATGTCGATATTAGTAAATATCCAAAGTTACGTTCGCTTTTGAAAAGAAAATCTGATAGTTTTAAAAGCCAAAAATCCAAAATTTTTTCGCCTGAAGACATAAAGACTTTCCTAAAGAATGCACCTGACTATAAATATTTAATAACAAAGGTAACGGAATTCTTATTTTTATTTTAACAAATTATCAGCTTCTAAAGAAAACATCAACAGATTGCAACTGTTACAAAATAAATGTTTAAGGATAATATTAAATTGTAATATTTACACTTCGGTCAGGGAAATGCATGAACAGCTAAATGTCTATACAGTTGAGCAAAGCATTAAAATGTCGAATTTAATACTAATATATAAGATGATACATCACAAAACTCCGAAATACCTTAGTACACTACTCGTAAAAAGATCTGAACTTCATTTACGTCAACTCAGATCAATGGACAATTTTAATATTGATTTCACAAAAAAAATCTTTTTTGATGGGCTGATTATTGCAGGAAGGGATTCGTCTTTTTAATGCGTTGCCTAAAAATATAAAAGATGCCCCAACTCTAGGTAGTTTTAAAAATATGATTAGTAATTATCTAGGTTTAGGTAACCTATAGTTTTAAGTTTAAATTGTAAATATTTGTTTATAACTAGCTGAAAGCTAAATAAAGAATTTACTTACTACTTACTAAAATACTTAATACATAACTACTAATATTTGTAGGTAGCATTAGTTTTTGGATTATCTGGCGCTTGTCGTTGCCACGAACTAAAAGATTTAACAATTAGCGATGTAAAGGATACTGGAAGTATTCTGTTAGTTAAAATCCGTAATACAAAAACAAAAGTTCCGCGTTCTTTTCATATTTCTGGACCCTTTTATGATATTTCAAAAAAATATATGAGCCTACGTCCCGCAAACATGGATCAAGTTAATTCAAGCTTCTTTACTAACTATCAGAATGGAAAGTGTAGCAGACAGGTTGTTGGAATTAATAAAATCAGTAAATTTCCTAACGAAATTGCTCAGTTTTTAACGCTTCCGAATCCTCAAGATTACACTGGGCACTGTTTCCGCAGAACATCCGCAACGCTATTAGTAGATGCAGGAGGTGACTTGCTTCTGTTAAAAAAGCACGGTGGTTGGAAATCTAGTGGTGTTGCGGAAGGATATGTTGATGAATCCACGAACAGTAAAAACCAAATACAAACCAAAATTTTACAATCTGTACAAAATAAGGAAACTACTAGTTCATCCGATTATGGCGCATCATCATCTGAAATGACATTTAACAGTAGAACAAATATGTCGGCATCTACCTCAATAAATAAAAAGCTTGAGTGTGATACCCCCATAAATTTGAACAATTGTTCAAATATAACAATAAATCAATATTTAAATAATAAATAATATTTCTGAAATATTTAATTGTTGGTTAATTTTTTGTTATTCCTAACACAAAATAAAGCATTTGCTAACATTTGTTTTTTTTTTCATTTTAGTAGGTACCTACATGACATAATAGAGTTCGTAGAAAAAGTATAGTGTTTTACTCGTCGAAAATCATTTTTTTATAGCTCGCGAACATTACCAACCTCGGCTTCGCCTCGGTTGGTAAATTGTTCTCTCGCTTCAAAAAATGTTATTTTCGTCACTCGTGAAACAATATACTATTTTCCATACTCACATGGATAGTATCACATACTATAGATGACAGCCGGAAAAATTAAGAAAATGTTGATAAATTCTTGAAATTGTGTATTTTTCATAATTTCGTAGACCGAATTTCGGATTTTATATTTTCATATTTCCAAAAATACATAAAAATGTATTATTTCGTTCTTTGGATCTTTATTTTGCTCGTTATTTTGCTATCTAGTAAAATATTTATTTATAATAGAATAGCAACGTCATTTAAATGATTAGGTATATTTACTTAGGTTTATTATTCTTTATATGTAATTTGTTAAGCTCATTTCACATTTGTTTAGAATTAGAATTTAAGGTACTGAATTAGACCTTTTTCTTAACGTGAAATTAGTAAAATTTCTCAGTTACTTATAGTAAGTGGGTCAAATATTATTACATAATTAGGAGTAAGAGATAAAAGGAACACATTTTAATATAAAAAGAATATTGAGAAAAATATAAAAATAAGTGTCTCTGGTATGATTTTACATGTTCAAAGCTCGTGGTCATTGTCTACCTCAGTACGCCTCTGCGTAGCTGTACAACATCCACATCCAACTTAGTAATTCTTTTATAAAACGCTGGTTTGGTATTCTGGAGGTTTTTTCCGCCGTGCCTCTCTCTTTAGATGCTCAGTCGTCTCTGTCTTTCAATTGACTTAGACGCTAGACTGTGGATGGAGATCATAGACTTGTTGATCTTTTCTGTAAACACATATTACATTCATATATATACCCGTATCGGGCTCAGCGATCAGAAAATTAATGTTACGAAATCGAAATGCAAGTATTTATTATGTTTGTTTAAATCGCTTACAAAATATCGCAATCCGTTATTAATTGGATATTAACGATGTTAATCTTATGATTTATTCGATCGTCAACATTGGAATCAGGTGTTTACAGGATTTCTAACTTCAATAGGCCCCATAAAATTTTTCGTAAAGTTTCACGGCTCATTAATGAAATTTCTTCGTTTTCTCTTAATTTCGTTAGAACAACTTAAGTGTTGTGGCTTTGTTTTCGAAAAAAAAAAAAGGATGTACAGTTTTTCGAATGATTTGTTTTTGGTTATCGTTCAATTTTACCAATTTTCGACCACGGGTATGCGTTTTAGGGGCTTTTAAGGAGCCTTTTTTTGTCTTTTCGCGTACAATACGTTCAATTGTTGAAACAGATAATCCAGTTAAAAAAGAACTGCGGTTTACAGCTTCATTTGTAGGGGTGTCTGTTTCAGCCCATCATACACTTTCCATATAATGTTCTTTTCATCTGGAGTGAGGGTAGCCATATGTGAGTAGTAGGGATTAAGTATAAGGGGTTAAGAAAAGGTCCTTTATTTCTCACACGTCAATTTAATTGGCGACCGGTTTCGAAGCTATTGCTTCATCATCAGGCACACCTAAATGGAATGTCAAGGAGTCAGTAGTAATAAAAACAATTATAAAAGTATGAACGGACATTAACATATACAAAGTAACAGAAAAAACACAAAAGAAAATTAAACAATGACCTTAACTCACCTTGACTATTTCCATAAAGGAAGTGCTACATATAGTTTAACAAAACGAGTTAAAAAAGTCAGAAAAGTCATGTAATACCTACAATAGTATTTTTTTTTAAAATATATTTTAGGTTAAACCGCGAGATGTCTGATTGAATAAATTAATTAAAACACATGTAAGACAATTATTAACTAAACAACACAAAATAGTTTTTACAAGCAAAAACAGTTAAAAAAAATTTAAAAGAATAGACGTTAATTACAAATGAAAAGTAAGAGTAAAAAGTAAAAATTATTAGACTCCCATGACATCTATCTAGATTTTTAACGAATCAGAATTTATAGTTTACTGCACTGATTCGTTAAATATCTAGATAGATGTCATGGGAGTCTGATAATTTTTACTTTTTACTCTTACTTTTCATTTGTAATTAACGTCTATTCTTTTAAAAATTTTTAACTGTTTTTGCTTGTAAAAACTATTTTGTGTTGTTTAGTTAATAATTGTCTTACATGTGTTTTAATTAATTTATTCAATCAGACATCTCGCGGTTTAACCTAAAATATATTTTTAAAAAAATACTATTGTAGGTATTACATGACTTTTCTGACTTTTTTAACTCGTTTTGTTAAACTATATGTAGCACTTCCTTTATGGAAATAGTCAAGGTGAGTCAAGGTCATTGTTTAATTTTCTTTTGTGTGTTTTTTTCTGTTACTTTGTATATGTTAATGTCCGTTCATACTTTTATAATTGTTTTTATTACTACTGACTCCTTGACATTCCATTTAGGTGTGCCTGATGATGAAGCAATAGCTTCGAAACCGGTCGCCAATTAAATTGACGTGTGAGAAATAAAGGACCTTTTCTTAACCCCTTATACTTAGTTCTTTTCATCCTTTGATAAGGGCTTTCGCCGACGTAATTGGGTTTCACTTGAACCCGCCTCTGAATCCATTACTATTGTAACAATATAATTCTACTATTAAATTGTTTTTATTAAATTTATAAAGACACCAATATTTTACTATTTAATAAACTTTTAAAGTACCTACCTAATATACTACACAATAAATATAACTCCTCGAATATGCACTACCACTACCAAATTGTAAGGCACAAAAGTGTTTATAAAATATAAAATAATTATCGTAAATAGTTAAAGCGATACAAATCTAATTTCGTCGAAAGTTAGTTTTCAACTGTCTTTGTGCCTGTTCTGACAATATTCAATCTGTAACCCGTCTGTCGTTTATTTACTTGAAACACATATTAAAACCATTAAACACAGGTAACGAAGTCATTAGGGAATAAATATGTTCATTTCTTGAAAACTATCAAAAACGTATATTTAACGCATCATCTTTGTTTAAATAAAGATGTTGACAAACAAATTTAATAAAGTTTACTAACAAATACCTAATAAATAATAAATAATTATTTGGTATTTGATATGACGCCTATGCTGTTGTTCATGCATATGACTCACCTTCTGCAATATTTTGTCGGAGTATAATCTTCTAAGGAATCTTATCGTCATCTTCATCCAAATTATTAATGAGTGGAGGCACATCCTCCCTATCAAATACTACTTCCCTTATTCCACCAATCCAGTAATATTTTTTCAGTGTTTTGAACTGTTCCCAGCCAAATGTCAGGAGTTGCTTTTTCTAAAGCTTCTGTCCATATAACTAGTGCTTTTTCTGTTAAAGTACCATCCTTTCCCAAATTATTGCCATAATAATTTTTAGTGATGCCCCAAATATTGTTCATCAAATTTCTAGAGGCTTTCGACGGCTAGACAGAGAAAGCACTACTGACAGGCATCCCGACGGATTTACGCAATGAAAGTACACTCTGCGCATCAAGTATTTCACTATTTCATTCAGACGTAAATGTCAGATGTAAATTTCGCTAAAACATGTCTTTTATTTTCGTTTGTGTTTTTTTGCTCATTACAGTTTAATAGAACCTAAGTATGGAGTTTAATAGCAAATTAAGAGGCCGCGTGATTAACAGTCAATCTCGCGAAATAATAGCCAATGTTATAGAGTTTATGAGAAGAGAAGGAAACTTTAATTCACCTTCAATACCATTTAAAAATGTAAATGATCGTGTTGCTGCAGCCACAGGAGTATCTAAAAACACTGTCGTCCGCATTTCTGGAGAGAAAAAAAGAATCGATAACCGTGAGATATCGGAATTTTCATCACCAAGAAAAACCATTAAAAACCCAAAAACAGTTAATGATATAGATGAAGCTGCACAAGAATCAAATTTTATTTTTTTATTATTAGATAGCTATTTTTGTTTCTGAGTTGTGTTCATTTACAGGCTCAATTTTTTTCCGTTTCTCCTTTTTGATTTTATATGGGGTTTCAAGTTGTTTTTGACGTATTTCGACGTAAATCACAACAACACACTTTTTTAATAAAGCAAACAAGTGTTAAGAGGTATATGTACGTGTAAACTACAATTACAAAAAATTGATATGAAACCCATGAAACCACCAACAAAAATGTAAAGCTAGCTTCCGTACTAGAACATGGTGTCATTCGTCGAGATAATTTATCGTTTTGTTTAATAGATCAAGAAATGTAAATATTCCCCTGTTATTTTTTATAAAATTATAAGAGAAATAAATTTTTTTCTAAATAGTATAGTTTATTATTTTGTAGAAAAACAAAATTTCGAAAATTTTAGTAATGTTTCAGAAACAACCGTTATTAATAATAGGTACCATTTTCCTTAATAAGGTAGAAATAAAATATAAACTATTTCCACGATTTACAAAGGCATACAAAAAAATTATAGGTATTTTCCGCTATCCTATAAAATTTATATTTTCTGACTCAATTTCAAAAGGTTGAAGGAATTCCAAAACACCTTTTATGGCATAATAATTATTTTCAATTCTACATACTATCTTTAGCTGCTTTTAAAAACGTTCTAAGAAAGTCCAATCAGACCAATTTAATCCCTAAACTATTCCACACTTTTAAAATTTAATTACCTAAAAATATTAAAAACTATTTAAAATAACTTGTTTAGCAGACTGTACAATAGCTATCTTAGTCACACGTAGCGCGTTCTCTGTCTGGGCGTCGAACACCTCTAGAAATTTGATGAACTGTAAGTTCAATAGAGTTGAATATACAATAGTAAGAAGGTAGTCGACGTACCTTATTTCCATATTTTTTTGCTAACATATCAGCTTCAATTTCTGTACAGAATTTGTTAATTAAAATCTAGTTGCGGATCATTTAGCAATAAACTGCAAATTTAAAAATGTTTACAATGTACCTCAAATCGACTTTAAAGTAAAATATAGGTTACTTACAAAGATTAATCATTAGACTGGTTCAAAAAAATTGACTATTTTTTTTTTTTGAAAATATATCGAGAATGTCATTCAGGATGACAAAAAAAAAATTCGTGAAAATTTGAGCCCTTAATATTAATTTTAAGAGGTCTATCATCGCTATTTTTGATTTTTAGTCATAATTTGCGGTCAATTTAAATTTTAATTTACTGTAATACTTAGATAATTGAATTCGCCACGTATTTAGATTAGTTATGTTTAAAATCGTATACCCATAGAGTGGTTTCCATTATAACATTAATAATACCGATATTTGAATGTCATTTGAGAAAGCCCATGTCACAAATTTGACATATTCAAAAAATGGCAAATTCTTATTGCTAACAATGCGGTACACATTCCAACGAGAAATCCCATTACTCGTAGCACTTCTTGTATTAAATTTTCAAACGTCAAAATCTGCTTTACTTAAGAACCCCCATAAGTCGCTGACTAATGATATTTCTTTAATACACGCGACACACGAGCTAATACAATCAGCTGTTACAGATTGACCGAAATTATGTTGGAAATACCTGTGCGATTCGTAGAGATGGAAGGATTACTGCTTGGGTGAAAACGTCACTTTCTACTTACATACTTTATTTTAAAACACATTGAAACTACGTTAATTTTATTATATGGTTTATTTACAAACTACATACTTTTTAAAATATATACATATTTTTCTTCGGAAATTTATCCGTATATTTGAGAAATCCCATGTCATGATTTGCAAAATAATATTTTGGACTCTAGAAAAAAAGGACAAGTTGTTTTGATACTAACAAATAGTAAACCAATCTCGCAATTTTAGAAAAAAATCAATGCTTCTTCTCACACACAGACTGTTTAAGAAAGTTTTTTTTTTTTTATTTTCCAAACTTTTACTTTTCTGACTTATGGTGTTTCTCAAATGACCGATTCATTTAAAATTGAAAAAAGTAAAATTATCTCTTGACTTATAGTATATTTACACATTAGATGACCTTCCAGAGGGTATACGCTAGTGTGTGCTAGCTGGATACAACTGCCTTTCACACGCACTTCAATGTGAATGTGAAAAAGCGAAGCCTCTCTCTAAAGCCCATGGAGGCCGCCGCACGTAAATCCCACGTACGTACCTCCACAGCATCCAGCATGTAGTAACCGTCGATCGAGACCGAAAGAGAAGAGGTAGAAACGTTGGGTTGTTGAGAAATACCCATTGGCATCTGGCCTAGTCTATAATTACTTACGTACACTGCGAAAGAAAAACCTTGGAAGTCGAATAACAAATGAAACGCGACCGTCCGGCGATGTTCACTTGTCTGAGGTTGTAGGCCGAGCGGCAAACATGGCGCCTTTCTTATTTACACATACGTAACTTGTACAGGAACGTACTCGACGTTCACTAGCATAACTATTTAAATTCTTTAATTAAAACTAACCATCGATGTCTACTGTCTTCTCATATGGTTTTTTGGTGGCGCAATTCGATTTTGGTGGTAACTACACCCTAAAAAGTGTGATGTTACTCATTCACATTTGAGATAGAGTTAGAGGACATTTTAAAAGCTATGGTATTCGGTCGCAATAAATCCAGAAACACTTAAAAATAATATGCAAATTTATATTAATAACAACTGTTTGACATTTTCCAATTGCGAAAAACTTAGGTATTCTTATAGACGAAGATTTACATTTTCCCCAACATGTTGACTTTATTATTAAAAAGTATTTTTGCAATTTAAGATTAATCTATTCAAATCGTGACATTTTAAATAAAAATACAAAAAGATACTGTGCGAAAGTTGTCTCAATTTAATATATTGGTTTAGAATATTGCTGTTGTACATTTAGCTATAATATTACTTTATGTTAAATCAGACGTACGCCACTGAAGTTGTCATAGGTCGTGTACAAATCTAGGCCGCCTACCCCGAATTAGTCGTAATCGGATAATAGGCTAATCTATAAAGATGGCGCTGGCTCAATTTAAGTATTATACTTGAACTTTATGCCTCAAAATTTATTGTTAATAGTATTTCGATCAAATCACCGTTCTAATATTAATCTCATAGTCTGGACTATGTTACAAAATGACTGCGCAAATGATAACTCTTATCTTTTAATTCGAATCTATTTTGAAGGTCCTGTAGATTACAATGTCAGTTCCAAAAAAGCGTCTATAAGTGTGCGTGTGACGTTATTTCACAACGACGCTCGTCATTTTTATCGTTGGACGCAAACAAATGCTAGGGAATTTTGAACGTCGACGCTAAGTCTCTGTACACCGAACGAGAAACGTTTAATTTTAAATATATACACACACACATCGAGTTGTGAATGTATATTTTCAAAGCGGGTGGGTGGCATCTGACTATACTCGAAAGCTAGCCAAATTGTACTTATCTAAATTTTTTTATATTTTTAAAGTTTTATTTAATTAATTGCTATGTTAGCAATAAATAAACACACTGTAGTTTAAAATGACGAATACATTGAACTAATCTGCAAAAGAATTTATCGTTTTGTACTTTCGTCGAATAATAATAATAATAATAATTGTCTTACCCTGGGTTTATAAGGCTTGACATTTACTGCCTTCGATCATGGTGGACTGTATGACTATGTTTGAAATATGTTACCTGGGGTGAAGGCCTTATGCTCCACCCTGTAGCCTCTGGAAGATACTCTCGAAGTTCTAGTTGATGCACTGATTTTATTCAAATGAAACTATCACCTTATATTTGAATTTGATATATTCACGGCTTACTGATTCCACATTTTTACATATTAATACTTGGTTACATAAATTATTAATTGATTACATGTTACAACTTGTTAAATCAAATCGCACAAATTTCGGCTTGCTGGCGGCGTTGACAATATTTTTGATGTGTGTTGTTCGACTGACTAAACGAAAGTGAAAGTTTTTTCTCCGATACAATCCCGCCAGCCAGCGACGGTTTTATCGCCTTTTTAGTCATTGGCCGTCCCAGATCACATGATTGCGTACGTGATCATATTAACTGTTTGCGAAGACACAGGTGTCTTTGCGACATGGCAGGTGTCTGGCGGTCATTTGAAAGTCAAGCGTGTTGTTTCAAGTTTAGATAATTAGTTTATACAGGGAGTGACTATTCAGTACTTTATTATTTTTGTTTGCTAAAAGCGGAGGTTTATACAGGGAGTGTCTACCTAGTATTTAGCAGATAGGACATGTTGAATGTAATTTCAACAATAATAATAATAAAATATCTTTATTTCCAAGTATCTAAATAGGTATAGTAAAGAATTACATGATACATAAAATTAGGAAACCTTAAAGGGTAGTTCACCTGTGATGGTGCCCTTCCACTAAACCCTTATTTTATTTTAAATAACAATATTAATAATTACAAATACTAATTCTAACTTTAAACCAATCTAACCTTACTTAAAATAAACATTTAGTATACGGGTCACCCAGAAATTTGTGGTGCAAAGAACTAAGACACATTTTTAGTTAAAAAAAAAAACAATGAAAAGTGCAGTGGTGCTTTTTTCTAAAAACCATACAACAGTTTTAGGCTATTTTTAGGTAATTTTACCAAAACATTTTTTTTTTTTAAATATTACACAGGGTGCTTTGTTCGAACAAAACCAGCAATTACCTTCGTTTTTTAAAAAGTTCCTAAAAAGAACTACGCCTTTGTTAAGGCTATTTCTAACCTTTTAAAAGATTCCGAAAAAAAAATGGCCATTTGTAAAAAATAGGGAGTGCTTTGCTAACTTTAGAATAAAGTCCACAGAGCACCTCGATTTTTTAAGTTTTTTTTTTATAAAGAACAAACCACATTAATTTTTTAATACCAATTTTTTAGTAGTTTTATAACATTTCAAGAGCCTACAAATATCCTAAAAATCTAACGTTTTTTTAAAAAACTGTGGTGCTCTGCTGGATTCGTTCAAAGCTAGCAAAGCATTCTGTATTTTTTAAAAAATAATATTTTTTTTTCGAAAATTTGATATTTCAAGAAAAAAATTAATAAACCGTTGCTGCTGACTTTATTCTAACAAAGCGCCCTGTATTATTTAAAAATAGCAATTTTTAGTAAAAATACATATTTTAAGAACCTAAAAAAATCCTAAAAATGTTGTGTGGTTGTTTTTAACAAAAATCTTTAAAAAACCGAGGTGCTCTGTTGTATTTGTTCGAAGCTAGCAAATCACACTGTATTTTTTAAAAATATAAATTTTTTTCGAAAAGTTTTATAATATTTTAAAAGCCTAAAAATTTGGTATGGCTGTTTTTAGAAAAAAAAAAGCTTTAAAAAGGGGTGGTTTGCTGACTGTTCCAACAAATCACCCTGTATTATTTAAAAATAACAATTTTTCTCGAAAATTACACAAAAAAGCAATTATTGCAGGTTGTAATATCTATAAAGGATTATAAAAAGAACGTTTATTAAACTAATTATAAATAGTAGGTTTGGATAAGGACAGTGATTCAATTGTTAATAGTAGTTATAGTATTTTGTCATTTAATGTATTTTTATTATCCTTGACATTTTGTTTTTAATAATACCAGAAATTAAAATATATCTATGAATTGGGATACATTTTTACTTTTTAAAATTTAATAAAAACAAAATTATAATGTTTAACTTGTTGATAAACGACTGATACACATTTCAAATTTAACATAGGTACCTGAATATGATTAAGTATCATAATCCGCCGTAAGTGTATGATTTACAACCACTCATCGGGTCGTTTTAACAATGTTGCCAAACTTACCTTTTTCGGTGTACATTTTTCCACCGAATTCGGAGGCAACTATACATGTACTGTCTTCGGCAATTTTGTTCTTGTATTACATTAGTAATGTGATACTTTTTTAGTATTCTTGTAAAGTGGAAAAAAATAAGCTTTTCTTTAATATATCACTTGATCTAGGTTGCCATTTAAAAAAATCAAGATGTCACAAATTTGAAATGTCCTCTAAAAAATGCAGAATACAATCCCATTCATCAACCTAAAATTTTATAATAATACAGTCATTCGTTTCAAAGAAAATACCGTGTTGCCAGATCTTTCACTACCCTATATATTTCTTTGAATGGTAAAATGTGTTTAGGCGACATACATTTTTTTTTTTCAAATCAGTATTAAAATAAATAAATAAGGGATCTGTTTTCGTTTGTACCGCGGCGCGGGAGGGCATCGGCCGAGTGGGGTCCCATAAGGCCGCAATTAGGAGGGGGGTTTAAGAGGTTAGAACCCATCCCGAAATTATCAAATAATCCGAAATTTGACTGCAAAAGTAAACAACTCAGAAAAAAAAATAAAAACAATCTTTGAAATAAAAAAAAAAACATTAAACTTGCAACTTAACTGCATGAATTTTAGAAAATTGCAAAAAAAATTAAAAATTCATGGTAGCTGTTTTGACCTTACTTTGAAACAAGGAAAATTGTTTAAAAAATTATGATTACATTTTTGTCAAAATTAAATAAAAAAAAAAATGTTATCAAATATGATACATTATGTTTCGAGGGAAAATAAATATGGGACTAAATAAAAACTCAACAAAATACGATTCAAAATTTATGTTTAAAATAACACTGCGAAACGATGGAACTCAAAAAAACAGTTTCTCTTTTTGATTATACAAAAATTCAGTCTACATTTCCTGCAGATGACATTGGTCAATGCTTTACAGCTATCATATTTGGATCTATTTCTTTTTTCTTCAAATTGTGGCCAACGCTTAAATCCATCAGTACGAACAACTGTTGTTGGTCTATGGACAGCAGATCTTCTTCTAATTTGAGCGCTGGCAGGTCGACTACATCTGGGAGTGTATGTCCTTCCAATATTGCACAGGGAATATGCTTAATCTATTCGAAATTGTTTCTGAGACATAGTTGTTTTGCCGTTTTTGCTGTTTATTCTGTTAAAAAGAACCCAAGCTTTGACAACGCACAAATCAAGCAAAGGGTGGCATAAACGAAAATACAATTTTTTACTTTTCATAGTTATTTTGTGTCGCCCAATGTGAGCATCCATCAAATCTACACCACCCATGTGTCTGTTGTAGATTTTGATAATTTTTGGACAGGGAATGTTCACATATTTGGACGTATCTGTGTATTGTGTCAATGGGTTTCACACCACATAAATTGGATGCCAAACATACAAGACTGTTATCGTTCCAATGAACAAGAGAAATTGGACAACCATCATATTCTGTTACAAATTCTTCTTCAGTCCCCCTTGCACTTTTTTTCATACTTTTGTCATTAGTAACAGGGTTGTTTGGGATGCGATCTTTTCGTATTGTCCCCAATACAAAAATATCCCTCTTTTTTAGCTCAGCCTTGAGGGGTAGGGAGGTATAATAATTGTCAAAATATACAGTACTAGCTATTGCCCGCGGCTTTGCTCGCGACTTTGCTCGCATGTAGTCGTTTTATTATTATAAAAAAATACATGACTTCCTTTTTTATTAAATTTTATTCATTTTTATTAATTTTTATTCATTTTTATTCATTTTTATTCGTTTATTTATTTTTATTCATTTTTATTCATTTTTATTCATTTTTATTCATTTTTATTCATTTTTATTCATTTTTATTCCTTTTTATTCATTTTTATTCATTTTTATTCATTTTTATTCATTTTTATTCATTTTTATTCATTTTTATTAATTGTTATTAATTGTTATTAATTTTTATTAATTTTCATTAATTTTTATTAATTTTTATTAATTTTTTATTAAATTTTATTAATTTTTACCCCCGTTTTCCCCCCTTAAAATGTGAAAATCCGAAAACCATGAAACACTTCATTATTTATTTATGATGAGAACCTACAATTCCAATTTTCAAGTTCCTACCTTTAAAAAATCGATATTTCCAAATAAACTTTCACCCCCCGTTTCCCCCCTTTAAAATGAGAAAATGTAAAAACCCTAAAACACGTTATTATTAATTTGTACTCATAAGCTGCAATTCCAATTTTCATGTTTCTAACTTCAAAGAGAACAAAAAATTTATACTCTTATACAAACTTTTACCCCCGTTTGACCCCCCTCAAAATGTAAAAATATAAAAACCCTAAAACACATTATTATTAATTTGTACTCAGTAGCTGCAATTCCAATTTTCATGTTTTTAACTTTAAAGAGAACCAAAAACATGGATACTCCCAAATAAATTTTCACCCCCCCCCCCCCATTTCCCCCCTTAAAATGTAAAAATTCAAAAACCCTGAAACACGTCATTAATAATTTGTAGTCAGTAGCTGCAATTCCAATTTTCATGTTTCCAACTTCATAGAGAACAAAAAAATCGATAGTCCCTTACAAACTTTCACCCCCCGTTTTCCCCCCTTAAAATGTAAAAAATCCAAAAACCCTGAAACACGTCATTATTTATTTTTGCCCAGCAGTTGTAATTTAAATTTTCATGTTTCTAACTTTAAAGAACAAAGAGTTTCATTAATAGCTCCCTCCCCCCATTTCCTCCAATTTCCCCCCTTTAAAGTTAAAATTTTCAAAAATTCTTTCTTAGCGGATGCTTACGTTATAAAATAAACCTATGATCCAAATTTCAGCTTTCTAGGCCTAGTAGTTTTGGCTGTACGCTGATAGGTCAGTCAGTCAGGACAAACAATTTTATATATATATAGATAATGGGATAAACAAACGAATAACAATATTAGGGTTTGCTCCATCAATAATTACGTTTTATTGTCCTGGGTAGATGTCAAACTTGTAAGCGAAACCATCATTATCACATGAAACAAATAATTTGTAGTCCCATTTTTTGGGTTTTCGAGGATTGTATTGTCGTAACGAATGTTTTATTTTAGTTACACAAATTTGTTCATCAACTGAAAGACTCTCACCCACTAGAAAATTTATTATTCACAAGGTCTATGATAGGCCGCAATTTAAACAGTTATAATTTCTCCACAAATTCATCGCAAATTTCATGTCCATGGTTCTGATCAAAAAATCGAAAAAACGACTTTTTGGTAAAAGCACTTCTGGCGGCGAGAAATTCGCCATTAAAACTACCTGTGCAATGAATTTCCGAACTATTTTTGCCTCCTCTTTCGAATGGTGCATTTATTTTCACTATCGGAATGATACTTGCCCAGATAATTAGCATTTTTACAATGGAAAATTCCGGAAAACCCGGTTTTTCCTAATTTATAAAAAATTGAAAAACTGCTACATCTTTTTTTTCTTTTTTTCGGAAAGATCACATCAAAATACACAAGGTCCTTTTTGTTTCATCCAATTACAAATTAATGTAAGCTCGAAGGGGCTTTTTTTCGTTATTTAATTGGACTATAATGCATGTTGTCTCAGCCGTACAACACAATTAAATTCTTACACAAGAAAATAGATGTCAGTAAGCAGTATTATAAATGTGATGTATCATATACGATACGCGATGCAGTTAAGGGTTAAATTAGACTTAGAACAATGTGCCAATAATTTTTTTAATTTTGAAGAAACAACGATTTGGAAAGCAAATTTTGCATTATTTTCTATATTTTTTGTGTCATTTATATTTTTAAATTTTATGACGATATTAACAATTAGCAGTGGCGGATCTATAGGGGACTAGAGGGGCCCGGGCCCCTATTAAACCTCATATTTCGTATTTTTTATCTTTACGGTTGATTCACATGTATCTCCTTCTTATATATGTATTGTATGAGTCACCTCCAAAAAAAAACACGTCTAGATACGCAACTGACAATTAATACGCTAATAGTGGCTGAATTTGTAATATCCTCTCTATTATTCAGTAAATACATAAGATATAAAAGAAATTTTCTTTTAATTTTCAACATAAAAGATACAAACTATTAATGGGGCATGTTCAAAAATTTTGAAATTTTTTTTATGAATAGTAGAGTTAAAAATAAAACTACATTTTTTTTATTTTTTTTTTTATCTATTCATTTGCCGGAGTTATGAATTTTTTTAAAATTTATGACGTCACCGGGAATAGACCAATAGGAGCTAGCGCACAACGTTGCCGGCTAGAAGGTTTACGAGAAGTGATGTACGTTCGTTTGTGTACTCCTTCTTACTTTTAGACTTCTAAAACATCGTTAAACAAATATCTTTTAAATATATAATATCAAATGTTTTTTGAAAGTATTATTTCTGTTTAAACTTTTACCATATTTAAAGTTTCATTGTTTTAAAAGTCACTTAATAATTCAGAAAATGGCAAAATGGCAGCACTGTGTATGGCATCTGTCATCATAGTGTCTCGATCAAGAATTTATTTGGAATTTGAGTGTTTAATTTTGTACTTTTTATAAATATTATGACTACGAAAAAGTGTTTTGTTCCAGAATGTGATAATTATTCACATTCATCTTCAAAAATATTTATTAGTGTTCCTAGAAATTTGGAAAGAAGAAAATCAACCTTCTACTAGCGATGTTTCTCGTAAACTTTTTAATAAAAATACACCGAATTATCAAGATGTAGCAGCAATTTCTGCTAATTGTCCCCTTCAGGAAATTGAAAATGAGGCTACTATAAATTCTTAGGTGTATAACCTAAAAACCCTTCTGGAAGAAAATGCAGAATCTCCTGAAAGTTTTGAAGATACCGAATTTATTCATCATTTTGTGGAGGAACTAGTGATAAAAAAATAATAGAAAAATGTGGGTATTTAAACAAACTGGTTCCTGGATCCCATATAATGGCAGATAGGAGTTTCAGAATATTCAGCTACTTGAAAACATGGGATGCACTTTAGTAAAGCCACACCTAGTGTATCACAGAATGAAAAAAGTTCTCCAGAAGATGTACAATTAAGTAAAAGAATAGCATCTCTAAGAATACATGTGGAAAGAGTTATAAGAAGGGTTAGTTAATTTAACATGTTAAAACCAAATTCGTGTGTGAATTTTAAGCAAGTACATTTTCTTAGTAATATCTGCATAATTGCTTGTTAACTTACAAGAACCTATTTTGTAAGAGTAAATATTAATTAAATAATTTTTGTTTGTTTGTTTTTTTAATTTAATTTACCTAATTATCACATTTCAGGGATTATAATGAGTTTTTAAACAGCCAATGTAATTTTTTATAAAATTTTAACTTTTCGAACAAATCAAAGAGGAATGAGTACCTGTATATGCATAGATTTTTTTTAAAACTACCAAAACAAAGGCACCTATTTACAGCAGTTTAAAATGAAACATTTTGACAAAAACGCCTATGTCACAGTAATAAATATTAAAAACAACCAAGTTCAGTTGAATGTGGTAGCAAAGTCTATATATTCCAATAAATCGGGTAACTACATGTGGTATCACTGGTGATAAATTTAAAAATATCACAATTCTTGCCACCTTTTTCAAAAAACCAGAAAGTGTGCCTTCTTATCAATCCTTTATGAAAATGAATTGCTCTGCTGGCTTCTTTCGAAGGTTAGCAAGCACCATGTATTTTTAAAAATATAATATTTCAAGTGCATAAATATATGGTGTTGCTGTTTTTACAGAAAAAACTTTATACAACAGAGGTGCTTTGCTGGCTTCGTTCGAAGCTATAGAGCATTTTAAGTTTTGCAAAAAACGAGGAGCATAAAATTTTTGAAAAGGGTATAAAAATAGCCTAAAAATATGGCATATTTTTTAACTCAAAATTTCATAGGTGCTCTGCAGCATTCTTTGGTATCATAATTATTACTAGGTTCACTAACAAAATCTGTTTCTAGATTATTTTAACACTTGCTGCGATTACAAAAAATGTCTATGTCAAAATTAGAAAAAAAATATTTATAGGAATAAAGGGCCTTATACACTCTTTATTATATGTAATATAAAAACAAAAAAGCATAATAAATATTACAAACCTTGACATGCAGCATATCCTAAGCATATTGTGCACTAAAAATTTCATTTTTGTTAATTACAACCACATCAGAAGGTTTTTGCCGTACTTTATGTTTAGGTGTAATTTGTTTCCTTCTCTCTTATGGAAAAAGAAATTATCCCCATATTCTTGCCTGGCAGATCTAAAAATAAAACCTGAGATAAATATTATGTTTTACTTGCTCCATAAAAACTGTAACTACCTACTATTAAAACAAAGTCTTACCTTTCTGACTTTTGTAAACTGAGTATTGTTAAAAAATGCAGTAATCATCTCGGTAATCATATTTTCGTTTACAATGGGTAAAACACTTGATTTAACTTTTATAAATCCAGCTGATTCATATTAATAATAAAATTAAACCAAAACAAAAAACTAAGGTTAGGTGTTAGGTGGTGTCAATTTTAATGTCACTTAGATGTGCGTTCACTTCGACATTCTGTGTGTCGGTTTGTTCGTTGGCTTAGTTTTGTATAACAAAAAAAACTTCGACACAAGATGATTGGTCTATTCCCGATGACGTATAATTTCAAATTTTAAATTTCAATTGGGCTTAATTTAAAAACTTTTGGCTTTTTTAACGAACTGACTATTTAGAATAACTTGTATAGCAACTAACTATTACAATATAATTTATAAAACAGCATATCTCACATGTGAACATGGCCCATTATTAGATACTTTTTTCTTTCCAAAAAAAGTTTAGCGATATAATTAGTAAAGATAAACAAAAGCCTCTTAACTATAATCTACTTGTTATTTTCCATATTTCTTAATGATATCAGATTATTGACACAGTTATTTTTCCGAAAATAGAATTATTTCAAAGTACGTAGGTAATTCAGTTTAATCTTCTTCAAAAACAAAAGTATTTAATAGTACAATTATTAAATTAATATTTTACGGTGGACGTTTAAAACATTAGTAATATTATTCTTATTCTAGAAAGCATTAACACAACTCAAAGGGTGCATACAAATTGGGTCCCGATAAAACGCACGTTCAATTCGGTCCTGTAATTTATATCTTAACTGTCTAAATTCGGTACCGGCGATCCCTTGGGTAAACAAATTAAAACCACAGAAGAGAGAACAATACAGAAAAGAAACATAGGATTAGTTCCGCTACAGAGATACTCTGAGAAAACGTAACCATTCACAGTACACCACTGAGCTAGGTATATTGTATATTGTATATTTACAAACGTAAATGAAGTTTTAGATGTAATTAATAATTTAAAGAATAAAAAGGCACCAGGTGTAGATGGTATTACAGCAGAAACTATTAAAGAATTAAAAACGGAAATTGTAATAGCTTTGACTCCTCTCATTAATTTGTCATTAGAAAAATCAGTTTTTCCAGAAGAATTTAAAATTGCAATAGTTAAGCCTCTGTACAAAAATGGTGACAAATGTAAACCATCCAATTATAGACCAGTATCACTTACCAACAATTTTACAAAAATTTTAGAAAAAATAATAAAAATCAGACTTGAATCATTTTTGAACAAAAATAACATAATTTCAAAAAAGCAATTCGGCTTCCAAAGTAACAAATCAACTGAGGATTCTATAGCGGAGCTTACAAAACAAATGTACACATCAATGGACCAGAGTAGACCATCAATCGCTGTGTTCCTGGATCTTGCCAAGGCATTTGACACTGTTGACCATCAACAGTTGTTGGAAGCCTTGGCAGATGCAGGAGTAAGGGGTAGTGCTTTTGAGCTTTTTAAAAGTTATCTGTTGAATAGAAAGCAATGCGTACAAATAGAAGAACACATGAGTAGTGTAAAGAATGTAAAATGCGGGATACCCCAAGGCACAGTACTTGGCCCAATTCTGTTTAATATATATATATTAATGATTTATTATCATTAAATAATAAGGGCCAGGTACTTAGCTTTGCCGATGATACCGTTGTTTTCTATTCGGCAGATACGTGGAAGGACTTAAAGGTATTAGTTGAGGATGACTTAAAACTCCTTTTTAATTGGTTTGATCATAGGCTTCTTACTGTTAATTATAATAAAACACACTTTTTATCTCTAACAAGTTACGAAAACAATCTTCCTAACTATAATACTCTAAACATAATATATAATAGCAAAAATATTGAAATTAAATCAGAAAAAAAAGTTAAGTATTTGGGTATCACAATTGATTGTCACCTAAGGTGGAAGGTGGAATCATCATATAAATAAGGTAGTTAATACATTAAGAACATTTCTATATAAATTTAAATATCTTACAAATATCCTGGATTTACCTTACCTAAAAATGTTATATTATGCTTTGGTGGAATCGAGAATAAACTATGGAATCATTGGCTGGGGTGTAGCAACTAATGTTTATCTAGAAAAAATTGAAACTATTCAAAAATTATTATTAAAAATTATTTATAAAAAAAATCGTACTTACCCCTCGGACCAACTATACAAAGAATTAAAAATATTAGATCCTAAAAAACACTTTTTCCTTAAAATTGCCAACTACTACTATAAAAACCCAACTAGCCTTAATATTGTTACTCATGAACACGAAACAAGACGAAAAAACAAAATTAAATATAAAGACTTAGCATCTCGCAAAACTGTAGGCCAAAAATGCCACTTCTTCTTAGCATCAAAAGTGTTAAATTATTTACCTCCAAAAATTCTAAAATCAAAATCATTATCGCAATTTAAAACAAGAACAAAAAAATTTTTATTAGAAGAATATAGAGCAAATATCAGAAATATTATTGATATGAATATCGATAGATAAATGAAAAATAAAAAAAGAAAAAAATTTATTAAAAAAAAAAATAAATAAAATAAAAAATAAAAAATGATGAAAATTAAAAAAAAAGCGGCAAATTTCTCTATTATTATTATTATATGTCAGTATTTGTATTATATTAATTAATTGTAAAATAAAACATAAAATAGTACTTAACATATCTCTACACACGCCACAGACAGTTTTTATACTTTGTGGCAATGGTAGTTTATTTGTATGTACCTAAAAAAAATGTATTTAAATAAAAAAAAAAAAAAAATTATTATATTTAATTTTTTGTACATTTTTCAAATAAACTTTTATTATTATTATTATTATTATTATTATTTTTCTTGACATTGAATCAATAATTATTCGTATCTCTCAAAAAATATAATTAAATATTAACAAATTATAACTTCCTCAAAACATTTCAACAAATCATATCTAATAATAATTTGAAATTGTAGAAAAAAAGAACCTCCGTTTCTCACCCGTTTGTGGTCCTTCTATCCGAAGTTCTCTTTTGTTTGTCTTAAATTCCTTTGATAGACCCCTAAGCGTTCTTTTCTATAAAAAAAATAAAACAAAAACAAAAATCAAAATTTATATCGAAGCAAACAGATCATACGATTCCCTACCTACATATATCCCTATTATGTCCTGTTTAATTTTCCATATCTGTATAATTAACAAATTGGAGAAAATGTTATAAAACAATAATTAATAAATTAATTAAAAGAAAAAGATTGTATCACGGAAGGTTGAAAATTTCGTACAATAGATTTGTTTTTATTTAAATCCATTATTATTTGCAAGGAGTTGTGGATAGGAATACAAACAACGCACGTACCTCACCGT
Organism: Psylliodes chrysocephalus; assembly: GCA_927349885.1. Taxonomy (NCBI): domain Eukaryota; kingdom Metazoa; phylum Arthropoda; class Insecta; order Coleoptera; family Chrysomelidae; genus Psylliodes; species Psylliodes chrysocephalus. Next base: position 5,070,716 of record OV651813.1, read on the forward strand.
AATTGATAACAATAAAACAAAAACATGTCGTGTGGCCAGCCGTGTTGTTACGGTTTTCCACTAGCTAGTAGTATGAAATAGTAGGCACATAAGTTCGTGGTTTTACCTGGAGATTTCCTGGTAGTGGGAACATGCAGTGTAATCGAACTCTGCGCTGGCTTCCGATAACATCGAGACTTGTAGCCCATAATTTCGAAGAAAATATAAATACATTGAATCGAAATCTCGATTTTAAATATATTGCAGTTTAATTCGTAAATATTGCTGGATTTTAGTGGCAATATATATTTAAGTAACGCCTAAACTGTATTTAAGCATTATATGAAGATTTCGAAGTGCTTAAGTATAATTTATAACCACCGTAACGTAATTAAAGTTAACGCCTTAGAAACGTGAATTATAGTTTACAAATGGTATTTGTCCATTCCTTTATTTAAAAAAATAAAAAGAAAAATAGACAGCTATCGCTTGCTGAACGGTACGTTAATTTCTTAAGTTACGTTACGAACATTTATAAATAAGTATATGTAAATCCAATATTTCAATTTCTTACGTTAAGTTCTTAAGTTACGTTACGGCGGTTATAAATTAAGCTTTAAAGTTAGTTACTTTACGCTACGGAGGTAGATGAGCAAAATAGTTTAATGTCCAAGCAAGATACTGTAATAACATTATAATATATCGTCTTTAATTATCAAGTTACAATATGAGTAAAAATGTAAACATGTTTTTTTTTAATTATTGTTGAGTGGTGTACATAATAAATTTATAATCTTATCGATTGATAACAACGTCAAACAACTACTAAACTAATCTTTTCATTCATAATCATCCACTTATTTATTTGTGAGTATCCAGTTCGTGTCTTTTTTCAGACAGAGCGAGACACCTTACTAAATTAAGTGGGGATGGCGTTTGCGAGCACGCGTGCTATGAATGAACCAGCAAGTAAGACTACAATGCCTGCTTTACACTGTTGCCACTGCAAATTAAATTGTGTACTTATCTTGAATACTTGTAAATCGCCTTTTGTAAACAAAATTATAGTTAATTTAATATTTAGGAGTAGTAATTCGAAAAGCCTTACTCACACCACTAAAAGTAACTAGATTAGTTACTAAGAGCGTGTTCCAAAATAGTCGTGTTTAAAATATATGAAATAGTTGTCATTATGATGGGTCAAGACACGAATACATGTTATAGGAGTCGATTTTTGTGTGTCGAAAACGAACTGTCGAATGAAATTCAATATGACCGTTGATTTGTTAACGTTATAGATTACCAACTTATTAGAAATATTTTTTTATTGCTTTTGGAAACGACTTTTTGAAAATAACTTTGATCTTTTTAAAATGGATACCAAATATTTAAGAAAATTGTTAACAGGTTAATATAAAATGTAAAAATATGGTCTATTTACATTTTCAAGGATATGTTTGTTATAAGGTTTAAACTTGTTGGATTATTATTTCTCAGCAGTTTGTGTACAAAGGAAGCCATATGAAGTTTTCGTCTATTAAACATATTAAGCCATCCCAATTCTTTCAATTTGTTTGAAACATGATCTCTAGATGTTAATGTAAAAATCTGATGTGTCCAACACATGACTTTCCTATCTAGTTTTTATAGGCTTTTTCCGGTTATTTTGTACACCCTATGGCAGCATCTCTATAAATGTTTAGAGGATTAAATAAATATATACATTTTCCACATACATCTACCTCGAAATATTTTTCTATAGATATTCATTGAAAATGAAAATACTGAAAATTTTCAATTTAGCACTTTTCCATTACGGTCCATTTTAGAAAAATCATGTATAAACAAAAATTATAAAGACCAATATCGCAAACAACTTTTAGTTCAACAATTTTCATAAAAATTAGAATTTTACACATTTTGTCAAATTTCTCGGATACGGACCATTTCAGGAAATTTTAACATAAAACAAAAATTATAGATAATAATATTAGAAGTAACTTTTATTTGAACAATTTTCTTCTCAAAACATAAATAACAGATATATTCCATAAAATATAAAAACGGCCACCCATAAAGTACCCCCCTAGATGTTCCGACTTTGTCCAAAATCTAATCATTTCACTTCAGGCCGAAATAAACCTTAAGTTTAAAATTTAATGTTTTTTTTTCTTTGTCCGTTTTTGAGTTTTCTTCAAAATTAGAAATTTACACATTTTCTCAAATATCTCGAATACGGTCCATTTTAGAGAAATTATGTATAGAATAAAAATTTAGAGAATTATATTACAAACAACTTTTATTTGAACAATTTTTATAAAAAAATATTTTTTTTACATTTTGTCAAATTTTTCGAATACGGACCATTTTAGGAAAATTTTGTATAGAACAAAAATTATAGATAATTATATTAGAAGTAACTTTTATTTGAAGTATTTTCTTCTCCAAACGTAAATAACAGATATATTTAATAAAATATAAAAATGACCACCTATAAAGTACCCCCCCCCAGATGTTCCGACTCTGCCCAAAATCTAATCAGTTCATTAGACGCTGGAATAAAGCTTAAGTTTAAAATTTGGTGTTTTTCTGTGTATCGGTTCATGAGTTATGCGACCTACAGACACACACACACACACACACACACACACACACACACACACACACACACACACACACACACACACACACACACACACACACACACACACACACACACACACACACACACACACACACACACACACACACACACACACACACACACACACACACACACACACACACACACACACACACACACACACACACACACACACACACACACACACACACACACACACACACACACACACACACACACACACACACACACACACACACACACACACACACACACACACACACACACACACACACACACACACACACACACACACACACACACACACACACACACACACACACACACACACACACACACACACACACACACACACACACACACACACACACACACACACACACACACACACACACACACACACACACACACACACACACACACACACACACACACACACACACACACACACACACACACACACACACACACACACACACACACACACACACACACACACACACACACACACACACACACACACACACACACACACACACACACACACACACACACACACACACACACACACACACACACACACACACACACACACACACACACACACACACACACACACACACACACACACACACACACACACACACACACACACACACACACACACACACACACACACACACACACACACACACACACACACACACACACACACACACACACACACACACACACACACACACACACACACACACACACACACACACACACACACACATCATCGCGAAAATAGTCAAAACGGATTCAGGGGACTTCAAAACGTAAAAATCCGTCGAAAACTCGAGGTCGAAAAAAATCATGATTCCTATACTTTCCTTATATCTGTATACAGATAGGAAAGTAAAAATGTTGAGTATTTAATATCATTATTAATTTGAAAGTAATGAGTATAACTTCAACAATTTTTGGTTTGTAGATATTTAATATGTACTGTTTTTCTGAGAAATTTAAATGGCCTAAACTCCTCGATTAAATGGTTTTCATTTTAATAAGCAATGGGAAATGGTCCATACTCCATACCGGCACATTGGTTACATACCGCAACAGACAATAATGTTACAATACTATAAATATAAATAAAATCGATCATAAATATGCATTACAGAAACTTATTTTAATGTATGTATTGCGGAAATGTATAAATAGAAATAGTCAACTTTATTTGTATTTGTATTTATACATACAGTGTGTATTGTATACAGGTTTTACCGTAAGTAAATCTATTTACCCAACACATAATTTTCATAACGAGAAAATATGTTTTAATACTATTAATAATAATCTTAAGGTCAAAAAAGTGGTTTTATTCAAACACACGCTTGTTTATTTCTTCTTTCTATTGATGATAGTTACATCAGGGTTCCTTGATAACTGCCATTTTTATTTTGTAGTGTGATGAAAATAAATAACAACTATTATAATGTTATATCTCGAGACAAGTCATATCCTATCAAAAACAATCATAACTATAGCAACTACTTTTCTTTAAATGTACAATGTAATAAAAATAAATAACAAGTCCTCTACAACTTCTAACTTTTCTTCTTTTCTATAAACAACTTACAGATTTTTCTTGAATACTTATTGAGAAGGAAAATGGTCGTCATGGTAAATACAAACGTCCGTTTTAGAGGTTGATGTTTTCAGCTTGTTATGAAAGGTGATCCGTTAGGATCCATTCTAGGACCATTGCTTTTCTCACTATATATAGCAGATGTACATAGCTTTGTAAAAAATTGTGTGATTCATCATTTTGCAAGTAATTATTGCAAATTTTCCAACTTGTGCAAGTTTTTCCTCTATAATTTTCAAAATGATCAACTAGATTCTTTAAATAGATTTAGCACACTTTAATATTGTAAGGTATTAGGTATCGGCACTGTAGCCACTGCCTGTCACTGGTGATGTATACGGAAACGGGACGGTAGCCATGGCGGGTGACCTGCAGGCAGGTTTTTAGAGGTTAGTTTGGTTTTAAGTTTTAAGTTGAATGGATTTATGGTTTTGTATCAATGTTGTTGTGCAAGAATAAAGAACATCAATAATCTATTTGATCATCATTACCTCGCCTAAACAAGGTATCTTAGGGGTTAAACCCCTTACAATATCAATCGTTACAATTTGCATCATTTTGCTTGTAATACCAATCTGGAATAAAACATCGTACCAAATTATTACACTCTAAATAAATTTAGCTACTGCATAGCATGGCACTTGATTCTATGTTAAAAGTATCTACTAATTCTAGAAGGATGTAACCTACCAAATTTCAGGCCGAGGTATACACAATTTTGTAATGTGCAGAAACCAACAATGAAAGAGCTTTTGAAAATCAGCATATTCAAATAATGTCAGACAGCCAAGCGGCACTTAAGGCCATATCGAGTCCAAAAGTTACGTCGAGGGTATGGGAATGCATCGAAACACTAAGAACACTGGCAGACCGAAACAGAGTAAAACTATTTTGGGTGCCAGGTCACCAAGGGATCGAAGGCAACGAAAAGGCTAACGAACTTGCAAAAAGAGAATCAGAAGAAACACTGGAACCAGACACAAACCCAGTAGTACCAAAAAGTACAGTCCGTGGTTTCATAAACGACTGGATTCGGGAACAACATATTAACTATTCGAAAAGCACCCCAAAACAAGCACATGGAAAAGCCTTCATAGGCAGACCATGTCCCAAAAGAACTGGAGACTACTCTATGAATAGGAACCAGTTGAAAGTGATAACAGGGTTCATGACTGGGCACGCCCCAGTAGGAAAGAGACACTTGAACAAAATTGGCATATACAATGAGGAACTCATGTGCCGACTATGTCACAAGAAACTAGAAACGGCCAGACACATACTGTGCGAATGCGAAGCTCTAGATCGCAAAAGACATGATCTTTTTGGACAACCCTAGGTTGATCCAACAACGTATAGAACCCACTCACCCAAGGATTTGTACAAACTTGTACAAGGTACAAAGGTGGACAGAGTGGGTACTATGAACTAACATGGGGTAAAACACAATAAGCCAATAGGCTTCATTGTTATTTGGAGACATAGTCAGACGAGCCTAGGAGAGAAAAAAAAGCCTTTTTGAATTGAAGCATGTACTTTTAATCCCGATTTTTCGGATTTTTGCCTGAAATATTAAAAAGAAAGTTGACATAGAAAATCAATAATTAAGTATTCAAGAGAATCTAACTCACCAGAGGATTTTGTTGATTTTCTATAAAAAAAATCTCTCACAGGCCATCCGTCACCTCTTCAGTAAGTACAAACGCCTTGATTTTTTGTATCTTGTATGTATTTGTTTTTGATTAAAGGGTGTAGCCCCCCCAACATCGGCTCGTATATAAAGGAACATCTTTTAACAAAAAGTTCTTTTAACAGGATGAACTTGGTAACTTTCTACCAATCTAGCTAAATCTGATTCAATATTGGTGAGCTGCAGCCTTAAATATATCAAAATGTTTGTAACCACACTGAAGCCTTTTTCGACTAGGTATGATGATGAAAAAGCAATAAAATATTTTTCAACAATATTCGACAATGTTGCGCTGCAACCAGAACTTCCGATAGCCTTGGTTGAACTTCTGCTTCTCGTCTGTGCTTTTCTTGCATTATCATATTGGATTTTTCCATGGCTGTAATATTGTACGGATTTATTATCCATTGAGGAATTTGTAAATTATTTAAGAGATCCTCAAACCTCTCAGTAAAATCCTTGTGAAATGCGTCCAAGTGAGTGACATATGATAAAACATTACTGGTAATTTTAACAAATGCGGAAACTGTGAACATTATTTTCTGCTTACATTTAGTTTATAAAGGATTAATTTACCCACAAAGAGTTACCTCTTAAATTCCAATGATTGCTACAAAATGAACTTACCAAGGCAAGATGTATAGGTAAGGCAAACAGTTTCGACTGTCTGATGAACAGCATTGGCTTCGGTTTCGCTCTGAGTGGAGAAGGCGTGGTCCGTTTAGTATCAAGAAAAGAAAATTGATCGAAAATAGATTTAATAGCAAAAGCAATTGATCGAAAAACCAAATATACATATAATAATAGAAAAATAAGAAAAATGAAAACAAAATTTTTCACTAATTTACCTAACCTGCGCGGCCTAGAATCATCGCTGGTTGCTTCGCAAAACAAATATACAAAAAATGCATAAATAAAAACCTAACTAACGTACTTAATTCACCTAACTTTTGCGGGAGCAATTAGTTAAATTTAAATAGCACAGGTTAGGTAAATTAGTTAAGTTTTTATTTTTCTCATTTTTTTATAATTTTGTTTTTCTAGGCAAACCCCGACGGCTTCAGACCGCACAGGTTAGGTAATTTGTTTAATTTTTTTGGTGTCCGAGCAATCAGTTAAATTGCTCCAGACGGCACAAGTGAGGTAAGTTAGTTAAGTTTTTGTAAAAAAAAACTTAACCAAATTACCTAACTTGTGCGAAAGCAATCAGTTAAAATTAAATTGCGCACAGGTTAGGTAAATTAGTTAATTTTTTTATTTTTCTCATTTTTATGTAATTTCTTTTGCGAGGCAAACCGCGATGGCTCCAGGTCGCACAGGTTAGGTAAATTAATTAAATTTTTTATATAAAAAAAACTTAAAATAATTTCTATTGTCTATTGTCTTTTCGATAAAATGTTATTCGATAAAATATTATCGGGTCGATGGTGTAGCGGTCTAACTCGCTTATATTCATTTATAGGCAAGTTTATGAGTCCGAGACTGCTGGGCTTCGAATCCCAGACCAGATCATGTGGATTTTTAATTAAATTGCATGGTTCGGTTTAGGATTTGATGTGTGCCGTATTAATAGAAAATTCAATTTCTATTAATATGACATGCAGATTATAAAATCGCCATACATTATCGTCTCGATGATGGTGGGTGAGGTTTTCCGGGTTTTCCTCACCTGTAAGTCAAATGGCACCATCAATCATCCTTACCTCGCCCCGGAGCGCCACGGCAAATAATAATAATAGCCGTCCCTTCCCCTACACAAGTCGTTCAGTCGACTTCAGGGGTTGAAATTCACTCGTAAGGGGGTAAATTAGGGAGAATATTATTATTATTATTATCAATAACGTTTTTTTTTTACAGTAACAATGATGATATATTAAAGTCCAGCGCAGGCTTACTCACCGTTAGTTTCTTTTAATGTTATTTTAAAAGTGAAACAGCATAAAATAAAATTAAGTCAAACTCTACTTTAATACAATACAATATAAATTAATTACTATCGCTAATTACATAATAGAAACCGCTAACCTATCGAGAAGTTCCGAGAATTCCACCAGCCGGCAGTTCAAGTTACTTACTTGTTATCTTTGAACAAGTGTTAACCTTATTTTTTTTTACTTTCAGTCTGATGTTAGTCATAAAAATATTATACTTGTTGTTTAAATAAAAGTCCTTTTTTTTTAAAAAACAATTTTGTTATCTTTGCCTTTTTTATCAAAAAAAAATCATTTACCACTTAATCAAGGATTAATATGAAAGTAGTAAAATTTATTTATTTTTTGTTCCAGGTATGTCTTCAGTGTTATCAGTTTTGGGTAAGAGATTCATTAATTAATATTAATTAACGTTGTCGATTCCGTTTGACGGCTTTTAGGTACTCAACCGGCACGTGGTATATTATCGTTTGCGCGACACTTTTAATATCGAAAGTGACCATATGGTCAAGGAGTTACAGTGCATTATATCGTAAAGCAACGCGACATAATCATAATTTCAGTGTCCTCGCGACGTTCGACCCAGACGAAAGAAGGTCCTGCTTTAAGCATTTTTTTAAAGGAAATGATAAATAAATGTGGTGAATTATTATGGAAATCGTGTTCATTTAAAATTAGTTCAGAATATTTACATTAGGTTGCGATTTTTTAATTTTTTATTTAAAGTTGCACAGTCGTTTTTCTAGTCTGCGCATAATTTTTTGAAACTAAAAATGGCAAAAATCCAAATTTCTAAAAAAAATATACAAAAATACAAAATATGAAAGCAACATTTATTTCTATTTGTATACCTGCAGACAATTCCAATCTGTATTTACAGGTCCGTGCTTGCACTCTTTTTTTGAATTCTACTCTTTGATTGCTGTCAGTAGCTTATAAAGTCCATTGTTTGCCAAATCCGACTCTGCCGATGTACGCCTCCGCGAAGTAACAGGCTAGTAGTTTTGGAATAAAAGAAGACATGATGAGCATTGTTGTTGCAATATGCACTCTGCCACCGATAAACAGTTATTTAATTATATTTAATAATTGCAGTGCTGAGCTAGTCATTAGATGGTTTGTGCTTTACCTGCGGGACTTCGTCTTTCTGTTCGATCATCTTTCCGTTTCGAAACCATACAACAACAACAACAACAACCATGGTTGTCGATAGATAGCATTTAGGGCGTGTCTTCGTGCATAGATAGCATTTAGGGCGTGTCTTCGTGCAACGTATTGCAGCATCTACGCATACAATATGGTCATTATACGATTAATATTTTTGACTTTGGAAAAATGTTACTGTTATTCATTATTATGAAGATCCCACTTCGATTAATAATAATAATAATATTTATTCACACATAATAATAATAATAATAATATAAAAGTTTTACAATAATACACAAACATATGTATTGTAACTTCAATGTAAATAAATCATTGACCCCATTAAAACTGTTTAGTCGAGCATGGGAAATGCCAATTTTTATTAAAAATTGAAATTGCCAAAACGCAGTAGATAAAAGAAATTATAATTAAGGTATACATAATGACTAAAATAATAAAATAATAATAATAAGATTTATAACTTATATAACTAAATAATAAAAATTTAAATTGGTAAAAAAAAATATAGTTAGCAAAAATACTGATGCGTGATAAGGGTGTGAATTATATATTGTTTTCCTTGAATCAATCAAACAGTTGTTTAAGCATGTGCCTATTATTTAATATTAAATATGTTTTAAGCAAGGATTTTATCATTGCATGAGAATTGATGGTATTTAAGTATATTTTGTATATATCAGGAAGTGTATTATAAATTTTTAATTGTAGATATTGGAAGTTTCGTTGGCCTACGGTTTTTTTTGCAATATTTGTTGCAATAAATAGTTGTGATCGATTTCTTGTCTGGTATGAATGTTGAATAGGTATTAGTAACTGCTTATTTTTATGTAAATTTACCATCATAGCAAGTGTAAATAGTTGTCTTATATCTAGGACTGCAGATTCTATAAATAATTCGTCTGATGGGTGTGATACTTTTTTGTTATGTATTATTTTTAATATTTTTTTTTTTTAATAATGTTTAATGGTTGTAAGTAGGCGACAGAGACTCCATCCGAGAATCCCGTATCGTAAACGTGATTCCACTAGTGAATAATATACGATTTTTAGATGATATATATCAAGTATAGATTTTAAGTAGCGAAATTTATATAATAAATACCTTACAAATTTCATTTACATGTTTATCCCAGCGTAAATGGGAATCAATTGTTAATCCTAGATATCGAATACTATCGGCTCTGTTTATAACGAGATTTTTTATTTTTAATGAATTATAATTCGGCAAACCATTTTTATAACTAGCAAAAGGAACGAAAAATGTTTTTTGAACATTTACTGTAAGTAACTTGTGACTAAATACATCTATAATTTTTACTAAATCGTTTTCCATTTTAACCTTTAGGTCAGTCCAGGTTTCAGCTGAATATAAGATGGCAGTATCATCCGCAAAACTTATGATACTACCTTCTGTATGGTAGGTTAGTACATTATTTATGTATAGTATAAATAAGATAGGTCCTATTACGGTACCTTGTGGTATACCAAAATTTATTTCTTTTTTACTACTTACCTCTTCTTCTATCCTGACTACTTGATTTCTACCTAACAAATAGCTCTGCATTAAATCATGAACTTTCCCACGTACTCCTGCATCCTCCAAGACATCCAACAGTTGCGTGTGGCTAACCGTATCAAATGCCTTGGCTAGATCCAGAAATACGCAAGCAGTTGGAGTGCTTGCATCAATAAGATTGTATATCTTGCTTGTTAGGGATGTAATGGCATTTTCCGTCGACATTCCTCTTCGAAAGCCAAATTGGTTTTCAGACAGTAAATTATATTTTTCTAAATATGTGGTAAATTGATTTGTTAAAGCTTTTTCTAAAATCTTACTCAGAGTTGTAATTAACGATATAGGCCTGTAATTTGTTTGTAATTTTAGGTTTCCTTTTTTGTGTATGGGAACAATTAAAGTAGTTTTAAATTGTCTAGGCCATAGTCCGGTTTCAAAAATAGTATTTATTAAGTAAACTAAGGGATGGCTAATTATAGATGATACTTTTTTTATAACTTCAGATTTAATGTTATCTATTCCTGGTGCCTTATTTAATTTTAGAGTTGATATAATATTACTTACTTCATGTTCACTAACAGGTAACAGATAAAAAGAATTTACCATTCGCTTATTTTTAGGTGGAGCAGAATTTGGTTTCACTATTTTTTGGCATAACATTTTCCAACTTTTGAGAAATTGTACTATAACATAACTTAACACTTAACCTATAACAAAAAAAAAATCGATTGTAATTGATTCAATGTCAAAAAAAGAATGATGTATGTTTGTTTATTTTTAAACAGCAGTTTATTTATTAATAATTTATTTAAACACTTATTTATTTTAAACAATACTATTTTAATTTATATATACTTCGAATGTCTTTAAACTGATCACTATTTATATTCACCACTATCTATCTACTAATTACTATTTATCTTCACTGTCCATATATCAACTGATTACTATTTATCTACACTGTCCATATAACAACTGATTACTATTTATCTGCACTGTCCATATAACTACTGATTCTGATAGGTCTCCTCCACCAATTTATATACAAATTGGTGGTCTAGAATGCTCCCCCACCAAAATTGCCAGTATGTACCAGAAACGTTATCACGTTCTAGAAATAGTATCTCGTTGACCCTGGAATGTTCGCGAAAATGTCTCCACCATAGTCGTCCCATAGGTTTGGTCTTAAGGGGTTTAATTATGTATAATAATCGGACAAGTTGAGTCTTAAAGGCCAAATAAGACAGAGAGGGAGTTGTAGGGTTAGAGCATGACTGAATAATGAAATGGCTCACATAACAGTATAAAATATAATAGATTGTAAAAAAGGAATCGATTACAAAAATAATCGATTGTAATAATATAATCAGTGACAAAAAATCTATTATAAAAAGAATTATTGTAATAATAGAATCGATTGGAAAAAAAGAATCATTATAAAAATAGAATCGATTGTAAAAATGAATCGATTATAATAATAGAACCGACTCAATGACAAAAATCTATTACAAAAACAATTGTTAAATTGTAAAAAAAAAAAAAAATTGATTTTAAAAAGGAATCGATTATAAAAAAGGACTTTATTGTATATAAATTTAATAGTCCCATCTTGAAGATAACCATTTTAAAAAACTTTTTAATTCATTCTAAAAAGAAATTTCCAATGCTAATTTAAAAACAATTTAAATTATTTGCCTAATTTTTTTTGTTTTGTAACGATTATCAGTCTCAAAAAGAAAAAAACATCTGCATAATATAACAATGAGTTACATACTCGTATAAGGTTGAAAAAATATTTATCAAAAATCGTTAGATATGCGATGTATGTAGACGCAAAAATCATTCCAATTCAGTATTATACACCTCCAAATAAACTACAATTGGAACATACAGGGTGCTCCGTAACCACAGAACAAGCATCGAGGTCATTTCGAACTAATTCTGACAGAAGGAATTAATTGGATCATTTTTATAAAAAAAAGTAGTTTCTTTAGAGCTGTATAATACTGAATTGGAATTTGTATGTGTTATTAATTAATTAACACAATTTAAATATTTATCAATCAATGTAGATTAAACCAGTTCGATATATTATTTATTATAAGGTAAACATTCATAAATCGACCTTATTATTGTTGTAGTACACGAAAATTAGCCTTTAAAATGTCAAACAGATGCGATAATAACACCATTACGCGATACGATGCTTATTAAAAGTAAAAACTAGGTATACATACATTTTAATTGTATAATATAAATAATTTAAATGTTTTCGTCATTGTTTATATTTGTTTGGTTTTGTATACAAAGGAGCTCCTTATCTAAAAGGCTTATTAATAAAATATGTAGTTTAAGTTAAGTGTTTATTCCTTAAAACGCACAAAAACTTTTTTACGATCCTTGTTTTTTATGTGCCTTTCATTTGCAAGGTGTTTGAAGGGATTATGGCGTTTCAAATTTTTATTAGATAATAACTATTATACAAGGATTGTTCTGTAACTTCGCAGCCTTTTTTTCAGTTTAATATTTTAGTCTATAAATTTTATTTTACATTATTATTTGTTCTAGAACATTTTGATCTTATTAAACTTGTAGTAAAAGGGAAAAACTACGTACACTTCAGCATTTTATGTGTAGTTTCGAAATAACACGGAACCGAAACGTCACAATATTAAAATATCGTGCCCCATTAGTTCCGCATGCCATCACAAATTGTGGTCCCATCCATCAAATTTGACTCGAGATCCGGCAATGCCGCCACAAACGCGACCGCCGCTTTGCTTTGGCATTGTCTTGTTGCGGTGTGTGTGCAAAGATATAGCTAAATTCGTCTAGGCTCACTGGATGTTTGATCTCTACCTGTCTCTTTCTTTATCTCCTTCTCTCTTTCCAGCTACGGCCGCCGCTCGTCTAGTTTTAGTAATTTCGAATGTTGATCTCTCGTCTAGGAGTTGCCGCAGACGAGTTTGGCGCAGTTCAAGGCCGCCATGGTCGTACCTTCTGTGGTGTTGACGTTAGGCGGTACCGGCCCGCGACTGATTGTCGGCGGCGTTGCCGCGACCTTCGAAATATACGACTATGAGGAAATTATTATAATAATTGTAATTTGTAAAATGCATAAGTTGAATGGGCCATGTTCACATGTGAGATATGCTGTTTTATAAATTATATTGTAATAGTTAGTCGCTATACAAGTTATTCTAAATAGTCAGTTCGTTAAAAAAGCCAAAAGTTTTTAAATTAAGCCCAATTGAAATTTAAAATTTGAAATTATACGTCATCGGGAATAGACCAATCATCTTGTGTCGAAGTTTTTTTTGTTATACAAAACCAAGCCAACGAACAAACCGACAAACAGAATGTCGAAGTGAAGGCACATCTAAGTGACATTAAAATTGACACCACCTAACCTTAGTTTTTTGTTTTGGTTTAATTTTATTATTAATACGATAATCAGCTGGATTTATAAAAGTTGAATCAAGTGTTTTACCCATTGTAAACGAAAATATGATTACCGAGATGATTACTGCATTTTTTAACAATACTCAGTTTACAAAATTCAGAAAGGTAAGACTTTGTTTTAATAGTAGGTAGTTACAGTTTATATGGAGCAAGTAAAACATATTTATCTCCGGTTTTATTTTTAGATCTGCCAAGCAAGAATATGGGGATAATTTCTTTTTCCATAAGAGAGAAGGAGACAAATTACACCTAAACATAAAGTACGGCAAAAACCTTCTGATGAGGTTGTTGTAATTAACAAAATGAAATTTTTAGTGCACAATATACTTAGGATATGCTGCATGTCAAGGTTTGTAATATTTATTATGCTTTTTTGTTTTTATATTACATATAATAAACAGTGTATAAGGCCCTTTATTCCTATAAATATTTTTTTTCTAATTTTGACATATAGACATTTTTTGTAATCGCAGCAAGTGTTAAAATAATCTAGAAACAGATTTTGTTAGTGAACCTAGTAATAATTATGATACCAAAGAATGCTGCAGAGCACCTATGAAATTTTGAGTTAAAAAATATACCATATTTTTAGGCTATTTTTATACCCTTTTCAAAAATTTTATGCTCCTCGTTTTTTGCAAAACTTAAAATGCTCTATAGCTTCGAACGAAGTCAGCAAAGCACCTCTGTTTTTTAAAGTTTTTTCTTTAAAAACAGCAACACCATATATTTATGCACTCGAAATATTATATTTTTAAAAATACATGGTGCTTGCTAACCTTCGAAAGAAGCCAGCAGAGCAATTCGGTTTTTTAAAGCTTTTTTCTAAAAACCACACCCCATTTTTAGAATATTTTTAGACTCTTGAAATATTGTAAAACTTTACTAAAAAAATTGTTATTTTTAAATAATACAGGGTGCTTTGTTGGAACAAAGTCAGCAGGACACTTCAGTTTTTTAATTTGTTTTTTTTATATATAAAAACAACTACTTATGACACATGTTTAGGCTGTTTTAAAACCCTAAAAATGTGGTAAGTACATTTGTTTTCAGAAAAAAACTTTGAAGTCAGCAAGGAATTGCGAATTTTTTTTAAAATGCCAAATTTCGAATATTTTATAATATTGTAGGAGCCAAAAAACGTGGTGTGGTTTAAAAAAAAACTGGGGTGCTCTGCTGGATTCGTTTGAAGCTAACAAAGCATCCCGTAATTTTTTATTTTATAATACTCAATAGCCTAAAATGAGACATAGCTGTTTAAACAAAAAATTGTATTTTTAAAAATGACAGTTTTTTTCGAAAAGCTCTATAATATTTCAAAAATGTGAAAATGTGGTGAGATTGTTTTTTTTTTAAGTTTTGAAAATCCGAGGTTCTTTACTGGATTCGTTCAGAGCTAGTAAAGCTCTGCTCGTCTTGTTACATAAAATAAAGGCATTTTGTAGCTGGTTATATAGTTATTTTGTAACTGCATATCTAACCCTTTTATTTTTTTCAGTTGGTTGTAAATATGTGGCTTCATAGAAGAAGTGAGGGACCATCTGTAACATCTACTCAGTGTTATTGGAAAGGCTCTAATTTATCAAAATGCGTAAATATTGATGTACACTTGGCTAGATTGTTAAGGAAACCTCTTCATCCACTACAGGAAAATAAATCAGTACTTTTATATTCTTAGGATTTGTATATATATTTTTTATTTGTAAATAAATTGTTTTTTACTTCATTTTTCTCATTTTTTATTAAATGGTTAATAAATAAAATTTTCACAGATTTTTATATTTTTGTTTGTAAACAATAATTGAAGAGTTTTTATTAAAAATCACCAATGTTAATAATAATAACTTAAGTCAATATTATTCTTTCTCCTTTTTTAATGCTATTATCAATAAAGGTATTACTTTAGCTTGACCTATGATCAATTTTTAAATTTTGTGATATATTTGGTTCGACAGAAAAAAAATTATAACCCTTTGACATTGGTTGTTTTTACTTAGAATTTCATAAAAAATAAACAGAACTGCAAACATGTTTTACTATCGTAATAACGAATAGGAACATTAAATTTTTTTTTTCACATTTATCACTGTTGTCATTTTCATAATGGTTTTTTGAAAAAGGTGGCAAGAATTGTGATATTTTTAAATTTATCAGCAGTGATACCACATGTAGTTACCCGATTTATTGGAATATATAGACTTTGCTACCACATTCAACTGAACTTGGTTGTTTTTAATATTTATCACTGTGACATAGGCGTTTTTGTCAAAATGTTTCATTTTAAACTGCTGTAAATTGGTGCCTTTGTTTTAGTAGTTTTAGTCCCAAAAAAATCTATGCATATACAGGTACTCATTCCTCTTTGATTTGTTCGAAAAGTTAAAATTTTATAAAAAATTACATTGGCTGTTTAAAAACTCATTATAATCCCTGAAATGTGATAATTAGGTAAATTAAATTAAAAAACAAACAAAAAAAATTTATTAAATTAATATTTACTCTTACAAAATAGGTTCTTGTAAGTTAACAAGCAATTATGCAGATATTACTAAGTAAATGTACTTGCTTAAAATTCACACAGGAACATGTTTAATTCCCTAACCCTTCTTATAACTCTTTCCACATGTATTCTTAGAGATGCTATTCTTTTACTTAATTGTACATCTTCTGGAGAAGTTTTTTCATTCTGTGATACACTAGGTGTGGCTTTACTAAAGTGCATCCCATGTTTTCAAGTAGCTGAATATTCTGAAACCCCTATCTGCCATTATATGGGATCCAGGAACCAGTTTGTTTAAATACCCACATTTTTCTATTATTTCTTTATCACTAGTTCTTCCACAAAATGATGAATAAATTCGGTATCTTCAAAACTTTCAGGAGATTCTGCATTTTCTTCCAGAAGGGTTTTTAGGTTATACACCTAAGAATTTATAGTAGCCTCATTTTTAATTTCCTGAAGGGGACAATTAGCAGAAATTGCTGCTACATCTTTATAATCGGGTGTATTTTTATTAAAAAGTTCACGAGAAACATCGCTAGTAGAAGGTTGATTTTCTTCTTTCCAAATTTCTAGGAACACTAATAAATATTTTTGAAGATGAATGTTAATCATTATCACATTCTGGAACAAAACACTTTTTCGTAGTCATAATATTTATAAAAAGTACAAAATTAAACACTCAAATTCCAAATAAATTCTTGATCGAGACACTATGATGACAGATGCCATACACAGTGCTGCCATTTTGCCATTTTCTGAATTATTAAGTGTCTTTTAAAACAATGAAACTTTAAATATGGTAAAAGTTTAAACAGAAATAATACTTTCAAAAAACATTTGATATTATATACTTAAAAGATATTTGTTTAACGATGTTTTAGAAGTCTAAAAGTAAGAAGGAGTACAGAAACGAACGTACATCACTTCTCGTAAACCTTCTAGCCGGCAACGTTGTGCGCTAGCTCCTATTGGTCTATTCCCGGTGACGTCATAAATTTTTAAAAAATTCATAACTCCGGCAAATGAATAGATAAAAAAAAAATTAAAAAAATGTAGTTTTATTTTTAACTCTACTATTCATAAAAAAAATTTCAAAATTTTTGAACATGCCCCATTGAAGATGTTTGCAAACTAATGTAGTTTTGTCTGCATCATCGAATCATCAAGGAATATTTAGAAAATAATGGTACCAAGACGTAAAATAAAATAAAAATAACACTCTGAACCAGTGTCACAAAAGGTCACCGTACATATTCTATTTATCCATCTGGCAAACATTCCTCAAATTGTCGAATACAACTGTGAATTAAATCAGGTTCTATCAGCACTTTGAGTTCGAAAATGAGCCATTGTTCGGATGTAAACATCTTTACCTGAAATAAATTATATTTAAGTCAATAAACTTTTACAAGTTAATGTAAACATTTTTTTATAAACAGTGGCATTTGTTAAAATGTCACAAATATTCAAAAGATATATAAGGATCGCAACAAAAAAAGAAAACTTATAAATATCCGTATGCGGATTTAATTTTCCTTTCAGCGAATAATAGTAGGTACAACAAAAAATCGTTTTGTGTCTCTGTGACCGTAAAACTAATTCATAAACAGTAATCTACGATAAAATTGTTAAAATTGATTCTACAGAATTAATACTATGCGCCTTAGAGCCTCAGACACCGGATTATGAAACATATACCATTTTGACGCA
This sequence comes from Psylliodes chrysocephalus, assembly GCA_927349885.1. NCBI lineage: Eukaryota > Metazoa > Arthropoda > Insecta > Coleoptera > Chrysomelidae > Psylliodes > Psylliodes chrysocephalus. The sequence continues at coordinate 5,088,951 of OV651813.1, forward strand.
TTAGCATGTAACCTCCCACCCCCTGGTCTTGTAGATAATTATTAAAAGCCTGTATTTTAATTTAACTACCTCCCTCCCCTTGTGAAATTCAAAGAAATTCATACTTACTGTATATGGCCTTTTCCTCTAGTAGTGTAGTGATCGTCTAGTTAATTAATTGATAATTTATACCCACGTTGTGATAATGTTAATTAAAATAAACCAGGATTCGATGCAAAGTTTGGTACAAATTTGTGAATGAAATAATGCTCAAAGTATATTTAACTTAATTTATTTTCTTGATCTCCAATAAAATAAATATGTACAGATTATTTTAATATAAGGTAGACCTCACATGTGTCTCGCCCAAACAACAGGCCACAGGCCACTTGCCATCAAATATTTGTAATTAAACAATTCTTGAGAATAGACAGCAGACGTCCTCAGAATTGCACTATCTTTAATAATTCTTTGTTTCGTTGTTTTCTTTTTTATATAGGTGCGCTTACTGAGATACCGTCGTTGCAATAACAGGCGGATATCCCTTATGTTTCAGCCTCACCTAGTGGGGTTTTGTGTAGATGTAGTCTTACTAGAATAGAGCCAGATCAATACTAGCGAACTACCCCTTATGTTCAGATCTACCTACGGTGCAAAGATTGAGAGATAATTATCTAAGATAGTCCAACCCTGTAGTAACATCAAGCATATTCGGATAAATGTGAGTCTAGTCGTCCGATGTGTCATTTACCCCAATCAGCTGATATTATCTTTTACGGTGATATATTAATTTGAAGGCAATATGGCCCATAGCATACACATCTGGACGAGCTAAATGCGACGTCGGTTAGCAATAAATTCCTTAAAGGTAAAGATTCACCATTTTTGAATAACAATGAGTTACAGAATAATACTCATTATGATTCAACAATAAATTCCCATTTTTATAATTTTAACTTGGTTGTTATTAACTCACCCTCGGATAAACAGACCGTTGGGTTTATATTATCGTCTCTTTCTATTTCAGACATTTTATATTTTTGTATTTTGGATAATTAGCAGGGACGTTGAGACGTTGGCGTCGAAATTTAGAATGGCGGGGCGGAGAAGGAGCGTCGTGACGCAGAACGCCAAACGCAGGGAGGTAGATAAGTAAGGACGTAGGGCGTCGGATGAGATATTGAGCGTCGGATGGGGACGTCGGATAAAGAGATGTAGTGACGTCGAGCGTCGAGACGTTGGGCGTCGGGATGAATATAATGGTAGGAAATACTAGGTGGTGTTAGAAGTGATATTGTTGGGACGTCGAAAGGTAGGGAAGTAGAACGGAGAGACGTTGGGCGTCGAGACGTTGACACCTTTGGGAAATTGGAGGTATTGTGGGATAGACGTCGTTTAGGAAGAGCGTTTTAGGAAAGGTACAGACGGTATAACTGGGTACTGACAATAAGGTGATTGCTTTGAATGTGAACTAACAAATGTATGCTTGCACATCAAATGACAAAAATTGAATGAATCTGAGCTCATTTAACTCTGGTTTTTATACACAGTTTAATCGTTTTTGTGACGTCTCTATCGTTTTGTTTCTCATAGAAAATACGAATTTAGGTGGATAGGGGGTGGCTGATTTATTATTTGCCTTGGAAAGTTTGTGTATCGAAAACAACGTTCCTATTCAAAACTGACTTAAGATAAGTGCGTTAAGAGTTTTAATGATTATTACTTCGTGTTGTATGGTGGTTTTAGATTGCGTTCCCAGACACTTTTAAGAAATTGGATCTCTTACGAGCTGGGTTATAGATGTTATTTATTAGGTGTCGTAAATAAGATTTAATTATCTGGGAGATTTTTGTTAAATGAAAAATTTGGTATTTAATAAGAATGCAACTTTTTTTAATAAATGGAATTAATAAATGATTATGGTACTTGGGTGCGGTAGGTTACAAGCAAAACAGTTTTTTTTTGTTTGGAGCACGGCAGTAGAAGTTAGTAGCCAGTCTGACGAGGCCGAACCTTTATATCATTCAAACAATTCACATTTTCTCTGTCAATATTATTGTGTTTACATCAATGAACTCCAGTGGGGTAAAATGCCAATGTGTATATTGTATCAATAGAAAAAGATGTGACTCTATAGGCCCAGCCATTTTTATTGCTCATCTCATTCGGGAGTATTTAAAATAACCATTTTCTGTTTCATATTGTTATTGTCCAGTTCACAATCTGGTGGATCAGACAATAACAGTGTGAAATAAAAAATGGTTATTATAAATACTCCTGAATGAGATGAAAAATAACTTGTCTATGCCCATAGAGTCGCATCTATCTCAAGCCTATGGGTAAGCATTCTACCCCACTACAGTTCATTGGTTTATATACTACATCAGTGGTCGCCAACCTGTTGAGCTACTTTGTTAATTTTGGAATAAACAGCGAGCTACCCTCACGGAAGCCACGTAACGCAACGTAAATGAAATAATCCACAGTAAATTTATCATTATATGTATTTATTTTACTGTTTAACTGGTAATACATAATACATAGGTACTAATAATAAACTAATAACAAAATAACTAATATTACTAGTACGTACTTGTTCATAGCTACATTTCTACCTACCAAACGAAGGTGTTTGTGAAAAATAAACACAAACTTTTATCCAGCCACAACGGCATGTCACGTAAGATTTAAAAATAGTTAATAATAACAACAAAGAAGTAACGCACTATCATGAACATAAACATTGAAAAATAAAAAAGCACGTTCAATGAGAAGGCTGACACTCAGACTCATCGATAATTTTTTTAATGTTTGCAGTATAATTTGATACAGCCATTCGAATACAATTATCCAAATGTTCATCTGTAAGTCGATTGCGATATTTGTTCTTAATAAACTTCATATTGGAAAAAGAAGATTCACACAAATAGGTTGAACTGAATAATGCTTTCACTTTCAAGGCAACACGGCATAGAACTGAATATTTGTCTTTACTTACAATAGGCCAGATACATTTGGTACTTGAGACTAACGATTTTAAGGCTAAATTATTTTGAAACTCAATTACTTCCATTTCTGTTGCAGCGATGTCTTCGCCAAAGTTCTGCATAACACAAGTTGCAAACTGTTGGATATCAATTTCCATAAAGGGTGAAACAACAAACTGCGCTACTAAAGCCATTTCGTTGAAATCCTTAAAACGATTTTTGAAGTTATTCTTCAGAGTAGAAACTATTTCTACATGATATTTGCTGTCATAGGGTTCTAATGGATTTTAAGATATTTTTTCTGAAAAAATAGGAAAATGCTTGGCATCGCTGTTAATTAGGTTTTGTTCCCAACACTCCAGCTTTTTGATAAATCCTTTTATATCAGAAATCATTTCCGCTAGTTCTTTGTCTTTCCCCTGAGGCTGCAAATTAGATTCGTTTAATTTCTCTGTAATGTCCACGAGAAAACCAAAATCTCTAAGTAAGATTGAATTTTCTAGTTCCGGAGTCGGTTCATCGCGTTGTTTAAAAAATTTAACTATTCCAGATAGGACATCATTAAAACGTTTCAGCACCTGTCCTCTACTTAACCATCGGACTTCAGAGTGAAGGAGTAGGTCCCCGTATTGACAGTCAACTTCATCGGGCAAGGTTTTGAATAATCTTCTTTGTAACGCTTGAGCTCTAATCTTGTTCACAATTTTTACCACCAGTTTCATAACGTTGTTTAGTTTTAGGAAATTTCCACATAATGCTTGCTGATGGATAATGTAGTGGTAATAGAGAAATTGCGGAAAAGTTTCATCTTTACGACATAACGTCACCAGACCCTTATCACACATAGCTGGAGCGCCATCGGTTGTCAAGCCTACCATTTTCGATATTGGAATTTTCTCGGAAGAAATAATAACTATCTCGTCTTTATTTCTAAAGTTGGCAAATAACGAATCAGCAGCTTCTAAAAACGCCTGTTTTATCATTTCCCCGTCTTCATAAGGTTTCTTTTTTTGTGCAATTATCTGGGACACATGGTACGATGATTCAGTTGCAGCCTTATTTTTGTCGACTGTTCTTAAAAATATTGATTGTTGTCCAATTAACTGCTTTTTTAACTGTTTCAGTTTCTCTTTTCTGGCGGCAGAATGTAGTGGGAATGATTTTTCAAAATTAGAATGTACAGTTTTATGATGTCTCTCAATATTTCCTTTTTTAGCAACGGAGACCGAAGTATTACATAACAAACACACATTTTTATCTTTAACTTCTGTAGAAAAGTATTGTTCTTCCCATTCCGAATGAAAGTGGTATGTCTTTACCTTCTTACAACTGCTTGCCATAATATTATTTTTTGTTGTCTCTACTAACCCAATCGCTGGACGTTGGTTACGCGTTCAGTTTTAAACTAAGCGCAATGTCGCCGCGCCGTGCGTATTTATCCCGTTCAAAGCAATCCTGATCGTTCTCGAACACTAACGCGCTGGTCCGGCTGGTCGGTTCTAGCCGATTCTAGCTTGATGACGTCAGCGGCAGATCGCTAACCGCAACGTTGACGCTGTTTATGTTTAGTATTATGACAATTAGATTTTTTTGTGGAATTTTCGGAAGCTTCTCTGATTTTTGCAATTTGTATTTTTTAAATTAAAATCGTTGTGAGAGCTACCAGAATTGCCTCCGCGAGCTACCGGTAGCTCGCGATCGACAGGTTGGCGACAACTGTACTACATCGTTGGCGCTATTTAATAATTAGTTTTCAAGAATCTCGCAAACTGACTTTATAAAATTCAAACACTGAATGTGTTGTAGAAAGCTTTATTTATAATAAAAGTGCGAAATGTGACGGAGATAAAAGAAACTTATATTTATTTCGGTGAGATATTTAATTTTTAAAGATTCTGTCGACGTCCATATTTGTTGATTTGAAAATAAACAGAATCGGACTTGGTCATTGGTACATGTTATAAGTAGCAAATAAAGGTTATTCTTATAAACTGTTTACTATTTCTTGTTTCATGGTGAATCTGTTTTCAGGAAGTGGAAAGAGAAATATACAATCATATATATACACTGAAAATGAAGTATAGATTAAAAAAAAAACAAACATTGGACGAATCATTGAAATTTTTCGAAGAACTTATTAAAATCTAAAAAAGCAAAAGTGTTTCTTGTTGTTTTGGTTAGTTTTTAGAGAGGACAAACCTTAGAGCTGCCAATTAGGCTCTTTTAGTGAAGTAATTCTTGATTAAATTTTTTCATTATTTGGCTATACAATAGCCACCATACCCACCCTGTGCTTTGCAAAGCCTAGATGAAAATAATTGTTTTTTTCCCATTTCGCCCGGTAGAACTGTTCAAAACTTTATTTACGCTATAAAAGCAAATTCAAATACGCACTGCAAACCGTGAACAAAATACAAAAACTAATAATAATAATGTTTATTTACAAAAAAAAGCAAAAATACAAATTTGTTTTTAATGGTGATCCCGTAAAAACCAAGTTCGATGTTCAAGATAACTTGTCACTAGTTGGTGTGGTATGCCTCTAATTCTTATATTTTCCAAGGTGTCCAACAACTGAGTGTGTGACAATGTGTCAAACGCCGTGGCCAAATCTAGGAATACACTTATTGTGGGGATACCTGTATCTATTAATTTGTAAATTTTTGAAGTCAAATTCGTTATGTCGTCTATTGCTGATATACCTTTTCTAAAGCCATATTGTTTATTAGAAATTAAATTATGTTTAGTACAAAATCCATTTAGCCTATCGTTTAAAGATGATTCGAAAATCTTAGTTATACAGGTAATTAAAGAAATTGGTCTGTAATTGCATACATTTTTTCGATCTCCTTTTTTATAAACTAGTATTACTATTGACTGCTTAAAGTGGGAAGGACATAAGCCCGTTTCAAAAATTTTGTTAATTATAAATGTTAAGGATTGTTTTACCTCATCAGCAATGTGCGTTATGGTGTCAATCTTAATGTTATCGGAACCTGATGCCTTGTGAGGTTTGAGCGAAATGATTGTTTTTAATTTTTCTTTCGTCTACAGGTTCTAGGAAAAAGTTGCAAGGATTAAAAGCAGGACGTGGATTTGGAGTGTTTGGTTTTGTAATGCGTTTTGTGTATTTGCAAAATAGCTGCCACATTTTTTTATCTTTTACTGTACTATATTCATCATCAAATATTTCTTCTATCTCTAATTTTTTATTGCTTTTATTGATTTGTTTAATTGTGTTCCACAACCCCTTTGAATTATTCTTATGTTTATTTATTTCTTTTTGGTAATAGTTTTTCTTCACTTCTGCTATCAGTTTCGTTAATTTATTTCTATATTTTACAAAAGTACTTTTTATTTACATATTATTAAAATTTTGTTTGTAGGATCTATATAATTCATTTTTTCTTTCAATTGAACCAATAATCCCTTGAGTTATCCACAAATTTCTTTTAATTTCATTTCTTTTTGGTTTTATTACATCCACTGAGTTGTACTAATAGCTCCAATAATAAGTTCGTAATTTGGCTTTATTTTTTTTTTATTTATTTGTGTTATCATGCGCTAATGTGAGTTATTTACTATTTTAACTGGAAGAGCAATAAACGTAGCTCTGTGGTTAATTACATTAAGATCCAGTACTGCCGATATACAATTTGTTTCGGGTTCAAGAATACGTTTGAAATGAAGCTAAAAATAGCGTGGTTTCAAACAGGCACACTGTTTTTTTCACGGATCTATTGACCTTTCTTTTTACCTACAAGCATTCGCGGACACCGCTGTCGTTCAATCAACATATTGCACCGACAGACGCGATCAGCCAGAGCGCAGTGGGGTAGAAATTAATACGTACGAGAATAATAAATATATTAAAAATTAATTTATATTTTCAAGTTATTTATGTGATTTTAAAATAATGTAAATTTAACTGGGCGTTGACTGCACAAATTAACCAATGCAGAAATCCCCCTGCACAAGACATTACTATAAAACTACATGAACTAAAGTGCAAAAATATTACAAATTTTGAAAAAGTTATTATGAAATATCTAGGGGTAAATTTCTTATTTTTGAGCTTTTTGAGAAAGTTATTTAAAAAGACCTATACAAAATTGAGTGCAAAAATTTTAAGGGCGTATTTAATAGCCAAAAATAAGAAAAAAATTTCATATAATCCTAACTTGCTTCGTTTTTTAGATACAGGGTGTTATTTTATTTTAATTACTCAAAAACTTTTCAGTTGATTTAAATAAAATGTATTAGGCTTATTTCTCGTGATAAGGGCATTCGTTTGGTGAGTATAAAATAAATTTTTTAATTCCAGTGGCGCCTCAGAGAGCTACCTACTTGATATTTATAGGTAAAATTTTGGTACGACATGGCTGTTTTGACAAATATTTTTTTAAGCGTCCAGTAATGTAACTTTCTTGCTTCTTGAACTTTACTCGTATCTAGCTTTCTTTCTAAGAAAAAAAATCAAAATCTGTGCCTGGTCCTATTAAAACAAGTAAAAAACTAATTACTAAATGATGGAGATTGTCTTCAAATAGGCTTGTCTTAATTCTTATTTGTGGTATGAAATTTCATTCATTATTTATTCCAGTGGCATCTCAAAGTGTGATTTTATTTAATAATTGTTAAAAACCTTAGATTAAAGAGACCGAAGATGTAACATTGCACACTGCGCATGTTGTCTATTTTAAGCCAAAGTAACCCACCAATTGAAAATCATTGTTGCACGACGCCACCCGAATTGCTCCGATTTCCATTCAGCGATCACCTCCACCTGAGTTTAATCACCATTGACAGCTGTTTTTTGATTTATTTGTTAGTATTTTAGCAATTTAAAGTGTTCTAGTTATTCAATTTCAAGTTCAAAATGTCACGATGTATCTTGAAAAATTGTATGTACTTATAATACAAGTACTACTATTATGAATATATTCGTTTTCAGCGGTAAATATTTATTAACGTTTTGACATAAAGCGCCATGATTCTCTGGGCTGAATACTTCAGATCCGCATTAAGGGGTTTCAATAAATATTAAGCATCAGAAATCAGATTTCATATTACTTACATAAATTTACAAATGGGTAAAATTTTGAACATTTAATTTAAATAAATAGTAAATAGGCATTATTGCTAACGAAATTTTGTATTTAAAAAGTAGTTTTATAAGAATGTTTTCTAAAGGTAGTTTTTAGCCCTTTTTGGTAGATAAATAAGAAGTAAAGAATCATAGTTGCTAGCTAAATTTTATTTTTATAAGGTATTTTTATTAGAATATTAGATGAAATACAGGATGACCTACTTAAAATTTCAAGGTTCATCTTATTTGCGGTCAAATCGAAAGTGACATTGAATTTTCAGTCTTAAAACAAAGTAATCTAGTATAAGCAAAAAAAAAATACTAAAGTTACAGGAGTTAGGTCCGATTCCACCGTTGTGTTAAACGGAGATTAAAATGACAGTGTTAATGTAAAAATGTCATTTTAAACTTCGTTTAACACAACGGTGGAATCGACCCTTAGTCACGTTAATAAAATGTTACATTACAAACCCCTAAACAACTCGTACATAATTTTCGTTTACTAAAAAAAATCCAAAATTTAGCAATATTTATTTATTATACAATCGAATGCGATTTCAAAGATAACTGGATCAAAAAATCCGAATCTCTAAATTTTGGAGCTAAATGCTCAAATAAAAGCAAGCGACCGATAGGGGTTACAAAAATAATCGATTTATCGATAATTCTGATATTTTTTAATGAAAATCGATTTATCCGCTGTTTTTAATAAATTATTTTCGTTTTTTTAAGATAATGTATTAATCGATTTTAAAGGAAATACAAAAAAAGTAGATTTATTCAAAATAATCGATTTATCGTTTAATCGGTTTTTTAATTATTTGATTATTTTCGATTTTTTAAAGATATTATATGAAAATAATCGATTGGACATAATCGGTTATTGTACATAATCGATATTTTGGTTATTTTTTTAAATTATCGATTTATTGGATAATCAGCTTTTTAATAATCAATTATTTTCGATAATCGAATAATCAATTTCAAAGGAAATATGAAAAAAGGATTATTAGAAAATAATAGATAATTCGTTTTATTTTTTGGAAAAATGATTTATCATAGAATCGGCTTCTTAATTAATTGGTTATTTTCGATTAGGCGATTATTTTGGAATTATTGATTATTTTTGGTATTTCAAAGATAATCGAATTATCGATTTTAAAGGAAATGCAATAAAAATAGATTATTGATAATAATCGATTGATCGAAAATAATCGATTATTTAAAATAATCGATCATTCTGTTTTTTTTTGAAAATCGATTTGTCAGTTAATCGACTTTTTAATTAATCGATTATTTTTGAAATACAATAAAATAGATTATTGGTAATAATCGATTTATCATAGAATCGGCTTCTTAATTAATTGATTATTTTCGATTAGGCGATTATTTTGGAATTATCGATTATTTTCGGTATTTCAAAGATAATCGAATTAACGATTTTAAAGGAAATACAATAAAAATAGATTATTGATAATAATCGATTGATCTAAAATAATCGATTGATCGAAAATAATCAATTATTTACAATAATGGATCATTCTGTTTTTTTTTTAAATCGATTTATCAGTTAATCGACTTTTTAATTAATCGATTATTTTTGATTAATCGATTATTTTCGATTTTTCAAAGATTATCGAATAATCTGTTTCCATGGACGAAAAAAAAATGGTTTATTTGAAAATAATCGATTATTTAAAATAAACGATAATTCTATTTATATTATATTTTGTAAACACTGATTTATCGGTTAATTGGCTTTTTAATTAATCGATTATTTTTGATTTTTCAAAGATAATCAAGTAGTCGATTTTAAAGGAAATGACAAAAAATATATTGTTTGAAAATAATCGATTGATCGAAAATAATCGATTATTTTCAATGATCGATAATTTATTTCGATAATCACTCATCCCTAGCCACCAAATGACTTTTAATAGATTTAAATTTTAAAATGTTATCTGGTTTCAGACATATGCATTTCTAGAGTTTTATGTGACTCATCCTTTATAATAATTAATATTCTTAAAGAAAGAAGCCTTAATATATTTTTTTCTGAGGTTACAATACAAAACAGCATTTTCTCATTTTGACTAATTTTTAATAATATGTAATAGTTGTAGAAAAAATATAATGTTCAACTGATAAGGGTAGATTTTCAGTATTAGCCTGCGCACATGCTATTTTTATAATACTCGTAGACAATGAGTAACATTTTTTGCTCTATTAACAATATACTATTTCAACATTTTACTGTAATCTCTTGCAGAAAAGTCCGTAGTAAATAAACGCTAACGAAATATTCTATAAAAGGTCTTCTCTTTACATAAAATGTCGTGGCATCTGTTTGATATTAAAAAATCACGTTAATTTTATTTCATAATACAAAATTCGATTAAACACCTTTTAAATAAACCTAATAGTTCATTAAGATGCTAATAAACAAAGTCCGGTCCCTATCACAGAGTTCGGGTCGCTGCGTGTCGCCGCCCAGTTCCTCCACTCCGTTAACCCTTCTTTAGAAATTGGCAACATTTGCGCAGGTTTAAAACCGGTGTATGTTATATCTCTGGTCTCTTTTATCTAAGTTAAAAACAGATTTTTTTTATAAAACTTTGACACCCTGTATCTAGAAAACGAAGCAAGTTAGGACACACAATTATATGAAAAAAAATTCTTATTGTTGGCTGGTTAATACGCCCTTAAAATCTTTGCACTCAATTTTGAATCACCATGTATATCCACAGTTAAAAAAAATTATCAACTAAGTCGTTTCTGTAAGAAATGATTGTTGTATGATCGCCCTGTAGACGAACGCGCCCATCTTAGGATGGAGGTCAATCGCGGGAGAGGCTCCCCCGGTGCTATCGAGAGCGCCGACAGGGCCCCTTTTGTATTTCAGCCAAGACTCGGATGAAAAGGTCACGATTATTGCCCCAACACAGCTCCGCACGATTTACTTTCTTCACTTTTTGTCCGAGCCGTTCCACGGCACGGAACGTAATAAATCAAGAGTCGATTCTCTCGGTTTCTGGACACGCCCTTTTAACCGTTTCCCGACCATCCTCGAGATCCAACAATCTCTGCTATTTCAGTTTTTTTTTCTTCTTTAATTATACATTTTTATCCAATGACATTTATTTAAGATACAAACAGGCATAGTCCAGATTACATGTTTCTACTATACTAAAAAACAATAATTATTACAATATAAGTACAGGGTGTCCCAAAAGTCAATAGGTGATTTAGAAATGTAATAACTTTTGATTTGTAAGGCTTTTTAAAATGTTTGTTTCAGATTTGGAAACTAGAAGCTTTGGAGATTTGTTATGGGGAAATTCACCGTTGCCCAAAGAGTCACTATTTTGAATTCCATCAATCAATTACAGAAACTCAAAAAGCGTTTTGCATACTTTTCAATGCATGAAATTCCGCCTTGGGAAATGATTAATCGCAATCGAAAACGTGCAATTAAATTGTCTATAGTCATTTTCGAGGGAAACGCTATTTGAGTTCCTGTAACGCTCTTTTAGTTTTTGTAATTGATCTATGGTGTTCAAATTAGAATTCCGCAACACCAACTCTTTGGACAACGGTTAATTTCTCCATAACAGATCTCCAAAGCTACTAGTTTCCAAACCTGAATCAAAAATTTTAGGAAGCCTCACAAATCAGAACTTATTACATTTTTAAATCACTTAGTGACTTTTGGGACACCCTGTATATGGCAAAATCGAATAAAGCACCATAAAAAAAAAACAAAAAATATTTATACACAAGTTATTCACTATTAAAATCGAAATGGAGTGGAAACACGTCAGTATTCACATATTTCAGTAAAGCTTTCGACAAAGTAGACCATGATGTGTTACTAGTAGTAGTACTTAACACCAATAATAATAATAATAATAATAATAATACTCTCCCTAATTCACCCCCTTAAGAGTACCCCAAAAGCTGAGTTTGTGCGGGGAAAGGGACGGCTATTATTATCATTTGCCGAGGCGCTCCGGGGCGACTTAAAGATGATTGATGGTGCCATTTGACTTACAGGTGAGGAAAACCCGGAAAACCTCCCCCACCATCATCGAGACGGTAATGCATGGCGATTTTGTAATCTGTATGTCATATCAACAGAAATTTAATTTCTATTAATACGACACACATCAAATCCTATACCGAACCATTCAATTTAATTAAAAATCCACATGGTCTAGTCTGGGATTTGAAGACCGACAGTCTCTGATCATAAACTTGCCTATAAATGAATATAAGCGCGTTAGACTGCTACACCACCGACTCGATGACCGAGATACACGCTTTTGGCATTGCTACTGCGCAGGATTTTTCTATTCAACGGTAATCTATATCATGTTCTCTACATAATACCGTTTTTTTCGTTTAAATCCGACTAATAACAGCCGAGATATACGCTAAGGTCCTTTTGACATTGCTACTGCGCAGGATTTTTCTCTTCAACGTTAATAGAGATTTAATTCCCCACATTCCCCCGTTTTCCTCATTCCAATCGGATCAGTAATAACGGAGATTAAAGCTTATGCTCTTTTGGCTTTCGTTCCACGCATTATTTTTCTATTCGGCGTTACCAAGGTTAGGTTGGCAACACTGTTGACAGCGGACAATTTGGCAACATTGGATTGACAGTTGACATGACAGCAGACAGTTGACAACACTCTATTGACAGCTTACAGTTAGCAACACTGGATTGACAGATGGCATGACACCTGACATGCCGCGCATGCGCAGTTTTAAAAGTGTACCCAACGTACCCATTAACTACTAAAAATCTACCAGTTTAAGAATTACAAATAGAAGTACAGCTTTATAGTAAAGCATAATGGTAATACGTCTGAAACATTTACAGCGGAGACAATTCTGGTAGCTCTCACAACGTTTTTAATTTAAAAAATACAAACTGCAAAAATCAGAGAAGCTTCCGAAAATTCCACAAAAAATCTAATTGTCATAATATTAAACATAAACAGCGGCAACGTTGCCGTGAGTGATCTGCCACTGGCGCCATCAAGCTAGAACCGACCAGCCGGACCAGCGCGTTAGTGTTCGAGAACGATCAGGATTGCTTTGAACGGGATAAATACGCACGGCGCGGCGACATTGCGCTTAGTTTAAAACTGAACGTGTAACCAACGTGCAGCGGTTGGGTTAGTAGAGAACAACAAAAAATAATATTATGGCAAGCAGTTGTAAGCAGGTAAAGACATACCACTTTCATTCGGAATGGGAAGAACAATACTTTTTTACAGAAGTTAAAGATAAAAATGCGTGTTTGTTATGTAATACTTCGATCTCCGTTGCTAAAAAAGGAAATATTGAGAGACATCATAAAACTGTACATTCTAATTTTGAAAAATCATTCCCACTACATTCTGCCGCCAGAAAGGAGAAACTGAAACAGTTAAAAAAGAAGTTAATTGGACAACAATCAATATTTTTAAGAACAGTCGACAAAAATAAGGTTGCAGATAATTGCACAAAAAAAGAAACCTTATGAAGATGGGGAAATGATAAAACAGGCGTTTTTAGAAGCTGCTGATTCGTTATTTGCCAACTTTAGAAATAAAGACGAGATAGTTTCAGCTATAAAATCTATGCAACTTTCTGCTAAGACAGTGATGAGACGTGTAGAAGTAATGAGCAATGATATTTTTTTACAGTTAAGAACTGACTTAGATAACTGTGTTTATTTTTCACTTCAACTGGATGAATCAACAGATGTCGTTGACACTGCCCAGATGGCCGTGTTCGTCAGGATGGTTTTTAGTGATTTTACGATATGGCTTAGAGATTTTGGTTTTCTCGTGGACATTACAGAGAAATTTTGCAGCTTCAGGGGAGAGACAAAGAACTAGCGGAAATGATTTCTGATATAAAAGCATTTATCAAAAAGCTGGAGTTTTGGGAACAAAACCTAATTAACAGCGATGCCAAGCATTTTCCTATTCTTTCTGAAAAAATATCTCAAAATCCATTAGAACCCTATGACAGCAAACATCATGTAGAAGTAGTTTCTACCCTGAAGAATAACTTCAAAAATCGTTTTAAGGATTTCAACGAAATGGCTTTAGTAGCGCAGTTTGTTGTTTCACCCTTTATGGAAATTGATATCCAACAGTTTGCAACTTGTTTTATGCAGAACTTTGGCGAAGATATCGCTGCAACAGAAATGGAAGTAATTGAGTTTCAAAATGATTTAGCCTTAAAATCGTTAGTCTCAAGTATCAAATGTATCTGGCCTATTGTAAGTAAAAACAAATATTCAGTTCTATGCCGTGTTGCCTTGAAAGTGAAAGTATTATTCAGTTCAAACCTATTTGTGTGAATCTTCTTTTTCCAATATGAAGTTTATTAAGAACAAATATCGCAATCGACTTACAGATGAACATTTGGATAATTGTATTCGAATGGCTGTATCAAATTATACTGCAAACATTAAAAAAATTATCGATAAGTCTGAGTGTTAGCCTTCTCATTGAACGTGCTTTTTTATTTTTCAATGTTTATGTTCATGATAGTGCGTTACTTTTTTGTTGCTATTATTAACTATTTTTAAATCTTACGTGACATGGCGTTGTGGCTGGATAAAAGTTTGTGTTTATTTTTCAAACACCTTCGTTTGGTAGGTATGAATGTAGCTATGAACAAGTACGTACTAGTAATATTAGTTATTTTGTTATTAGTTAATTATTAGTACCTATGTATTATGTATTACCAGTTAAATAGTAAAATAAATACATATAATGATAAATTAACTGTGGATTATTTCATTTACGTTGCGTTACGTGTCTTCCGTGTGGGTAGCTCGCTGTTTATTCCAAAATTAACAAAGTAGCTCAACACATTGAGAGGTTGGCGACCACTGTACTAGTGTATTACTAAAAGATGTAGTAAACGTTTGTATGCAACAGAAATTTAATTTAGCTCGTAAGAGGTAAAATAAAAATTTCCAAAAACTGGGCTATTTTCAACTTTTTTATTTTTTTATTTTTATTTGTAGGTACAGAGTTTTTTTTATTTAGAATAGCCATACTCAACCTGCGGCTCTCCAAGCTGATTTGTGAGGCACTAAACACTATTATTAGGAATGACTTACAGTCCTTTTTATTATTATTTTGTACCAAAGCTTAATAAAACAACATGGGGACCTTTTTTTTGTCCCAAAGCTTATTAAAACAACATGAGGATCCCTATCTTTATTCATTGTGCTTTATTTACAGAATTACTTTAGACCCACTCGTTTTTCTCGTTTTACTTACTTTTATTATTAATTATTATTTATTCTACAACCGAAATACTTAATTCTGGATAATTTTTTTAATTAATTACCAGTTGAATTCGGCCTTGGATGAAATGATGAATTGCCGAAAAAAAAAGAACTCCAAATTAATGTTACGTCATATTTCTTGAACGATCGATAAATTGAGCAATTTTTTAATTAAAACCAACTGGTAGCGGAACTGGAATTCGAATATGGCTGCTGAAAAAAAAGTGTGATGAAGATGAGATGAGATTTTTTGTATTCGAAATGGTGTCATAAAGATTGTATTAAAAAAATTAAATATGAAACTCATTAAAATATATCTAGTATTCATCGTAGTATGTTTTTTTTTGTCAAAATTCATAATCGTGCAGTGTTTTAGTAAACTGCTTTGATAGTAAACAAAATATCGAAAAACAGGAAACAAATTTCAGTGAGCGAAGGATTATTGTCGAAAGGAATATGAATTGATTCTGTGAAACGAGATCTCGGTTTATTTTCGAAATAAATATTAATAAAAGATGGTTATAGTCCGGTAATATTTTGAAAAAGATTGTTTTTAAATATTATTTACGGTGGACAATGAATTTTAATATGATATGTCTTAAAACTATTGTGCGTAAAATTGTATATGCCCGCAATAAGTGTAAAAATGCTATGGCCGTAGGAAAAACTGAAACAAAATTAATACTTTCTAATTTCAAATTAAAAAAAAAGATAGGAATTATTAAAAATTATAATGTACATCGTTCAGGAATTGTAAAATGTTAGATGCCTTATTGAATTTGGAATGTTTTTATAGAGTAATTTCTATTAAAACCACAAAAAGCAACAAGAGTGGATATCATAACCATATCGCACGAAGACGTAATTTGAGCACGACGCTGCACACTGGGGCAAGAAGCCCTCAAATTTGGCAATAAATAAAAAAATCTGATGTGTCCAACACATGACTTTCCTATCTAGTTAACCTATTGCAGCATCTCTAAAAATGTTTAGAGGATAAACTAAATATATACATTTTCCACATACATCTACCTCGAAACATTTTTCTATAGATATTCATTGAAAACGAAAATACTGAAAAATTTTAATTTAGCACTTTTCCTCCAATTTTTCCATTACGGTCCATTTTAGAAAAGTCATTTAAAAACAAAAATTATAGAGATCGATATCGCAAACAACTTTTAGATTAACAATTTTCTTAAAAATCAGAATTTTGCACATTTTGTCAAATTTCTCGAATACGGACCATTTCAGGAAAATTTGACATAGAACAAAAATTATAGATAATAATATTGTAAGTAACTTTTATTTAAAGAATTTTCTTCCCCAAACGTAAATAACGAATATATTCCATAAAATATAAAAATGACCACCAATAAAGTACCCCCCCAAATGTTCCGACTCTGTCCAAAATCTAATCAGTTCACCTCAGGTCGAAATAAAACTTAAGTTTAAAATTTAATGTTTTTTCCTTTATCCGTTTTTGAGTTTTCTTCAAAATTCGAAATTTACACATTTTCTCAAATATCTCGAATACGGTCCATTTTAGAGAAATTATTTATAGGATAAAAATTATAGAGAATTATATTACAAACAACTTTTATTTGAACAATTTTTATAAAAAATTATTTTTTTTACATTTTGTCAATTTTCTCGAATACGGACCATTTTAGGAAAATTTTGCATAAAACAAAAATTATAGATAATTATATAAGAAGTAACTTTTATTTGAAGAATTTTCTTCTCCAAACGTAAATAACAGATATATTCCATAAAATATAAAAATGACCACCTATAAAGTACCCCCCCAGATGTTCCGACTCTGCCCAAAATCTAATCAGCTCATTGGACGCTGAAACAAAGCTTAAGTTTAAAATTTGGTGTTTTTCTGTGTATCGGTTCATGAGTTATGCGATCTACAGACACACACACACACAGACATCATCGCGAAAATAGTCAAAACGGATTCAGGGGACCTCAAAACGTAAAAATCCGTCGAAAACTCGAGGTCGAAAAAAATCATGATTCCTATACTTTCCTTATATCTGTATACAGATAGGAAAGTAAAAATTAAATAGCATATACACTCTACCTCATATTTTTTTCTGATATATTACTGTCCACTACATAATAAAACGAACAAGTACGATCTTCTGTCTCACGCGTTTCATCACCATCCTCAGTCGAAGTTACTTATCTGAGACGAGTATATATTCATTGTTATTTCGTAGTTTTTAACTTGTTTTTGTGCTGTGTGCACAAGGTCTTGTGAATTATTTAAAGGATTATTATCAAAACTCATAACATTTGATATACTACTGTAGTTTTTCCTTGAATTTATATACTGTCAAAAATAATTGGGGTTAGAAGATATTCTATTCTCAATATTTTTCAAATAATTCCTGTAATTTATTGAAATGTCGCCTTTAATTTTTGACCTAAACTCGGTATAAATTTCAGCCTCTAGTGTCCTGTACAAACGACAAAGAGATGATTTTTTTCCTCAAATCCGAAATTGTTTTACCAAGGAGGGTATTTTGAATTGCACCTTGGTGCAGTTTTTGGTACATTAGCGGCAATTGCGGAATTTAGGATAGAATAAAACAAATCACAAGTCTCCTCAGCAGTTGCGCATGCATTCAAACTATTCCAATTAATTCTACAGATACTCTGGTAGAGTTAAGGAAGATTTGCCTTTTTGAAATTATAAGATAATTTACTAGACATAGCAAAAGTGGTATTTATTTGAGAAAAAGATGTAAAATATTTTCGTCAACTAATGAATCAAGTGAACGATTTACAGATTTTAAGTTTTCCAAGAAATTTGGAGTCGATAGTTTGCTCCGGTTGGAAGTTAGGACCGCAAAACTGGTTTTTTCATTTTGAATTTTGAGTTTTATAGCAAACTAAACTTAATTTTAATTGTTCTATCAGCTTCTAAAATATTTGTATTCCTTTTGACTTTGTTTCCAATTTTTCCGTTTTTTTTTTTTTCGTTAATTTGCCCGCACTATATAACGGGAAAATTGAATAAAAGTCTAAATTTGTTTGTACGAAAAATCGTTAGCGGCGTGACTATATCGCCACTGGCGCCAAAATTCTTGGTACCGAATTTCTCACCGCGCACAAATATTAATAACTTTAGAAAATTACTCTTTTAAAAACAAAAAAATCATAAAAAATAGTCACCTTCGGATTAAATGTTTTTAACGACATCCGGTTTGTTTTCGGGGAAGTTGAATAAATTGGCAACGGTCGGTGTATTATTAAATTTCTATTCAAAAAAAGGTGTCGGAATTTTTTTGCATTTTTAGTTATATGTGTAGTAATCCATTTTTACCATATTCATCAAAAGATTCAAATTTCTAAAATTTTTATACAGGAAAAATCAAAAATATTATATTACGTTCTTTTATAGCCCCACGTTGGGCGCCAAATTAATATAGCTCATACAGATATGGAAAGTTTTACAATGAATTGGAAAAAGTGTAATAGAAATATACGTGAAACAAAGACCACTGATAAGCGGGGAAAACCCCTTTTTTGTCCCAGCTGTCGCATACGCATGAGTCATTAGACACAAAGCTCGCATAGTACTTAGTACTTACTAAATTCATAACGAAAATAAAATAGATTCCTCTAACATGTTCTCAAAGCGAGCAGTAAACATAAGTGTAGAAGATGTGAATATAAGAGGCTTGGTTGCAAGAGGATGTCCATCATCTCTGACAGCCACTACATAATATCGTATGCAGATGACTTGGTCATTCTGAAAACAGGAAATTTTGAGAATATACTCTGCGAAAGCATGCAAGTCGCTCTCAAAATTATAGAACAGTCGTGCACTGCCTATCAATCCCAAGAAGACAGAAATTGTTCTTTTCATAAGGAAAATTATTAAAACCTCCAGAACTTCTAAACACAAAACTAAACTTTGCAGCAATTTTGACAGCAATTTAACATGAGGTTGTTCAGCATAGCAGTAATAATTTTAAGGTCAACCTAATTTAAATATCTCGAAACTTTTTTTTACCTCATCAAATCTATGTTAATTAATTTGTGTACTATTTGGGGCACTATACTCTGTTTTTAAACTAAGAGGAGCGATTTGAATTTAAGTTGGCAATTCTGTAGACTTCTAATTGGTCAGATTGAAGTCAGTTTCACACATCACTTTTTAGCTACTGTTGACAGTTCTATTTTCGATTCTGACATTTTATAATTTAAGTTTTGTTATTGCTTTGATATCTCATCATTATTACTTAAGTTTTTTATTTTATTTCTTTAATAACAGTTCTTTTCAAAACTTTAGTAAGGAATTGTATTGAATTTCTACGATTATGGATCCTTCTACATCGAATACTATTATAACAGTTCCTCGCGGAGTCCATCAAAACAACGAAAACGAATAAGTTTAGGCTATTCGTCTCTCAGAAAAGCAGTAAATAAAAAATATGTACAAATAGGTATTGGATAATAATTCGAGAACCAAAATTGTTGATGTTATATCCAAAATTTCTCAAGCTACGGGTAAGTTTTACTCATTACTTTCAAATTAAAAATAATATTAAATGCTCAATATTTTTCTTACAGGTCAAAGTCAACTACTTACCGATTATTGAAATAATACCGCAATAATGGAACAATATCTAGTCTAAAAAGTATTTATGGAAGACGAGGAGTTCTAAAAACATTTGATTATGATGATGATAAATGCTATTTGAAGATTAGTACACGATTTCTTTTTCAAAAATGAGTTATCTGGATTGAATAAAATTTTGCAAGAATTGAAATATTTAGATTTGCCACAAATATATTATTCATCTTTATATACTTTCTTGAGATATAATAACTAAGTAAGTTTGTAACTTTGACCAGTCAAATGTACTGTTTATTTATTATATATATATATATATTTTTTTAGATATTTGAAAAGAAATTGTCAAAGTGTATTGATAGAACACTATATACGTAGATTTAAAATCCATCAAACAATATAGAAAATAAAACAGACCAAGCCTCTACTTTGATGAAAATCATAATAAGGTTTATCAACATGCCTGAAAAGCCAAAAGCAGGTGCCTTAATATACGTGCTAATTCTGAAGGTTTTGTAGAAAATGCATTTACCTTGACGAGACGAAATCCGAAGTATTTTAGAATTGGTTTTCTACATTTTTTACAAAGTTTTCTAATTATGCTATGATTGTCATGGAAAATGTATCATATCATAGTCGAAAAGTTGAAAAAATTCCTTTGTCATCAAGAAAATCTGACAGGAATGGTTACAAAACTAAAAATATTAAATTTATTTAAATATGAAGTGATATCAACTTTTACACCTAATTTGGCAACATAAAGATGCACATAATTTGAATGTTGTCGATGTAAAGGCTAAAGAAACCAATAAAGTTGTGTAGTGGCTGCCCCATATCACTGCGAGTTAAATCCCATAGAATTGATAGAGGCACAAATAAATCAGGTGGCAGCTAAAAACACAACGAATCTTCTGATGTAGATTAACATATTGAGTACTTAGTGTTTTTTGTTTTTGTTTCAATGTAAATGTCAAGATGTACTTTGTCTTTTCACTTATTTTGTTGTATAGGCACCTCTTATGTATTTTTGTTTTATTTTTCAAACTTTTATTATTAATTAAAATATTATAACAAATTTACAAAATAAAGATACTACTATTCATATGTTGTTTTTCTAACCCATATTAAAAAAAATTACAAAACTACAGTGTAGTATACAAAAATTACAACTGCTCTCATTTTTATTGTAAAATTGTTGTATCTTACACACATTTAAGCGCCAGTCTGTATTTAACTTAAAAATTCTTGTTCTGCAAGGTATAAGTGGTAAGAGTAGATTTGATCAGCCGTTTTTGAGAAATCTGGATTTATAAAAAAGGCGTCCTTTAAATTTTATAATAAAAATGGGAGCAGCTTTAAATATTTTACCCCACAAACCCCTCCCAACCAAATATTTTAAAAATACATTAATTATTAAAAAAATTATTTATGAAAAACTAAATTTTTTCCGCAATATTATAAATTGGTAAATATTGCTTTTTTGGTGTTCTACTTAAAAAAAAATACAACTTTATTACTAATTTTTTTTTAAAACTAAAAATTAATGGATTTCTAATCAAAATGATTAAAATATAACTAAATATTAAAGTAAATTTTATTTATTTGAAAATAAACCATTTACAAAATTGTTAATTATCATTTAAAACTACAAAATATTTTGGATATATTTAAAAGTGCTATTGCCATCTGAATATGTCCATAATTTGTGGCCTCCAAAACTTTCATTATTTAACCTAAAACAAATACCTTGTTTTATTATTTTAAATAAATAGCTTGGTACTTAAATAGTCAAAAGCATAAAGTGTTATCACTGTAAAATTTGGTGTGGCACCCTTTTTTAAACATTAAATTGCTATATGTAAAAGGACTTTCCAAACAAGTGTCAAAAATATTCTCTAGATATAATGTAAAAATTGCTCATAAACGAAACCTTATTTTTAAATTTTAAACCCAAACTCAAGCAAGCAACTCAACTAAATGTAGTTTATAAAATAGACTGCAAAGATTATAACTACACTTATACATATTAAATTCTGCGAATGTGTAAAAGGTGTATTTTAATTTAATCAACTAGTTGTAAGCTACCTACACACTCTCACAAAATATGGGTTTCGTTCATGATCATTTTAAAGTGTTTATGTTCCTAAATGTTTTTTTTAATTTTAAAAAGCTGTGATTGCACCAGAAGATTTCGAAACATATGTAGTGCTGAATTATTAAAAATATCTACCGATCATACTAAAGATATTTTATTTATTTGTAAAAAATATATTAAATTGGGTGTTGCTGACACAAAGTTACAAATTACCTTTTTTATGCTTTAATAATTTTTATTTATTTGTCTATACAATAAATGATCATACAAAATTAAGATACATATTATCTTACCTGCAAATAAACATTTAGTTTTCGAGAGGCTTGAAGGATGTCTCAAAAAAATATACCATCTGCTTTATATTGTATAAAAATATGTTTTCAAGAAGACCAAAGACATTCTGATACACAATGTGGAATTTAAGCAACAATTATAAATCCTATCTACAAAAAAACAGGAGAACGATAAAAACCATTATTATAGTAAAAGCTGGTACCATTGCACTTTCTTGGACTTCTACATAAATTTAATAAGCTGTTGCCCACAAGTTTACACTTTCGACTGTTGAATATATCATCTTGTTAGTGGAGACAAAATTCGTATAGATTTGATTTATTTAATTTCAAAACACTTGTCTGCAAACATATCGTATCATACTTCAGAACTTTGCTACATTTTACCTGAAGAAAGAACCCTTATTTAATTAGGAAATCCATACAACTAATGGTAATCTTGTAGTTTAATTTTAAGAAAAAATATTACAAATTAAACTATACAGTTCATCAAATTTCTAGAGGTGTTCGACGCCCAGACAGAGAACGCGCTACGTGTGACTAAGATAGCTATTGTACAGTCTGCTAAACAAGTTATTTTAAATAGTTTTTAATATTTTTAGGTAATTAAATTTTAAAAGTGTGGAATAGTTTAGGGATTAAATTGGTCTGATTGGACTTTCTTAGAACGTTTTTAAAAGCAGCTAAAGATAGTATGTAGAATTGAAAATAATTATTATGCCATAAAAAGTGTTTTGGAATTCCTTCAACCTTTTGAAATTGAGTCAGAAAATATAAATTTTATAGGATAGCGGAAAATACCTATAATTTTTTTGTAGGCCTTTGTAAATCGTGGAAATAGTTTATATTTTATTTCTACCTTATTAAGGAAAATGGTACCTATTATTAAAAACGGTTGTTTCTGAAACATTACTAAAATTTTCGAAATTTTGTTTTTCTACAAAATAATAAACTATACTATTTAGAAAAAAATTTATTGCTCTTATAATTTTATAAAAAATAACGGGAATATTTACATTTCTTGATCTATTAAACAAAACGATAAATTATCTCGACGAATGACACCATGTTCTAGTACGGAAGCTAGCTTTACATTTTTGTTGGTGGTTTCATGGGTTTCATATCAATTTTTTGTAATTGTAGTTTACACGTACATATACCTCTTAATACTTGTTTGCTTTATTAAAAAAGTGTGTTGTTGTGATTTACGTCGAAATAAATCAAAAACAACTTGAAACCCCATATAAAATCAAAAAGGAGAAACGGAAAAAAATTGAGCCTGTAAATGAACACAACTCAGAAACAAAAATAGCTATCTAATAATAAAAAAATAAAATTTGATTCTTGTGCAGCTTCATCTATATCATTAACTGTTTTTGGTTTTTTAATGGTTTTTCTTGGTGATGAAAATTCCGATATCTCACGGTTATCGATTCTTTTTTTCTCTCCAGAAATGCGGACGACAGTGTTTTTAGATACTCCTGTGGCTGCAGCAACACGATCATTTACATTTTTAAATGGTATTGAAGGTGAATTAAAGTTTCCTTCTCTTCTCATAAACTCTATAACATTGGCTATTATTTCGCGAGATTGACTGTTAATCACGCGGCCTCTTAATTTGCTATTAAACTCCATACTTAGGTTCTATTAAACTGTAATGAGCAAAAAACACAAACGAAAATAATAGAAATGTTTTAGCGAAATTTACATCTGACATTTACGTCTGAATGAAATAGTGAAATACTTGATGCGCAGAGTGTACTTTCATTGCATAAATCCGTCGGGATGCCTGTCAGTAGTGCTTTCTCTGTCTAGCCGTCGAAAGCCTCTAGAAATTTGATGAACTGTAACTATAAAGAAATATAAAAATAAACTTAATTTTTTTGTACCTGCCAAAATTCTTCATTTTAAATAAGCTTTTCTTCAACTACATATTTTTCAGTCCCTCCTAAATATGTTTTGTAATAGGTAGGTAATAATAGGTGTTTAATTTCATTTCAACAAATAGAACTGGCATACCTATTTTTCTAATTTTTCCATCAAATTGAAAAACCTACTATTTACTTTTTTTTACTCAATTTACTGAAATTTGGTCGCTGCTTGGGCGATTCTCTTCTCAACATACTGGTCCAAGCTGCGATATGAGACGAAGTAAGGAAAAATAAAAGTACAACTAAAATACAATAATTATAAATCAAAAACGGAATGAGCACAATTTAGTGTCATCTTTATTCGTTGGTTATCTAAAACTTTGACTTCAATGAATTCATAACAAAGTTTTGAAATGTTTTTCTTGAAATGATACAAGACAAATTCAAATTTACCGCTAAAATGATATCTAGTTACTTTTTTAGTTATTTTTCCCTGTGTAAATAGGACTTTTCAATTCGTTCCTCTTAGTTTAAAAACAGAGTATAGTGTACTAGTGTACGTTTTCTCGGCGCTTTGTTTACTCCTCGGTTTTTCCTTAGATATATCTCATAATACTCGATGGATTTTTAAACTTCCGGCAATGAATTTCTAGTACGTCGTTATTCTTTGCAATTGAAGAATGCATAGACGTGCAATACGAATTGTCGCTATTCTACTTACAAGCAATTTTCTCAAATTATTTCCATATCTAGTTTCTTCGTTTCGATTAACGCAAAAGCCACTGGTACTGAGTGTGACGTGCCGTTATTCACAACAAAACTTCGTGACTAATTCCACCATGAACGCCTCCCAAACAAAACAAAATAAAAAAAAAACGAAAAAAGATAAACAATTCTTCGTCACTACCGCATTCACCATATCTTTCGCGAAAGGTCTTTTTGCTCGACTTTTTTTTTCTGCCGGAGTTTTTGTTTTTGCCATCAAGTCGTTAGCACAACCGAGAGATTTATTGAATGAGTTTTTTGTTAAATGACCTGTGCATGGTTCATTTTATTGCTGCAGAAGGCAGTGGCGCGCGCGGCGCTAAATAATTAGCCGTGTCGCGTTTTTTTTTTGTCGGAAAGTCTTGGGAAATATTGATTTTGCAACAAACCTTCCCTAAGTGAAGTGAAAACTAATATTTTAGAGATTCTAAAACCGGAGGTAATCCAAAATTAGACTGTACAGAAGGGGGCACTATTTTCATAAATCGAAATATTGGTACCAAAAGAAAACTAAAAATGCGATTTTCTCAGTTTTATCTTAAGATGTATACAGGGTGTTATTGAAATACACGTACATATTAAAATGGGGAATAGTATGTAATGACCAAAAACGATTGGCACCAATTTTAACTTCAAATTCTAAAATTTAAATATTGGGGAAGAGTCCCCTTTTCCGACCTACTAGTTTCCATATTTAAAGAAGTAAAATAAATCGAAATTGAACTTACCCATAGAAATTGCCGTAGCAAAACCAATTAATTCAAAATAAAGTTTATTACAGTAATTGTTCAAAATGCCGTCCATTATTATTTACACACACTTGCAATCGTCTTTCCAAAGAACTTTGAACATTAGAAATTAGTCTTGGATTTTGTCGTAGTTCCTCGGCTACCGCATTAACTTTATTGGTTAATTGTTCAACACTATTAATAGGTTCATTATAAACCATTTGTTTCATGTGACTCCACAAAAAGAAATCGCATGGATTTAGGTCCGGAGATCTCGGAGGCCACTTAGTAGGTCCATTTCTGCCTATCCACTTTTGAGGAAATCTAATGTTCAAAAACTGCCGTACGTTTAAATCAAAGTGAGGAGGAGCGCCATCTAGTAGGTACCACATCCGTTGCCTTAATTGTAACGGTATCTCTTCTAGGAGTACTGGCAAAATATCTTCTAAAAAGTGGAGATATCCTGGCCCATTTAATCTGTTCGGGAGAACATAAGGCCCGATTAAATACTGATCTATTATGCCAGCCCAAACATTTATTGAAAATTTTCTTTGATGCCCAGTTTCCCTAATGGCGTGAGGATTTTCATCACTCCAAATATGCGTAATGTGCATATTGAACACGCCATCACGAGTGAATGAAGCCTCGTCAGTATACAATAATATTTTTAGAAAATCAGGAATATCAACACATTTTTGAATCATCCATTCACAAAACTCCACTCTCTTTTCTTCATCACCTGGATATAAGGCCTGGACTCTTTGGATGTGATAAGGATGTAAACCTTGTTCTTTAAGTGTCCGCCACACAACAAATGAGGACACTCCAATTTCAAGACCTAGTCTTCTACAACTTAATTGAGGCCGGTTTTCAACAGCTTCCAATATTTCTTCTTCGGCCGCCAATGTTCTTTGTGTTCTTGTTCTCCCTCGATCTGCATTGACACTCTCAAATTTTCCATGGTCTCTTAGATGCTGAACAGTTGAAATAAACGTACGACAGTCCGGAATTCTCCGATTTGGAAACCGTTCGCGATACAGGATTTGTGCTTGCCGAGAATTTTCTCCAGCTGTCCCATAAACCAGCACTATATCCGTTAGTTCAATATTCGTAAATAGTGGCATCGTAAAAAAATATTTAAAAGTAATCGTAACAACACTTTTTACCAACTTGGAAATGACGCGCTCGTGTTAGCCAGATTCGTAAATCAACTAAAATTTTAATAATCTATAGTTTTAAAAATGTATAGTTTAAAAACAATCATTTATCAAATATTCTAGTTTTTTGATAACGAGGGTAGTAAAAACCAGTCTTCGGAAATAGAAATTAATTCGAAAATCTTGGCAACATGGTTATTTCTTACAAGACTAGTTTTCTTATCATCTGACAAAAACTTGCATATTAATTACTGTTGATGTTTAAAATAGGTAAATAAACCTAATTTATATAGGTCATCCTCAACATATCAGTGAAGTACGTTTGTTTTAGAATTAAGTTTCAAAAATTAATAACTCCCTTAATAAGGGGTATTTTTAAAAAATAATATTTTTCTACATTCAGTGGGGATCTGCGCAATACCCAGTTTTAATATGTACGTGTATTTCAATAACACCCTGTATATGTTTATTACATAGCTAAGTTAAAATTAATTTCATATTTATATGCGTATCTAAGGTAACATAAAGCAATCCATATATCACTAGTGAGAATATATTCATATTACACGATTTTTGTCAATTATACCCCACTAGAATTAAAAATTATTAGATCTCGTATCCAGGGCCGCTGAGAGCCAGGCCGGGCCCCAGGACAATTCTCTAGATCGGACCCCGTGATAAAAAAATCTTAACCAAAAACTGTTCTTCTTCTACTGAAATAGAATTATAGAATTTTTCCTAAACAAAAAACTATTCTCAGGTCCTCATATCAAAAAGTTATTCTCCCTACCTCAATTACTTCTTCTTCTAAAAAAAAAAAAAACAAAAAAGGTCCTCACATCAAAAAGCAATTCTCCCTACCTCAATTACTTCTTCTTCTTCTTCTTCTTCTTCTTCTTCTTCTTCTTCTTCTTCTTCTTCTTCTTCTTCTTCTAAAAAAAAAAATCCTCTGCCGAATCTTAACTCTCATCTTGTGTCGCATTTCTCATGCAGAACAAAAAATGCTCTTGTCGGGCCCCCCTTACAGCGCTACCGGGCCCCGGAAATTAGTCCCGGCTACCCCCCCCCCCCCTTTAGTCGGCCCTGAGTATGCGTTTGACAAGTTAGTTGACAGCATGTTGACAGTTATTCGTTGTTCCCGATTCTTTTTTGAAATTAAACTTAAAATATTAAGCCCATTTTAAGTGTTTATCAATAAAAAAAATGGAAGACGATGATTACATGAAATCCGCGACGCTGCTAAAGTGGCGTCGTTGGAATTATTTTCTGAAATATCGAGGAAAAATTATGAGATTGCATACAACAAATTTATGTCGTGGAAACAAACAAAAAATGAATCCTCTTTTTCCGAAGACACTGTGCTTGTATATTTTATGAAAATTTCTAGACTTTATGGACAAACTATTCCATGCTAAAAAGCATGTTAAACATCAAGCACAATGTCGACATTGATAAATATCCGAGATTACGTGCTTTGTTGAAAAGACGATCCGAAAATTACGAACCTAAGAAATCTGAAGCTCTGACTGGTGAACAAATTAAGAGGTTTATAAAGGAAGCCCCAGATTTTAAATATCTTGGAATCGAAAATCAAAATTCTTTAACTTAATCTACACATTTTTTTAATGTTGCCTTGAGTATGGGGGTCATGGGTGCTTGCCGATCCTGTGAATGAAAGAATATGAAAATTGGGGATTTAAGATGTTTTGAGGGATGTTTTCAAGTAAACGTGCCACACACAAAAACCAAAGTCCCAAGGAATTTCACAATTGTGAATAATTTTTTCAAAATCGTTAAAAAATATATAGACCTCCGGCCCGAAAATGCACAATATTTTTTTCTCAATTTCCAAAAAGGAAAGTGTACAAAACAAGTGATAGGAATAAACAAGTTTAGCGCAATGGGAAAGCAAATTGCTACGTTTTTACAATTACCAAACCCTGAGATATATACTGGCCATTGCCTCAGGCGTTCATCTGCAACATTAGTTGCTGATTCTGGAGCTTCAATGACAACATTAAAACATCATGGAGGCTGGAAATCCGCCTCCACAGCAGAAGGGTACATCGCCAATTCAAAAAAGAACAAAATAGAAACAGCTCAAGCAATTTTAAGTCAAATCAATAATGAAAATTGTGTTGGTCTTAATAATCCATCATCTTCTGACAGTGATCGTCATGATTCTATACTCATCAATAGCAACACTAATTTTTCTTTAAAAAACAATAATCTCAATGATATTACCGGAGCTATTAATATTTCAAATTGTAATGTTACTATTAATTACATCAATAAATAACTTTAAACGAGTTCCTGTATAAATTGGCGTTTTATTTCACACGGTGGCTTAAATACTCCTCATTTGAAAGGTCTTTTAATTGTGAACAATCTTGTCAATTCTATTTATAACAACTTCAAAGAATTTTTTCTAAAAATCCCCTTTTCGTTTTCGGTGAGCCCCCGTATTCAGTTGTAGATAAAGTATAGTATTCAATTCGTGTATAATGGACCATACTACACTCGAATATTTACAACACTCGTGTAATATGGTCAACATTATACACTTATTGAATAATATACTATTATGAAATGATTCTTGGAGTGACTTATAAGTTGGTACAAAATATGTAATAAACACGTTCTATCTTAATCTCTACCTAAAAACCTAATTAATTTAATAATAGGTCATATAAAGAGGGAATTAATTAAACTAAGCTCTAAAACAGGAAATACCTGAATACCAGTTATTTGGATTTTAAAAGGGATTCTCTCAGTCGCTTACAACTAATTTATACTCAAAAATACCCTGTTTAGAACAGGCCCATTCACACAAAGGCCCCATTACATCTTTGGTAAGCATTCTTACTTATTATTATATTTCATGACAAAAATACATATTCATGAAAACTTACTTTTTTATATGCCTTCTTTTCCCTCCCTGGTATATCAATTCCACAGTTGAAATTAGGAAAAGTAATTAATATCTTCTAATAATAACCGAAGATACACCTTCGATATATCTCCGTTATTACTCCTGGATATATAGGGATCGCTATATTACAAATACTTCCATCTTCACCCGGTACGTACTAGTGATTTGCAAGGCACATCTACCAGATAATGCAGAGCCAAGGATACATATTCTCTGCACTACAATCCCGTTTAACTCAACCTATTCAAGGGTGCACAGTCTACTCGTAACAAGGTAACACTACTAGATGCTACAAGGAATATCTTGGTTTTAAAGTTGATGCAACCTTTTAAGACATAGTTTTTTTTTATTAGAGTATAAGTCATTTTTACATACTTGTAAAATTCTTCTTCCACAAACTGTGAACTTGACGCATGCATGCTAAAAGGGCTTAATTTTACCATGACCTAATAGCATAAATTTTATAGTATTAGAACTTTTAATTCCTCGATCTCATTAGTCCAATTAAATAACGAAAAAAAGCCCCTTCGAGCTTACATTAATTTGTAATTGGATGAAACAAAAAGGACCTTGTGTATTTTGATGTGATCTTTCCGAAAAAAAAAAAAAAAAGATGTAGCAGTTTTTCAATTTTTTTTAAATTAGAAAAAACCGGGTTTTCCGGAATTTTCCATTGTAAAAATGATAATTATCTGGGCAAGTATCATTCCGATAGTGAAAATAAATACACCATTCGAAAGAGGAGGCAAAAATAGTTCGGAAATTCATTGCACAGGTAGTTTTAATGGCGAATTTCTCGCCGCCAGAAGTGCTTTTACCAAAAAGTCGTTTTTTCGTTTTTTTGATCAGAACCATGAACATGAAATTTGCGATGAATTTGTGGCGAAATTATAAATGTTAGACATATGTGCCCATGAGAGAAGTTGCGTATTTTTTTGTTGGCTCTCAAATAAAATAAGTCCCGCGGCGAAATCTGACATAATTTTTCGGGAATTCGCAGGAAACCAGAGGCGTAGTTTTTTTTTTAATTTTTTTCCCATGTGATTTTTTCCGAGTTTTCCGAAAACATCTAACAAAATAAATATATTTGAAAAAACTAACTTCGCCATCGAAAAGAGCACAAAAAAATACACAAAAAGGTATACTTTTAAAATGTTAGGAAATTAATCCTAAGCCTGAGTGTAAGTTCCAACTTGGTGATAAGCTTGCTTTTTGTTCGCTAATATCTGGTAATTCTATATTTTGCACAAAATTCAAGAAACGTCTTATAACAAGTCAGTAAAATACAATTTAATAAATTTTAAACCTAATAAATTTAGATATGCAAGAAATTTAAAACTGGAAATCGCAAAAAATCAAATTACAGTAATGTAGTGTATACACGAGTTTTGGATCCCGCGGAGCGCGTGTAATGGGACTTTTGTCGGGAGAATTCTACAACTTAGAAGAAACATACACACTTTAAACTTTGTATACACATTTAGAAGACATGAAATTTGGGTTTTATTAATTTTCAGACAAAAAAACTAAAAATTGTCAATTTTAGGCAACTTTTCTCAAAAACCGTGTTTTTTGGTCGTCACTCAATGAACAGTGGTCAAAAAAATAGATAAAATATATTTGCAGAATTTTCCGTAATGTAATCGTATTCTAGACACAATAGAGTACTCAAAAAAAAAGTTTTGAGCCATTGGGTTTTTTGGCATTTTTGTGCCACTTCAAACTTTAGAAAAAAAAAATATTTTTTTTAAGGAAAAAATTTATTTTATATCTTAGCCAATTATGGTCCGATGTAGGTGAAATTCACACACACATAAGATTTCACATTTAAGAGTAAGCTTTGTAAGTGGCATTAAAAAAATTCAAATAGTTTGGCCGTTATAGGCAAACAATGAAATTAGGACCGCGGTGCATTTTGCCCTTCCGCCATATGCCCAATTTTGGGATTTCTCTTGCCCCTTTTGGGAATCACTAGTCACATCCCTTAAGTTCAAAACGCATTTTTGTTTTTTCAAATATCTTAATTTTTACCAATGTTATAAAGAATTTAGTGTTTGAACATTTAACAAATTCAATTTTTCGACCTTCGTCGCCTCAAAATACTAAACAAATTTCAATCGTCCATACCGCGAGAACGGTGCATCGGATCAAAATTTCTCAAGAGACATAAAAATTAGCATTTTTCCTAAGCTTTCAAATGTCGTAAACTGCGTTTTAAAAATATTGATTTATTTCCGACATGCGCCTGCGCAAAATTAAAAAATTGACAAAATCCAAAATTTCGGCACTTTCGAAAAACTGCTACATTTTGTTTTGCCTTTTTTCGAAAAGATCACTTCAAAATACATAAAATCCATTTTGTTTCATCTAATTACCATTTAATGTAAGCTCAAAACCCGTAATTTAATTCGATTACATGTGTCATTTCGATACATTTTTAAGGTTATTTGAAATTTGAAAGACAGGAGGCAGCTTAAGGTACCAACTATACTTCAGACCATTTTTAGGATAGATCACCAATCTAAGAATTAAATGTTGAAACCACCTTCAACAATTGTATTTCTTTAACACCCACCCCTGAGGTAAAACTTTCGTTCAAGGTTAGATAGTGATATATTTATAGGTCATATTTCTTTTTTTTTTTATAATATTATAATAGTAGACCGGGAAGAAAAACTGTTAAAACATAGACCACTTGGGGTATCATCGGCCTAGTTGGTATGTTTTACTAACCCAAAACAAATAAAATTATTTGAATTAAAACATTGTTAATGTGTGAATGCACATCCAGCATCGTATTAGGTCACATTGGATCAAGCTAATGATAATACGTGAATTTCCAAGTAAAATACCATTAATCAATTATTCTTACATCAACCGAAACAACATAACTACATTCTCTCATAGTCCACTGATTTTTTCGTTGTGATACCAACATTTGGATGTACTCAGCTGTTTTCGAGGATACTGCTAGATAAAATTGAGTAACAAGTACGTCCGCGTATTTGTATCTTTATCACATTTATGTAAACTTTCTGATAACAAAAATCATGCAACACTTACGTGCCAGATAAATTATTACAAACAAAAACAGTATAAAGAAAGAAGCGGATAGGTAATTAAATTTTAGCCTGTGACACTCAGACCCCCACAGAAAGCATAATTCCGATTGACCGACACTACACTATTATCAGTGTAAGTCAGAGCTGATTGAATATGCTGATACACGTGCCCTGAAAATGAACGATTTTAATTGGTTTTCTATTAATGCCAGAAACTACCAAATATTGTAAATTATTTCCCATTATATTTCCCCCATTTTCACTATAATTTCAATTACGCCGTTTTAATATCGAACCTTGTCAGAAACGTCTCATTTTCTACAGTCAAACTGTGCATTTATTGCTTCTAATCATTACCTAGCAGCGATATCTGATCTCGATTATATCTCTAATTACGACAGCCAGTCATAACATCCTTTTTAATTCTTTTTCATTAATAACATTCTATAAACACCGGGTCGGTGCATAAATGCTGGCAATAGCGTTCAATTACGCAACACATCGAGAATTTTATAAAAAAAAGTTAGTAGAAAAACACGATATTCTTGGATTTAATATAATAATATAATAAAATGTAATAAAATAAAAAAATCTTAATATAATAACTGCAAAATAGAGCTGACGCACAGTAAATAGTATATTATTAAACGAGCAAATAATGGCCATAAATTGCGAGTCTAATACTACGGTGTTCTCGAATTGAGGACCACTACCTGCACAGATCAAATAAGTGCACCGAATTGCGGACCGTACTAAGGATTAGGGATTAAGGTGGTAATGAGGGTTCATTGCGTTAACTAGATTACTGAGAGAGATTTTTGTACCTGGAAATATGACACGAATTGAGGAACAAACTTCTCAATAATTGAAGTATCTTATCACTATACCCATTTATAATATTATTATTTGTCTTCTGATGGATTTGCAAAATTTGAAGAAAAGTACGAATTCAGATAAAAATAGATATTTATTGCACAATTTACAATTTATAATTAATTTTTTAAACATATAAATATTATTTACATTTAATACACTTTATGATAATTTGATGCGAATTTTACAAAATCTATTCGTTTTATAATAATAATAATAATAATAATAATAATAATAATAATAATAATAATAATAATCTCCCTAATTCACCCCCTTACGAGTGAATTTTAACCCCAAAAGCTGAGCTTGTCCGGGGAAAGGGACGGCTATTATTATTATTTGCCGTGGCGCTCCGGGGCGACTTAAAGATGATTGATGGTGCCATTTGACTTACAGGTGAGGAAAACCCGGAAAACCTCACCCACCATCATATAGAACCATTTTTATATTCTAACATTTTTGAAGTTAACATATTTAATCTTCGTCTAACAATTTTGTTGTTACATTTAACAGACTCCTTAAGGCTGTTAATACGAATATAAGTATCTGTTTGAAAATTGTTCAAAATATTTACAAATAAATACAATGAAGGGTGCATTGAATAGAAATTTGAATTAAATCTAGAATGAAAGGACTCGCATGCATTGGCAGAATTTTCTGTAGTTACAACAGCTTCAGCCCAAATTGTTGGTGGAAATAAAGAATTTTCTTCAATATAATTCTTTACTAAATAGTCAGCTAAATTTACCACAGTTTTATGCATATGATCGGGCTGAAATTCAGCCAAATCCAAAGCAAAACATTCTCCAACTTTTTCGGGTTTTAAAAAAGACAATCCAAAAAGATACCTCATCCATTTTCCAGTTGCACTTTTTTCATCTTGGTATTCTTTAGCCAATCCCAAACTCTGTATTTTTCTGTACCAAGCTTGGCCAAGATGAAACCTACATCCAATGATCTTTGTGGTGGGCCATTGCGCAGAAATTGCTTTGTGAATAGCTAGTTCATAATCAGCTACAATAATTTTTGGAACAAATATTAAATTAGCATTACAACACTTTTCTTTAAGAATAACGAAAAGTCTTTCGTATGTTAAACGAAGTTTATTCGGTAATGAACAAAAAGCTACTGGCATATAATGGCCGTTTTCTACGATATGAAGTGTGAACAACTGTAAAAAATGTTTCGTACAATATCGAAATGTTCCATCAAGATACACTTTTTCACTACTACAAAAAAATTTTAAATTAGTATAGCACGAAAATACTACAATATTGTTAATATTATCAGTGGCCAAGAGAAATGGTTCATTTTTAATTGTTGTCAAATTTAATGTTGGTAAAATATCGAAAACATCTGATACATTGCTTGGTAAACGTGCTTGGACTTGACGTCTTTTGTAATACATATTATTTCTTATGTATGTAATGTCTTTTCTTGTCAAAGCGTCCATTGTATCACTGTTTTCCCTTAAAACAGAGTGGATGATTTTCGATGGCCGTTCTGTGATATCTTCTACAGCTTTCCGTTTGCTTGCTACACTCAAAATTTGTCTATTTAATTTCTTTATGTCATTTTCATGATTGTGCACTGTTTCTTTTCGAGAAATTATATTATCTGAACCTAGCGTAAATACTTTTGCGTTACATTTACTTACAGTACAAGTCCAAAACTTTTCACCACTTTTAAGAACCTTTTTTTCACGAAACTTATAATCATCCCACACAAGTAACGACTTTCCCTTTTCACTTAAGATCATTTTAATTTCACTCATTTTTACAAGACTGCTCAAAATAAACTAAACACAAAACACTCACTTCAAATATATATTAGAATTTCGAAAGTAAAGTAATAAAATGCTCGTTAACGCAATGAATCATCATTACAACCTTAATCCCTAATCCGCAATTCGGTGCACTTACTATAATTATTTCTCAGAAGCCTGGTCCTCAATTCGTGTCATATTTTCAGGTACAAAAATAAACCCTTCTTAATATTTTCATTTTGGTTCTCAATTCGTGTCTGCCCTAATACTATACTTTGTCCACGACCATTATGGTTTCTTTATTAAATAAAAGTTAAGTGTAGAATGGAAAGTTTTTATTAAACATAGGTAACTAACTGTTGTTTTTTCCACTTTTCAATTTTTCGATTTTTTATTTTTGATTTTTTGATTTTTCGATCTAGAAAATATCGTTATGAAAAGTATCGCCTATCTTTAGTTATCTACCGGAATGTGCCAGAATTACAAAAGCGTGAATTATCATAATTCACTCCGTGATATATGGGTACTATATGCTCTTAGGAGGTAGAATATTGATTTATTATTAAGTGGTCGTGGCCAAAGTGATTTTAAGTGAGCTTTGGACAAAAAAAATAAGTATTAACATGCGTTTCATTAAACTAATGCAGATTGTGTAACTCTTATAATAAACCGAGATAGCAAAACATGCAGTACCAATCTGAGTGGGACACTATATGTCCAAAGATGGTCTAAAGAGCGTACATTGTCAAAAGAATCTTTTTTTTTTTCCTGGGCTCGTCTGACTATGTCTCCGAATAACACTGAAGTCTATTGGCTTATTGTGTTTTACCCCATGTTAGTTCATAGCACCCACTCTGTCACCTTTGTACCTTGTACAAGTTTGTACAGATCCTTGGGTGAGTGGGTTCTATACGTTGTTGGATCAACCTGGGGTTGTCCAAAAAGAGCCTGTCATTTGCGATCTATAGCTTTTCATTCGCATAGTATGTGTTTGGCCGTTTCTGGTTTCTTGTGACATAGTCGGCACATGAGTTCCCCATTGTACATGCCAATTATGTTCAAGGGTCCCTTTACTGGGGCGTGCCCAGTCATGAACCCTGTTATCACTTTCAACTGGTTCCTATTCATAAAGAGTAGTTCTCCAGTTCTTTTGGGACATGGTCTGCCTATGAAGGCTTTTCCATGTGCCTGTTTTGGGGTGCTTCCCCAATAGTTGATATGTTGTTCCCGAATCCAGTCGCTTATGAAACCAAAAGAATCTTAAAAAAAAAAATTATCAAACAACGTTGACGAGAGAAAAACCTAGTCTGTCCATTGGGATTTAAAACACAAAATTCCACAAGTCCATAGGATTACAGCAAAGGAATTCCCATGTGCGAACTCGACACGTTTATGTAACGAAACGTATCGAAAGATGAGAATCCCACTACAGATCTAATAGAGAAAGTCAGTGAAGAGAAAGAAGTCTACAAAGATGGTACTTACATATACGGTCAATTTATATCTTATTTGTGGCAAAAACTTTAGAAAAACTAACTGAGTCCGCAGCTTTTGGTTTAGATGATTTATGTTTGTTGGTTGGCCTATCTTTTTTTGACTTTTGGCCTTTGTTGGAGCCTTAACTTTGGCAGCTGAAGCAGTTGATGTGCCTGTTTTTGAAGCACCGGTTCTCCTACCGTCTTTTTTCACTTTTGAAGCATTCTCTTCTGTTGTCAGAGCTTTCTTCAATTTCGATGTTTTTTTGGCTGATTTTGGTTTACCTACGGTTGCTGTTTTTTTGATTTTACCGCACGTGCTCTTCTTTTTTTGCTAGAACTAAGTTTAGCTGAACTTGAAGATGTTTGAGAAGCTAACTTAAAAGATTCTTTACTTTTCGTTCGTACCAATGAGGCTGAAAAGAAATCGTTAAAGTCATTTAGGGTTAGACTTATAATACAATTTTTTTTGTTTTGATTTGTTTCTTACAAAGTTTACCAAATGCCAACTTGCTTTAGATTTGTTATCTACCGTGGCTATATAATTATCATATGCATTCTTTTTTGCACGTTTTAGTTCAATATTATAGTTTTCTTAACGTTTTTAAAGTTATTAACAACTTGATCTTTATTAACATCACAGATAGTTTTTACCTTTGACAAAAACTATCTTTGCTTTGTAAGTTCTTTAGTAAACCAACAAACAGGCTGCTTATTTAAAATACGTCTGCTCTTCTGTAGCGGAAAATACCTTTTAATAAGATCTGTAAATGAAGTTACCAAAAAAGAAGATGAAAGGTCAACATCTTGACTTGTTTTAAAGAATCACCAATCAATTTTCAAAAGAGATAAAGATAATTTCCGTATGCCAGAGTTTGAAATAGCCCTAGGTAAAGTTAATTCTTGGGGCTTAATTTTGAAATTTATAGTGTTGCTTTTTTTCCAAGTTCTTTTAAACCTTTAATGGCGTTATTAACCATTTTGGAAGTAGATGTATAAAATGATATCGTTCATGGATTTTTCTTTCTCTCTTTTCGGCGATGAAGCTTGTGGAGAACTGGAACCTGGTGTCGCAGAAGCTGCTGAATTCTGGTTATTCGCATTTTTTCTTCTTTTTAAATGATTTACAAAATAGTAATATAGAATATGTAGATTATATATTGAGGAGACTAATGGAAATAACGATGATAAAAGAAGAATTATACCTAGTATATATGAAGGGTTTTGAAGACTTGAAAGTGTTGGAAGATGTAATTGAATCGCTTATATCAGAAACAACCTAAGTCACTTTTTGTGCATATCGGGTTTATCACATTAACATTGTAGTTTGGAGTACCACATGTTTAGCTTAGAAAGAACCTAATTCCCCTTAACATTCTTAATTATAATTACGACAATTTAAAATATTCGTTTATTTCTGAAACAACCCCTAGCCTGGTCCTAGTTCAAAACGTTTTCTCACCTCGCGAAATCTCAAAATCTGAGTTAGGTTGTTTCTGAAATAAGCACTGTTAACAGTATTAATAAAATCCGACGCCTGAAAACGAAAGCAATGATATAACGGAGAGTGTTAATTTACTCGCTGATAGATAACTATTATCTGGAGATTATGCAAGTATTATTTTTGTCCATTACATCACATCTAACCGCCCGGAAAAGTTGAATCGCCCCTCTCCATCACCGCCGCCGTTTTCTAACAATGTAATCTTTAGCCGCTTCGCGCGGGGCGAGGGGAGCGGTCGTATACGTGACGTGCGTGAACGGC
Source organism: Psylliodes chrysocephalus (assembly GCA_927349885.1). Lineage (NCBI taxonomy): Eukaryota > Metazoa > Arthropoda > Insecta > Coleoptera > Chrysomelidae > Psylliodes > Psylliodes chrysocephalus. The sequence goes on from OV651813.1 coordinate 5,127,687, forward strand.
GGCCGCCACCGTCTAGGCGGCGGGCCGGGAAGCGGAGCTTCGCGGGGAAAGCGCGAGAGGAGGCATCGGGGGGGTGGAAGGGAGGAGGCGGTTAAGGCGACTGGTGGCAGGCGGTGAGAGCGTCGTCGTCTGGGGACGAGCCGTCGGATCGATAGGGAGCGTCGCGACGCTGTGTTGTGTTGCTGGGTCAGACCGGCTGGTCGTAAGGTATGTCAGGGTGTCGCGCGCTGTTGCCGATTCGACCCGGAACTATTGATTTTCGGGGAAAAAATTCTCCATGGTTAAATACTTCGTTTTCTTGGGCAGATTTCACAAGATATTTAAAGTATAGAATAAAATATTAGATCAAATAACTAGTTTTGGAAGAAATCTGGAGTTTGTTGAGAAAACAAAAGAGAGCCTAAAATAAATCAAATTAATTAAAGAAAAATTGAAATTTGAAACCTAAAAAAATTGTATTTGGCAATGTTATCTAACTTTTCAATAAAGCCAATACCATGGTCGTTAACAGGATTTTTATGTGTTTTATTTCATTGCAAAGTTCTATACCTCTAAAAAAGACACCCTTTATTAATAACTACTTCGCTCCATAAGTAGAGAAACTTTATAAACTTTGGTTATAGGAAACAAGTTAGAGAGTCATAAATTGTTTTGCAGTTGTCACTTTACAAATGAAGATCGGAAAATGAATCAACCATCTCTGATCAACGATAATATTTGAATTTGATGTACTTATAAAGAAAGTTTGTACTTGCATTACCTGAGAAATGGTATGTACATTTAAATAGTTTCTATAAAATTATGTTTTCCTGTAATTACCCAACTGTTAGCATCATAAAATACCGCCGTGTCGTCTGCAAAACTAATGATAGTACCTCGAGTATCAATAGTGAAAATATTGTTTAGATAAATTGAAAATAGTAAAGGACCCAACACTGTTCCTTGAGGTATTCTAAATTTAACTGTTTGACTTGCACTTACTTAATTTTCAACTTTTACCATCTATTCTCTATCAGACAAAATAACTTTTTAAGAGTTCTAGTGCAATGCCACGTATTCCTGAATCTTCCAAAGCCCCCAAGGTAAAAATTAATATTTTATATGCTCTAATATTTATCAACATAACAATGACCGTCTGACACTGATTTGTTTTGTATTACCTGTTATTTTTTTGTTTGTTTACTTTGTCATAATAAAATGTTTTTTTTTTACTAATTATAATGATTACGGTTGGCGATAAAAGTTTGTATGGACCACGTCAGCAAAGTGTCTTTATTGCTTCTCTCGCTCGGCTCATAATTTCAGACTAGTTCGATAAAGAATTACTTTGCTGACTTGGTACATAAATAAATATTATACTTACCCCTATTTCCAAATTAATTAATAACATTTTACCACCATAACCTAGGTAACGTACTTGTCTTCCTATAAAGTCTTTTAAAACTTCAATAATTGTAAATATGTGATTTGTATTATCAGTTTTGAATTTTTTTATATTTTTTTTTTACTATCTATAAATTTTGTTTTATTATTCTTGTTCACATTTTTATGGGGTTTGTTTTGGTTTAAACAAAACCATCGATTCCAGTTCTCAAATACAGTGAACGAATTAATTTTTCAAACTATAGTAAACTGTAAAAGTGGTAAAATTAGGAGAAACCGATTTTTTTTTATTTAATTATTGTTACCTGAATTTGTCCTCAACAACGACTCGATGCTAAATTTCACTCAACAACCCTGTAGAAAAAAATAAAAGTATACAACTCATGTCGACATTGGTTTGTTATCATTCCAAGGCACCGAAATACTTTCCAAACAAAATTCCAAGTAAAACGATCCTCTTAAATAAGCAAAGCCATTATTTGAATCCCGAAAATTTAAGTGACCGAAATTTAAGACTTCTTCTATAAATAGTACTCGCAAATCATACTCGAAATATGCACAATTTTTTTTTAACAGACTGTGACAATGTATAAAGATATTTCGACAACAAATCTGTTGCAATTTGCAAGTCGACGACTGTGACATTTTGAATAGTAAAATATTTTTATTAGATGGATATTTTTATTAGGTGGTAGGTACGTACCGAACGCAGAGTGTCAGGTAAGGTCTATCTATCTATCACTAATAACTATTTAAATTTACTAAATTCTAATGGTTTTTTTTTTCTTATATAAATAAACCTACTAGAGTCACAAAAAACTCTTTCAACAATTGACCATATTTTCATTAGAATGCAAAAAAAATACAAAATCAAATCACCATCTATTCAGTAATATTTCTTACAGTCATTACCTACCATTATTTGCCCAGAGCATTTTTACTTTCATAAATCAAAAAAAATTGAAAATAAATTCCAAAAAGTAAATATTGCTAAATTAAAAAAATCTGTCAAGTAATGAGGAATGGACTGAAGTTCAAAATATAAATCATGACCCCGAGTTAGCTTGCAATCTATTTTTTAACAAACTCAATACCAAAAGTAAATTTACGAATTATATGCCCATTTCGGTTATTAATAATTTTGTAAAATTTTTTGAAATGGCTCTAAAAAAAATAGACTATTTGACTTCTTTCATGTAAATAACACTATTACAGAAAGACAATATGGATTTATAAAAAACTCTAATACTAAAAATGCTGTTGTGGATTTTATAGAAAAAACGGTCGGTGCTTTGGATAGGTCTCTGACATGCCTAACGGTTTTCCTCGACTTAGCCAAGGCCTTTGACACTGTCTCTCACGAAATTTTATTAATTAAGTTAAATTCTTATGGTAGTAGAGGTCTTGCCCTTGATCTAGTATCTAACTACCTGTCCAATAGAACTCAACGAGTTAAAATTGGCAATATCAGTTCTAAGTCCATTGTAAAAACCGGAATACCACAGGGAACCGTATTGGGCTCAATACTTTTCCTTGTGTATATAAATGATATTACCAAGATAAAAAACTGCACCGGAGACCTCATATGTTATGCCGATGACACTTTTTCTGTAGGTGGCAAAGTATTAATAGGTCGGAATTCCGAAGAATTTATTGTATTACTTATTTTATTCGAACTGTTGTACTTATTTTTAGTGAATCTGGTACTGTTGCAGTCTGAAGAGAAGTATTAATTAGATTTAAGATAACATGACCACACGTTTCAAATATTTCTTTCAACATTTTGGAATTAAGGATTTCATAAATAGTACATTTATTGTCCAACGACTTTACAATTACTCTCAATTCACTCAATGACAACAACCGAAAATTTGAAAATTAAGAATATATCGGGTGTTCAAATTAAACGTTACAGCTATATACCGCTTTTTATTAAAAAAAAACGTTTCAGACGAAAGTTTTATAGTTTTGTGGGGAAAAACTTTTGGCTAAAATCGTTTCTTATAGCTAACCATAATATGGCCAACTTTTTTTTCGCGCAGCAACATTTTCAAGTAGCTGTTACTCAAAAAGTAAAAGTCCAATAAAAAAATATATCCCTCAAAAGTTTCTTATTTTTTATGTACTTTAAGAATATGTAAGAAAAAAATGGGATTCCCATTTAAAAAAACAAAGTTCACCTCGATATGGCCATATTATGGTCAGATATAAAAAAATGAATTTAGCCAAAATATTTCCCCCAAAAAACCATAAAACTTTTGTCTGAAACTTTTTTTTCTAAAATGGATATTTTCGGCGGTATTTAACTGTAACACTTTAATTTGAACACCCGGTATATTATAGTTACAGAAATTTCCTGTTATTTTAGTAGGGATGCTATCAACTATTTGAGTAATGCTACCTACCTATAAAAAATATATTAAATTTACCTGCAATTTCACTAACATTATGTTTGATTTGGCGTTCATTGTTTAAATTAAATTCAATAAAATTTGGAAAATTTTGACTGTTAGTATTAATTAACTTTTTAAGAGTCTTCCACATTAGTCGAGGATTATTTTTATATCTATCAATATTATTAAAATAATATTTTTTTTATTTTTAGTAAATTTACAACTTCATTCCCCAATTTTTTAAATGCTCCCCATTTTTCATTTTTATCAGCCCCAGAAGTGGTCTGAAATTCTTTATACATTTTATCCCTATAGAAAAATTTCCTGAATTACAGATGCCACCGGAACCTGTGATTACTCGGTGGGGTACCTGGCTTAAAGCTGCCTTTTTTTACGCAGATAATTATGGAAAAATTAAAGAAATCATGTTTGATTTTGATGATTCATCTAAGGGAATATCTAATACAAAGAAGTTGTTTCAAAATCACATATTACCAAAGCAATTAGTGTTTTTTGTACCCAAAATTATATGAAATTTAGAACAAAAAATTTACCTTTGGTGACTTCCGTAAATTTAATTAAGACGTTTGAATCAGAGGGTAAAAATGTCCAGGGCGATATTGGAAAGACGATTTTTCATAAATTTTCAAATGTAATTTTAAAAAATGAAGGATTTATTGTTTTAAGAAACCTTGCTAATATTTATTCTGGTAACTTTGAAGATATTAATACTATTCATCCAGATATTTCAAGAAAATTTAAGTTTGCACCTATTACTTCTGTAGATGTCGAAAGCAGTTTTTCTTTGTACAAGTACATACTTACTGATAAGAGACAATAATTTAATACAGATAATTTAGAAAAATATCTAATTGTTCATTCGTTTTATAATAATGTTGATTTGTAAATAAAATTAGTTAATAATTAAATAATTATTAAGATTAGGTATTGTAAAATAAAACAAATAATAAATATTAATAAACAATTTCGATCAAATAACAAATTACTCTTATTGCATATGCTCTGCATATTTTTCAATTTTTTACGCATATATTGAAGTATTTTGCGGCGTATATATGCGCATATTTAACTACTTTTTGGGTGCATATATTCCTAGGTCTAGTCATTATCAAACCATGGAACATTACTTTTATACTGACAAACTTGTATATGCGCTACATTATTTATTACCGTTTGACAGTTCTTATAAAGTTCATCGTATATAGTATTTACATCAGTAGAATTTAAGTTCCAATTACATGATATTAAATCGACTTTAATTTTATCCAAGTTAGTTTTACTAAAGTGTCTATACGTTTTAGTGGTTATATTTATGTCTTTGTTGTTATTACTAAGATTAACAGATATTATAGAATGGTCACTCATTTTCGGAGTATGATGAACTGTAGCATTAACAAAATTATTATTAACTAATACATAATCTATCAAAGTTTTACTATTATTTGTAATTCGTATAGGCTCAGTGAATAATTGGTCAATTCCATATTGTAAAAACATTGCATTTTATTACTATAAAAACAGTCATTTGTATAATTAAAATTAAAATCGCCAATTAACAAACAGCGTTGATTATTAGCAAAAACTGTCAAAAAATACAGCATCAGAACTTGATGGTGAATGGTAGAGATGACCCATTAACCACTGATAACCACTAAGATCAAGTTTTATTACTTTGCACCAATAATTTGGCTCAAGCACAAAGGTCTTAGCAACAGAAAATTTTAAATTATCCTTCACGTAAATTATGACCCCCCCCCCATGTGCTTCGGTTTGAGGAGTTACATCCATAGATATATAACCAAGACAGGATTATTTACAAAATTTTTGAAGAATGAACGGTGGTGTCCGCGGTAGAAACTCAATAATCGGATTGAACATTGATGCCAAGTTTACGTGCTTTTAACTATAGATATATATAACCAATACAGATTACACAATTTCTGAAGTCAACGCGGATGATCCTCGACAGAAATGCAATATTTGGATAAAATTAAAATATTGATGCCAAGTTTGCGATGTTTTTAACTGTAGTAATGTTATTGCGTTTGCTTGAATTACTGTTAGGTCTTTAAATTGTCCAAAAAAAAAATAATGTCTGACAACAGCGGAAGTAGAGTAGACCGCAATTGTGGAGGGTCGTATATTGTTTCATTCATAAAAATTCCTTCGATACAGTACTAGTCCAGGAGCCAGTGAATTGTTTCGTACTTGTTTTCCCGGTCCGTGTATATTTAAATAATCTATTCCCGGTGAACTGTATATTTAAAATGGAACGCCAATCTATTAACAAAAGTAAGCCAGATTGAATTCGCGCATTACGTCACATCGATACAAGTGAGATTGTTTACAAAGTGCTTTTGCAGGCCTATTTTGCCCATTTCATGCATTTGTTTTTAAATCATGTTAAATTACTATTTTTGAAACTCGACAAGGAGAAAACCCAATTAACTCTTCCGTTGTGTGTATATATATATATAAGATAAATTAACTGAAGTTTTATTAGTAAAGTATTAATACTAAAATTTTAATGTAATTTACAGAAAATAGCTAGGTATGTATTTGTTTTTAAATAATTTGATAATTTATGAAAAAAGTGAGTAAAAGTGGAATGACCAGTGGCCAGTAGGTCAGTCAATACAAAGTATCATATATTTCTATTATAACATAACTAAAATACCTACATCTTTTAATCATAAGGACATAAGTTAAAAACCATTTTAATATATGCATTAGAATGAAGTAATAACAACTTAAAGAGACGAGGTCTTAAAGTAATAGCTGGTACAGCATGTTTTTTAAACGTTTCCTCATTGCTGCTAGAATGAAATCACTTACTATGAAATGTGCTCTAAAAACGGCATTTATAGCAGTCAGTGTTTAGTCTTAGGATCTCTTCCTAAAGCCCTCATCCAAGCTGCATACATATTAAAAAATAATTTAAAAAAAAAACATATTATATACCTATATAGTTTTCGGTTCTGGGTGCCCTAAAAGAGGACACTTAGCCGACAATTTGGCTCAGATAGCTAAAACCCAAAAGTCACACCCCGAACCAGGACGTATTGCTATCCTTTTAAGTAAAAAATAACTACAAATAACTTACCTGAAAAATGAAGGCGTCTAACTTTACACCAAAAAAACCATACACTTTTTCCCATTGTTGCAAGCACCCGATGACGATTAGGTAGATATCAACTAGAAGCATGTACTTAATGGTTATAAAGCTTATTTAAACACAAAAAGAATAAAGCACTAGTCGAAAAGCAGCAATCAAATATAAATAGACCACAATATTAAAATTCAAATTAAAAACTATATAAAAGACAAATACTCTAAAAGCGCAAAAGATCAGAACCAAATAAAATGAATAACCATAATAACCTAAAAATCACACTAAAATTGCAAAAACTATTACTGTAAAATCATGAGACTACATCAATAATGCATATGCGTCGGAGTATCGCAAATGTCAAAAGTACAATGTTTCCATGAAAATTTTGCTATGTTTTTAGCAGTATTATAGAACCATTTCTATCACGCGCATCCAACGATATTGGCGTTCCACAGTTCACTGTATTTTCCTCACACCTCTAGTATAAATGATTTGACATAACGAAACTAACAATAATTATAATTAATGTAGAGTAATAAGTGATTCGTGCACTTTAATATACAAAACACCTGGAACATTCTTTAAATAATTGTGGTCGTAGAAATAATTGTGTACATAACTCGTTTGAAAGTGTATTTTATGCACTTGCCAAATATATTATCCATACAGATTAATCAGACTATTTTTTTACTTAACTTCAGTACATCTCTTACTACTAAAACTATTTTTATCAGTGGAAAAAAAGGGCCGTGTTCTCGTATGTTTTGACGCATTTTCGGCCTCAGCCCATCGGATCCCCCCTCTAAATATATATGAATTTTGCTTAGAATTGCTAATCCTACAATTCTCTATTCGTGCTTGCTGACTGGGAAAATAAATACCGAAAATCGTCACTGTCTCCTGGACTATACAATAGATGATGATGAGAACTTCACAACAAATACACTTTTATGAATGGCTAGTTGGGGATGTGGTTACATCTGATCAGGGTAGCTATTCTTGAATTCGAGGGAATAGAAAACCGGTTTTGTCTCTTTATATGCAACGCGCAAAATTTGTATTTTTGTTTCATTCTTCCCTCAAAATTTCTACTCCCTGAGATTCAAGAATAGATACCCTGATTATACCCAACGATTTTAATTTCAGATTCAATTTTCTTGGTAATTCTTGCTTCACTTAAAAAAATTATCTTAGGACAGTAACATAATAAACTTATTTGAATTTCATCGATTTTGTTAAGTAAAATTTGGGCATTTAAGTAGAGTATATCAATATTAAATGTCAGTAAACGTTAAAAATCGCACTGTAAGCATTCCTTGTAAATTACATTTACTACTTTTACGACAGAATGATCATGAAGAAAGCGAAAGGTGGAAAATTTTGTAGGAAAATTGTAATTTGCAGAACCTCGTTCAAAATACATCGGTCATGTAACACCAATTGCTGGTTAGGTAATGAATATTAAATTGTTAGTGAAATTAATTTTTAAATGAAAATACAGACTATTCCGATTTAGGTGCAATGTGATCGGATCGGATAGTAAATACTGGCTCAAAAACTGGGGCTATTCGGCAGTTAGAATGTTATATTCAGCGTCCACTTCACTGGTTTGTCTCTCTGTTCTCACTCCTTCGGGCTCATTTATAAAAGAGCGCCACGGAAACGCGATTAGCCAGAGCACAGTGGCGTACCCAAAAATAGATATTAACACGCATGAAAACAATAAAATTATTAAAAGTGAATTAATTTTTTTATGTTATTTATTTTAAAATAATGTGTTTTTATGAAATGTAACTGGGTGTTCACTGCACAAATGAAATAAGGGAGAAACTGCCCCTGAATATGTTATTTTCTAGAAAATTCCACACCTGTAATTTTGAACCAATCAAAATACGTGTTTTTGACAGATCACCATGGCAACGGAGGTATTTTAGTGGAAATTTTTTTCTCGTGGGGTACCCAACAGCGAATTATACTGGAAATTTCTTGACATTTACAATAACAGACCATTTTTGACAAACTGGTTTTTATTTGTTCACATAGTAGGTTTAGTTTTGATACATTTTAGTTACAATGCTAAGGTGTTTTCTATATTCTTCGGCCACTTCTTTTCTTTTTAATGGCGAAAATGCAGGACTTTGGATGCTTTGAATTATGTGTCTATGTCTAATAAAATATATATAATATTTAGACACTAATTTATTCACCTTTTTCCCATTCAGCACTTTGAATTTTGCGTAGTTTAGGTGCAAATATTCGTGGACAATTCGGAACAAATTTTCGTTTTTCAAGTTGGAGCCACAATCCTCTATTAATCCGAGTAAGTAAGTCATGGTGCAATGATTGATCATTACATCAGACAATTTCACGCATATTTTGCATAGCGTATGATTTTCAAATCGATTCATTTTTAAACAAATAGGTAATTTTGTTGGTTTTACTTGCTGTGCAATATTCTTTATCGCAACAAAACGCGAGTTATTTAATGTTTTGAACTGTCAAAATACAATGATCACAGCCTCCTACGATTGATGCTTGCTGACGCTGGTTATGAATTTCATACCATTTTAAAGCGCTCATAACGCATGTTGATAAAAACGCAGAAAAACAATTTTCTACCACTTGTAGTTATTCAAAACTTACGTAAAATTAAAGAATATACTATTTTCTATTTTCAAATGGTATTCCCATGCAACTACAATGAGTAGAAATAAGCAATTTGAAGGCCTAAATAATTGCAGCGAAACATTTTTTTACTTCGGGCCGCTTGACAACTTCAAAACTGAAATTATATTCGAGGTTAGGGTCTCACTTAGTTACCATGACAACTCAACAATCAAGGCGACAACACCTTTTATGTTTCACTGGTGACTTGGAGAAAATAATTTGCATTGTTGAGAAACGAAAAATAAATTTTAAAAATATTTAATTTTCAACCATAATTCGGCGTGGAATTTTCTTACCGAATACCACGCGAGGTCAAATTAATATCAGGAAATTTTTTCTCGCTCATGAATATTTGTAGAAAATATTAATGAGCTCGAAAAAATTTCCGGAAATAATTTGACCTCTAGTGGTATTACTAGTGAAAATAACCATATAATCATTGAATTCTATTTCCATTTGAATTTTTTAACCACTTTGCTCAAGATAGTGATTGGCACAGGTGCCATTTGTTAAAATACAATGTTTTATATGCCTTCGGGGCATATTTCATTTTGTTATCAGATGACTGCCAAAATTGGTGTGAAAGTAAATGGCTAGCAACATGATTCAAATCTAGAATGCACGGCTGCTTTCCTTGTAGAACATCCTGAATTAGTGTTTGACTACAGTATTTTTTCAATGTTTTGACAAAAAAATTATGTAAAAAAATTTTGTTTTACCTGGACAGTGGCCAAATTTTTTAAAGAATACTCATTTTGAACACCTTAGAAATAAATACCGAGAAAAAAATTATTTTCATCAACACATCGCAATTTTCGTTTAATAAACTCATTATGTAATATATTTTTTTTTGTTTCAGGTAAGGAATCTACTTTTGTCGACTTTGGGTAAGAAGTATTTTTACTTTAAGATGGTAGGCACGAATTACTTTTTAAAGTTAAATATTGCGTTTACATTTTCATAGCCAAATAATTTTCTTCTTACTAGTTGAGAAATTGTTGGACCAAAGGCATTTAAAATATGTACCATAATTTACATATAATAATATTTACATAGGCAACACAAAGATGATATATTGCTATATGTAGTTTGGTACAGTGGGTGGAGAGGAGGAAGGTGAACAACTTGTACTATGGCCCGGTGATGAACTGTGATATTCAAAGTACAGTTGTTTATCAATGGATTTTATCGTTTTTTATTGCTTTTAGACATCTATAACAATTTGCAAGCATTTTCTGTCGTCCGATTTTGCTACTTCCAGTATAGGAATTTTGACCCCGTTACAGGATGTTTATGTTTTTAAACGAAATTCTGCTTAAACCCGTTTTTTCTGAATGCAGGATGATATTACAAGCATTTTTTGTGAGTCTGCCAAAGGGCTGATGTGTAAAAAAATGCAGCCTGAAGAAAAGTGACTTGTTTTTTGAAGTAGATGGAAAATGGGAACCAAAAGACAAAAACTGACTCTTAGATACAAGCATTATTTATTTAGTAGTTCTACCCCATTCAGCCTTTTATGTGTTTTGTTTCCGCAAATCAAGTAAATAGCAGCGACTATTTTGACTTTTTTTTTTTTTCGAAAATAAAAGGCCAAAGTAAATTTGGGGCTCTAGAACGGAAAACGTCAACTTTCCAGTTAGATTTGAATTTGAAAAGTTATGTATTTATTATTTTTTACTTTTAAATTCAAGTAAATTAATCGATATTATGGAATAATGATTATGAATTATGGTAATCCCTAAGTATGATACTCTAACCAATCTATTAAATTTGTAATATTTTTAAATAAGATGAAAAACAGGAAAAGCGAAAAAAAAACAATGTTGCCATCTATATCACTAACACTCTTAAAGATTTAATGAATATGTATTATTTTTATTACAATTACAATGTCGCTTACTATAAAAATTGAATTAACTGTGGCAAAACCCCCTTCGGAATATATCCTCGACGATACGCCACTGTTTGAGGGTGACACCACCTCACCTATAGCGCTCCTCGTGAGCTTCTTCTTACCTACCGTCTCTCTCTTAAATAAAAGGCTTCTTCTTCGTCTTCTTGACGAAACGTGTACATAACATAGTAGACTTCTTGTAGACGTAGACGAACGAACTTGAATCTTAAGATTCAACAACGAGTTGCCCGTCCGTGGACCCCGAGGACGATGAACTTGCTAGAGGTGGGCGCAATCCGTTATCTAGGAACAGATATTTTGAAACGTTTTTTTTTTTTTAATAACCAACTGGTCTTGTGAAATTTGTCGAAGAATAGGTATTTGGTTATTAAAAATGAATCAGGAGCAATAATTTGAAAACCTACTTTTGGAAATTTACGAGCAAAGGTGGCAAAATTAAAAATAAATGAATGACATTGATTACAGTGTTACTTGTTATATTAATTACTTTTTAACCGTAATAGCAATGTTATGTTGTACCTATAAATAAAAATTTTACTATCCTAAACTAAATTAACCAAAAAGGATTGATCAATTTACATACTACGAATATTATATCCACAATTTATCCAAATACTTTAGATAGTTTGTAAACTAGTCAAAAACACAGGTTAATTTGTGTACTTCTCTTGTGGTTTCTACTTTGGCTAAAAATCTTGTATAGTTTGTAAAGTAGCAGGATAATATATAAACCAATTAATATTCATAGCTATTTTAGTAGAAATATGATTTTTCATGAAAATAGCCACACATTTAGATAGTTTGTATATTATCCAACTTAGTCTATGGATTAGCCAAGTAAACACTTTAACTGTAACATATACATTTTTTGAGTGGAATAAATAAATAAATGTAATAAAATAAATATTATAAAACGTAAACAGTCGAATCCCATCTCTATACCATTCGCAGAACATTTCTTCGCTTTTCTACCGGGTTGACCAATGCAGCCATTAAAAGTTGAAAAGTGTTGTTATTCAATGTTGCCGGAACGTGAACGATCTGATGCCTAGCAGGTAGCAGGTGAAAGAAATTATGATTGTGATCGTTTTGTTAATCGAATTTATTATAAAATAATAATTGATATCCGATCAGAAAGTCTCTTAATATTAATTGCGGTTTTATATTTGTTAAAATTTCTTTATAGTTTTTTGTGATTGCAAACTTTCTTTTCTACTTGAAGAGTTGATAAATAACCTATTAACAGAAGCCAATATTGATGAGAGATAATTATTATAAAATATTGGTGTTTTTTTTTTGAGAAGTCCAAAAAATTTACGCATCTCACATTGGTAGCTGTTTCTATATTTCATTAGTATTCGGTTTCTTTAAAATAAAAAAATGATAAAAAAAATAGCTGTTTATTTATTTTACGGTTCAATAACAAAAACTTTGCTATAGTTATAGCGAAAAGACTTAGATCTTATTATATAAAACTATTATAATCATAAAAAGAAATAGTTCAAAACTACGAAACATTTTATGAGGCTCCTTTTTCGTTTTGATCGTGTATATTAGAAATATAATTTAAATTTGTATTGTTTGATTGATGTTGATAGGAGACATGTTGAACGAGATATGTTTAATATTCAGTGTACTACCTCCAGAGCTGTTTAAGATCATTTTAAAAACGATTTAAATCAAAGATCATAAATCATTTGCATTTGAACAAATGATTTAAATCAAAGATCAATTTTTTAAAAAGAAAGATTTAAATCAAAAATAATTTTTAGATTTAAATCTTTTTTACAATTTAAATCATTTTAGGAAAGATTTAAATCTTTTCGAAAGATTTAAATCTTTTCGAAAGATTTAAATCATTTTAGGAAAGATTTAAATCTTTTCGAAATATTTAAATCTTTTTAAACGAAATAAATATTTTCAAAAGATTTAAATCTTTTTATAGATTTGGGTAACTCTTTAAAAAATGCTTTCGGTAGGCCAAAGATAATGAATACTTAAGTAATATAATTTTCTCATAAATAAAACGCAAAACTCGATCAACTTTTTTCGTATTTATTTTTTATCGTTATGAGCCCAATAATACGGAAAATTACGGAAATAATCAAGATAATATTTTTAAGGATTTATGCAGCATTGATATCTATAGTTATGAAAATTGTTATTTAAAAATGTCATGTCAATTGGTAAATAGGAATTTTTCAACCCTTTAAAAGATACTTTTGGTATGCCTATGATGCCACAAAACAATGGAGACCTAGTTTATAAGAAAAGTGATTTTTTTTTCTGAAAAATCTCTTAAATCCGTCAACTCTTCCTTAAGAGGAAAATTTACATTACAAACTGAAAGACCTGCGGGGCAACGGTAGTTTAGTAGGTATAAAAATTACAACTTTAGGGTGGAGCCTAAATACTACAAAATTACTTCCGAGACTAAACAAAACCCGCATTCATTCATAATTTTAACAATTGCCTGTAGATACGAGGGATACGTATTCCAAACTCTAACGCGCGAAATTAAGACAAAGGAACCGAAAAATCCTAACACGGAGTGAGTCAGAGTTACCTAAATTAGGGGAACCAGAATCGTATTTGCTTTTCTCGGTGCATTGCGAGATATTGTTACAACGCAGTTCGATTTATTAGAGGGTTTTACATTATTTTTATATTTTATTTTAGTGAATAGGTTTAGTTAGATTAAATTACATTTAAGAGTATAGAGGTGTGAAATATAAATACAAATAACGAAAAAATAGACGATTGGCTCGAATAAGGTAATATCAATTAATACAGGGTATTTATTTATTGAGTGCCGATACTTAAGGGTGTGAATCCTTTGGGTGTTAAAGTTTTAAGAAAAAAAAATAACTATTTTATCATAAGTTTCTTATCACTCTAGATATTTTTATAAAATTTTTCCCAAAAAAAGTGTTTCCACTCATGGTGGGTTCCTACCAAATTTCAACAAAATATCAAAAGCAGTTTCAATATACTGGTTTTCATTTTCTTACCCTAAAAGGGTGCTTCGTACGAAAGTACGTCATAAACCAAATTTGCTCCAAAATATATAAGAATTTTAAAGATAATTTTGGTTTTTAGAAAAAGCAGTGGCGCACCATATTTTTTTTCAAAAGTATTCAGTTCAAACCCGGCACGGACGTCACTGGTAAAAATTTAAAAGTCTTTTACGACAAAAGGCGAGATTGAAATTGAAAGTTTAGTCTGTTGGTACATAATATACTATATTTATATATCTAATTTTTATTATTACACTGAATGTGACATGGCTTTTTTTGCCTTTTTTGGATCAACAAAATATTATTTTAATGATTTAAAATAAACTGCCAGTAATAATAATAATAATAATTATCTGTACTTAAACATATGCAAAAAGAAATCATAAAACGACGCATAAAGAAAGCACCAAATTATTAAACTTTTAATTTCCGTAAGATGTGTTGAAAGTAATTTTAAAAAACCGACTTTAAAATCGTGCAGATGCCATCACCACATCTAAACCAAATTTATATGGGACCATCCCGGAAGTACCCCCTTTCCAGCAAAAAAGAATAATTTAAATCGGACATTGTGTTAAAGAATTATCGCTGAACATACATAAAAAAAATATACAGACGAATTGAGAACCTCCTCCTTTTTGAAGTAGGTTAAAAAGAATATAATAATCTATATTATTTGTAATAACTAAAAAACTACTATGTGGAGTTATATACATCTTCTTAAATTAATCTTATATGTAAAAATGTGGGTTCGGTTCCTAGAAGAGTACCTAGTTCACTGTGCAGCCAAATTTATATTTATGGTACAGAATTTTTTGAATAAATAAAGTTTTAGGTTTAATTAAACACTAAGTTTTATCAGGAATAACATTTTCTGAAAAAAGTAACATAAAAAGCAGACTTTTTGCGAGCCACTATATATATTTTAGAGGACAATCCATATTATTTTAGAAAAATAAATTAAAGTTTACTAATTTAAAAAAAAAGAAATATTCTTCAAAAATTTTCTTAAATTTTTTAACACGGTACAAAATACCTTAATCCGTTTAAAGTCATCGAAATATGTAAAGAATTTTAACTCGTTTAAAAAGCGTTCTTTCTCTTTCCATTTCCTATAAAAACTAATAGACCTTTTTGAAATCGGTATTCGGTGACTTTTCTTCTGTTTTATTGCCTTGAAAATGATATGATTTACATAAAAAACAAAAACCGACTTATTATTTTTGTGAAATAAAAATATGTTGTTATTTTCACAATTTTTGACTACTTTTCGTTTCTAAAAAAGAAGTACGATGTTCTTCTCTAGATATTAACACATTGTTTAATTGGCTTTTTATTTTTTTTAAATATTCTTTAGTATTTTCATAATTTGGGAAACAGTATAGCATTGAAATTGTGAGTACGCTTTTAATTAATTGTCTGTTTTTTTATCTCACAATGTGTCGATAAGAAGTTATATAGAAAAAGTTAGTATTCAATATCATCCAGACAAAAAACAAAAACATGTTTAAATGAATATATTAAATAAATTATGAGTATTCTTTAACAGAGATATATTTATTTGTATTATGGAAATAATGTTTATGTCAACAAACTTATGTTCGATATTTGTATCAATTTGTAAAAATAACTCTTGTATAATGATAATATTAAATTTAAAGGTTTTAAATAAGGACTTGCAGATATCACAATTCAAAATTCTTTTTATTGGCCATAATACTTTTTTTGGAATGAAAGCATTAGTTTCTGTTTTTCAGTTAACCTCCATAAATTTATATTTTAATCTGAACGCTACTTAAGCGCAGTAAAGTTGCAACAACTAAACAATATAGTGAACTTTTCGAAAATTTCTAAGTTAAAATTAAAATTAATTTATATTTAAAATTAAATAAGTTAACTAACATTTTTGACACTTATAAAGTTATAAATAACGTCGTTACAAAGATTTATGTTTGAATTTTAAATTTCTATTGATGATAGTTACTCATCTACGTATTACAATAACAATACCTACATGACTTGGCTTTGACACAAAACCCTGTATAGTAAAACTTCTAATCCGAATAAAAATCTTGAAACTATTATTTGGGGACTTAAAAGCGTGGTCCACTAGTTGGTGTAGCCTTTTAAAACATTTGGTGTAATAATAATTATATACCTATCATCAATTACCACTGCCACTGGTAAAATCCTAAATTTAAAATAGTGTAATATAATAATAAGAAGACATTAATCACATCTTAAATGGATCGCCTACTACCATGTTTTAGAAATAAATAAAATTTAATTCTTAAATTAATAAAAATATTTAAAATAATTTAAGATTCCTTGCGTTATGTTAATAAACATTAAACAAAATTTCTCACGAATTATTTAATATTCTGTCTCGTACTTCCATGTCTCTATTGCTTCGCTGTCAACAAGTTCCGGCAAGACATATTGCATATAAAAAATTTTAATTTTATTTTGTATCTTTTTTTCTCAAAAGCTGTCAATATGAGATATTTTCTCCACTTCTATTCCTCCAGAAGTCCAAAAGCACAAAATGCAAAAATCCATTTCTGTTATGTGCAGCTAGCCCTGAATTTGAAAATACCAATAGTGGTTCTCCTTAATGGAATTGTTCTTTTTCCAAAAAGTTATTTCTCTACTGCATATTTCTTCTGCTACAGTCCGCACTTCAGCTCCATATGGACATTTTAACTCTATCATAGAGTTTTGTTTTTTTTTTAATTCCATCCAGACTGGCAGCAACATAATCAAATTCGAATTCAATAAAATGTCCACATTTAAAAACTTTTACTTGCAAATAAATTTCCAAATCTTATTTTGTTTTGAATTTATGGTCCATGCCATATCGGGTGGCTTTCGTTTCTTTTCTTAGATTTTTTCAAAAGAGACTGATTCATATTTTGAAAGTAAATCCAGAGAGGTATGGGTTAAGCCTTTACCTGTACTTACATAAAATTTCTTTTAGTAAAATTAAAAAATAATCCGTAAAATTGGTGTACTATGAAACCCTTGTATATAATATATATGCCAATCTTAGTATTACAGAAATAAATTACGTAAAAAATAAGGTGTACAAATACGTAAAATTTATTCATCCCTCGTAAAACATCAGTAAAATATATTATAAATTGTTTTCATTCACAAATATTAATTTCTTAAAAATCTAACAGAGGCGCCACTTTCCAGACGAAAAATCTTGCAATGTAAGGGTTTCGTAGTACCCCCACTTTTAAAGTTTATTTTTGACTATTTTTAAAATAAAAAAATATGTGTGTGTAGGTAAAGGTTAAATCTATGCTCCTCTGGAACCACTTTTTCAAAATTCAATTTAGTTTTTTCTAAAAAAAATTGAGAAAATGGGCAAAACAAGTCGAGTTTTGTATTTTTTTTTTAGAAAAAACTGTTTCAAATTTTAAAAAAGTGTTTCCAGGGGAGCATAGATTTATCCTTTACCTACACGTACATATTTTTTTCTTTCAGAATAAGTCAAAAATAAACTTTAAAAGTGGGGTATTACGAAACCCTTGCATGCTCCGCTCTACAGCCAAGTAAATACTCCTTTTAAGTTAACGTGCTTAATGTCATACATACATAAACACCCCACATAGATGCACATACATCAGACTCTTTAAAAATATGTTTTTTTTGTACTTAAAGAGACTCTCCCGGAAAAATGCATTTCATTTTCAAAATCTCCCGGCTATGAATAATGAAATTGAGTGGGTTGAATTAAAAGAGTTCTTCTCTCAACGTGAAGTTATTGCGAGTAAATAAATAACCAAAGTGAGCGCGTTTGGGTTAATTTTTTTGAAAAATGTGTGGATGAATCAGGCAAAGAAATAAAAAATTTAATTAATTCGCTCTATCTATGCCAAGCGTGTTTATTGAACTGGTCAAAAAGTCATAATCGTCTTAATGCAACTCATATCAAATCTGAAATAAAAGTGTGCATAAATTTAAAATACATATGTTAAGAGTTTCAGGATATTGTAAAATTTCATACTTAAAAATAATCTTTAGTCATTGCAATTATTTGTTACACTTTACTATTTTTTGTTTTTCTCTTCTCTTGGATTTCTGATTCAACCCTACTGACATGCTGACTAGATTATTATTCAGGAATAGACAGGTTGATAACGATTTTGACGAATCAGGTGATGTAAATCGTTTTAAAAAGATTTAAATCTTAAAAAATATTTAAATCTTTAAGAAAATTTAAATCATTTTAAAAAGATCGCATCATTTTATAGATTTAAATCATTTCAGAAAGATTTAAATCAATAAAAAGATTTAAATCGTTTTAAAAAGATTTAAATAGTTTTAAAAAGATTTAAATCGTTTTAAAAAGATTTAAATCATTTTAAAAAGATTTAAATAGTTTTAAAAAGATTTAAATCGTTTTAAAAAGATTTAAATCGTTTTAAAAAGATTTAAATCTAATTTTTAAATAAAAAATCAAAAATACTTTTCAAAAAGATTTAAATCATAAATCAAAAATCATTTTTTTAAAAAAGATTTAAAATCAAAGTATTTAAATCAAAAAAATGTATTTAAATCAAAAAATGATTTAAATCTCACTGATAGGTGACAGCTCTGACTACCTCTCTATTTCTAAGAAAAATCTAAAAATCTCGCCACAGTTTTCTATTCCCACCGTGATTCAAGATGGATTTCCGTGGTACTTCACTGCATCCACTTGAAAAGAGCGACAACAACAAGTGAGCTCATAAAATATGGTCGTTCTGAGTAAAAACCGGCCTGGGTCTAGCGAAGAACTCCGAGAATGACTGTACACACGTACACCGTACGGCCACAAAGGCCGTTCACACCGTTCTCCGCTTCTTTTTACATCGTTTTCTTCTTTTTCTGATCTTATTCTTCTTGCGCTGGTCGCTGGCCGGCCTCGAGGAGTCGCGCCTCCTACACTGGAGGGCGGAGGGCAAGGACCTTCAGCTCCTGATGACCATCGCGATGATGTAAATACAAGCCTAGCTCTCTTCTTGGTGCTGTTGTGTATGGAACTTGTGCCAATTCAGTGGTAGGTGAAAATTTAACAAATTCAGTTTTTGAATATTCTCAGAACTATGCTAAAAATGACTTTTTCTTTATACTAGTTAATACACTGAATATTTCTTATTATGCTTCATTATGTAAGGCTCTAGCTCAGTTATTACCATTAGGTAGATTAACAAGTCTATTTATTTTTTCTAAGAATGTTCACAAATGTGATAAAAAAATTGAAAGTTTTATTGGGAATAAAATCAATCAATTTTGCTTAATAAATAGAAATACGTTTGTAACATGTGACAAATGGTAAATAAGATTTTACATAAGAATACAAAAGTAAACCAAAATTTAGTTTTTAAATTATTTTACCAAATGACAATGAATTTGAATATGTAGTAAACACCGAGCCTATTAATTGTTAGAAGAACCTAATAGTTCTTTTTTAGCTGTAGTTCATCCATTAAGCCCGTTGACTCCTTAACGTTCTTACTTTTAAATATTCGGTCTGTTCGGAATAAAGTTGATTTATTTTTATTAATAGGAGATTACTGTTTCCCTCACATTTTATTATTAATGGAACATTGGCTTAAAATAGATGAACATTTATATATTCCAAATTATAACTTAATAACTATTTTTTGCAGGGAACTGTATGAACACGGGGTACAGCAATCGTAATACACAGAATTTTATAATGACAAGACACTGTAATATGTGTTTTATTTTGTTTTGTTCTATTTTATTTTAGATGTATTTATTAATGTTAATTTATAATGTTTGTTTATATTTTAATGACTATTTATTTATTTGTGCTTTGTATAACAATATTGTGTTTGTCAATAAGTATTTTAACTTTGACAATGAACATATGTTCTCTCTCTCTCTCTTTAAATCATATTTATTCAAAATTACATAATTATGTAGAAAAGTATAATGCGAGTCAACAACATGGTTTTATGATAAGAAAGTCGCTATAATTTCAAATGTATTTGTTTTTGTCAATTATGCATAAGAAAGTTTGGAAAATAAATATCAATTAGATACCGTGTAGGCAGATTTTCAAAAAGCATTTGACAAAGTTGATCATGTAATTATTCTTGTTGAATTTAAAGGGGTTCGGGCTTTTTTATAATTTTCTTACATTGTTAAAAAAATTACTTGAAGAACAGATATATAAATGTAAAATATAACATATCAAGGCAAATTTAGTACTTTCAAATTAATAATTTCACAGTTTAGTTTTTATCTTTATTATTAAATGTAGTATATGTATTACCGGCAAAGCCCGTTACGCAGTCATACCTAGGTTTGTCTAGGCAAAGTCCGCATTGCCGAGCCACTTTAGGCAAAGTCAGAAATTAGTTGATATTTCCGACATTGCCTGCACTGTTGTAAGACAATCTTAGGTTTACCAAATACGTAGCAGGCAAACTCCGAAATAACCTACCGCATTACTATCCTACCTACAGTTCATCAAATTTCTAGAGGCTTTCGACGGCTAGACAGAGAAAGCACTACTGACAGGCATCCCGACGGATTTACGCAATGAAAGTACACTCTGCGCATCAAGTATTTCACTATTTCATTCAGACGTAAATGTCAGATGTAAATTTCGCTAAAACATTTCTTTTATTTTCGTTTGTGTTTTTTGCTCATTACAGTTTAATAGAACCTAAGTATGGAGTTTAATAGCAAATTAAGAGGCCGTGTGATTAACAGTCAATCTCGCGAAATAATAGCCAATGTTATAGAGTTTATGAGAAGAGAAGGAAACTTTAATTCACCTTCAATACCATTTAAAAATGTAAATGATCGTGTTGCTGCAGCCACAGGAGTATCTAAAAACACTGTCGTCCGCATTTCTGGAGAGAAAAAAAGAATCGATAACCGTGAGATATCGGAATTTTCATCACCAAGAAAAACCATTAAAAAACCAAAAACAGTTAATGATATAGATGAAGCTGCACAAGAATCAAATTTTATTTTTTTATTATTAGATAGCTATTTTTGTTTCTGAGTTGTGTTCATTTACAGGCTCAATTTTTTTCCGTTTCTCCTTTTTGATTTTAGATGGGGTTTCAAGTTGTTTTTGACTTATTTCGACGTAAATCACAACAACACACTTTTTTAATAAAGCAAACAAGTGTTAAGAGGTATATGTACGTGTAAACTGCAATTACAAAAAATTGATATGAAACCCATGAAACCACCAACGAAAATGTAAAGCTAGCTTCCGTACTAGAACATGGTGTCATTCGTCGAGATAATTTATCGTTTTGTTTAATAGATCAAGAAATGTAAATATTCCCCTGTTATTTTTTATAAAATTATAAGAGAAATAAATTTTTTTCTAAATAGTATAGTTTATTATTTTGTAGAAAAACAAAATTTCGAAAATTTTAGTAATGTTTCAGAAACAACCGTTATTAATAATAGGTACCATTTTCCTTAATAAGGTAGAAATAAAATATAAACTATTTCCACGAGTTACAAAGGCCTACAAAAAAATTATAGGTATTTTCCGCTATCCTATAAAATTTATATTTTCTGACTCAATTTCAAAAGGTTGAAGGAATTCCAAAACACCTTTTATGGCATAATAATTATTTTCAATTCTACATACTATCTTTAGCTGCTTTTAAAAACGTTCTAAGAAAGTCCAATCAGACCAATTTAATCCCTAAACTATTCCACACTTTTAAAATTTAATTAACTAAAAATATTAAAAACTATTTAAAATAACTTGTTTAGCAGACTGTACAATAGCTATCTTAGTCACACGTAGCGCGTTCTCTGTCTGGGCGTCGAACACCTCTAGAAATTTGATGAACTGTACTGTCAATATTATACCTATGTACGAGTAAGAAGCGCAGTTGCGATAGAAAAAAAAACACAAATTAATTTGTATTAATAATTTATTTTATTTTAAAGAACAGTCACAAATAAAATAAACTTTCATACTAAAAGAAAACAATTGAAAGCATATTGAGGTATAATCAGAGTGGACCCTTATAAAATACACTTGGAATTGTTTATTATGACACTTATTAAAGAAATAGGCATTCGCAAAAAAAACACATTCAAAAAACCAACTAAAAAGATATTGAGGTAGAATCAAAGAGGTCTCTTTGGGCAAAGTTTCTTTGGGTAGAATTAGGGCTCCTGCATGATACACTTTTTACAGAGTACATATTATACAGGGACGATTATAAAATAAATTTAGTGTTAATTATTTCACTTATTAGTACAAGATGTCGAATGGTGACACTTGGAATTGCATAACAATTTTAATCTTTTACATTTACAAGATTTAGTGGTGCATTTTTTGGTACAGTTACATCTTTGAATCCCTTGCCCCCCAAATGAAGAACTGTGCCCACTTATTTCGCGAAGTGTTCGGGACGTTTTCGATTTTAAAAAATTGTTCTTGCAACTTTGGATTTGGTTTCTTGCATATAGAGAACTGATTACACCATGTTTAGTACCGATTTTATAAAAACCATCTGCAGTTTTTTCCATTACAACTGCTAGTATATTACGGGCATCTTCTTTGCCTCTATCTAAACTCGAAACTGGCATTGTGACTGATTCCCCTACCTGATTTTCCGTAAACTTTTTCTGCGATAGCTGCTTTGAACTCTCAATCCTTCGTAGGCAACTTCTGTGTTTATAGTTGCAGAAATTGTCTGCGCACAGCGGAGACATAGAATTGATGCTTCAAAATCCTCCTCGTCATCGTTGGTACTGGTACCACTGGTACTTTGAGCACATCTCAAGTGAACAATTTCACCAGTTTCTGCATTTGTGAGGATCTGAAGTTTCCGTAGAGCAAATAGCACATACGTTTTGTGTAGAGCTTGACAGAGGTTTTGAATTGTCATTTTCAGAATCGGATTTTTCCTGCTCAAGATTATTCGTTGCTCTACTTCTATTGAAATCAACAGTAGCAAGCGCTTCTTATAATTCCTCTTCAGTTTTCAGTACCTTTTTCACCGAATCAGATAAAGTCTGAATGCCAATATGAGCTTTTCTTCCTAAAAATAACGAAATCGATTATTTACTAACATAAACAGTAACTTAACCATTACTTACCAAACATTGCTTCAAACGGAGTTTGTCGGATTCCACTGTGATAAGCATTGTTTTTCTGTAATTGACAGAAACGTAGACCCTCACTCCAACGCTTGGTTTTATTATCTTCCATCCAGACAATATGTTTTCAACATCCTGGTTAGACCGTTCTACACTTCCATGGCTTTGGGAATGACGTGGTTTTCCGTGGACTATACTTAGTTGTGGCCACAACAATTTCAGCTCTTCAACAATGCGATTTGCAAATTCACGTCTGTTATCGAACTGCAACACAGAAGGAGCTCCCAAAATGCAAAAAATGTCTATTAAACAATATGCGACCTCTTCTGCTCTTTTAGTTTGTAGTGGCCGCAAAACTAGATATTTCGAAAGATGATCCTGGTAATTGAGGATATATTTGAAATTACCATCAGGGCAAGTCTTCATATCGATAAGATCGACTTGTCCTCTCGAATTCGCTTCTCGGAATAGCAAAGGTTTTACGGTTATTCCTTTTTTTAGATGCTTTTTCTTCTTGTGACAGGCTTGACATAACCCTAAGTAAAGTGTAATGCATTCTCGAGTTGCGTTAGCATATTTGTTGCTTAGTGCTTTAATCATAATATCTCTTCTAGTATGATCACATTCCTTGTGAGCATTATCTAGCACCTCAAACAATTCTTCATTGAGGACAAAGTATTTCACTTCAGTGACTTGCGTAGACAATGGCAAAATAAACTTTTTAATGCCCCCAAGTAACACATCGTAACGTTTGAGACGCCGGCACCGGTATTAAAGAGTTATTTTTTTGGCAACATGCTTGGCTTCTTCAACTTTTTTAATGAATGCCTCGTACTTCTCTATCGATGGAATGTAAAAAGAATTTACTGGTTTCTGCATACTCTCTAATTTCTCTAAAAATCTCGCCTTCATTTAACCCGCGCCACTCATATCTACTTGCATATGTCTTGTTGGTCACAAATCCAATAAAGATTAAACCCAACTGAACACACAACGGCCGCTTAACCCAACTAAACACAAAAGTCAATGCAGAATGAGAATTCAGTGACGTCGCGCTCCGCCGCAATTATGTGAACACGTTTCAACCGCCTGGAATCGGACTATCAACTTATTTCGTAGTTTGCCTGCTACACATCTAGCAAACCTTAGATTGTCGTACCACAGTGTAGGCAATGTCCGAAATATCGAATAATTCTGGACTTTGTCTAAAGTGGCCCGGCAATGCGGACTTTGCCTAGGCAAACCTAGGTATGACTTCATGTATGTCGGCGGCACCGATGTTTAACTTTTGTTTTGTTTATAGTTTTAAGAAGTTTGATTTATTGGTAGTCGGCATTTCAATAACTTCTTAGCTTCTATTTTGTGTTGATTTAGCAAAAACGATACACTCTTGCCATTCATAGTAGATTTTTATCATGTTTATTTCAGACACAGTACGACTAAAATTAACCTAAAAAATTTCACGAAAAAATAAAACTAGTTATTTTATAAAAAAAACCAAGCACTTAAAAAATACCTCCCGGTCTGGCAGCTCCTCCGTCGCTTTGTAATTATCGGTATCACATTTTTTACGACACCATTAGAATCAAATCAAAAACAATAAAAACCTAAAACAGACCGAACCGCATTAACATTTCGAGCGTTTAAAATTTCATTACAAATTGTTCTTCCTGTAATAAAAATGCGTGTCTACAAAACGCGCGACTAATAAAATTTAATAATAAAATAATCGTAAAAAAGTGACTGGCCGAGTTCGGGCTAAGGCGATACGAGGAGCGGGTGAATATTTTCCATCCTAAGAGAAAAAAGCGAAATACGAAGTAATTATTTATGCAACAAGTGTGTAAAGTAACTCTTTTTTGACGAATGTGAATATTGTCATGAGTGGTCAATACATTCAAATTCGACAATTTGCTTTACGCACTAGAAAAGTCGGAAATACTGAAGCCATCGACTTTGTGGTCAGAGTACTCAATGCTAAAGGCTACACTTTTAATAAACAATAATGTGGAAATTCGAAATTTTCAAAAATTAATTCCTTTTTTAAAGAAGAAGTCGGTAGGGTATCGCCCCAAAAAGTCCA
The DNA here is from genome assembly GCA_927349885.1 of Psylliodes chrysocephalus. NCBI lineage: Eukaryota > Metazoa > Arthropoda > Insecta > Coleoptera > Chrysomelidae > Psylliodes > Psylliodes chrysocephalus. The sequence goes on from OV651813.1 coordinate 5,153,389, forward strand.
AAGTTTTTTCAAGAGAGGAACTTGTTTTTAGTTGAAGCTCCCGACATTAAATATTTAATGATGAAGGTAAAATATAAAAATAATCTTTTTTTAACTTTATACGTAGGTATTTGTTTCTTTTAGATAGTTGCAGTATTTGGGATTGCAGGAGCATGCCGCAGGGATGAGTTACAGAAACTTACTTTAAATGATATAAATAACATGAATTCTATCATAACAGTAAAAATTCCCGACAGCAAGACCAACAAACCTCGATCATTTGTAATAAACGGACAAATTAGATCCTTTAATTTTGTGGAAATGTATCGCAAATATGCATCCCTCCGTCCCCAATCAACAAGCCACAATAGATTTTTTATTAGATGCTATGACGGAAAATGTTCCGTTCAACCTGTTGGTGTAAACACTTTTGGCAAAACCCCAAGTGATATTGCCAAATATTTAAATATTAAAAACCCAATGGAATACACGGGACACTGCTTTCGCAGATCTTCTGCAACCTTACTAGTAGAATTCGGCGCAGATATATTAACTTTGAAACGGCACGGAGGGTGGAAATCCTCAACTGTAGCTGAGGGCTACATTGAGGAGTCTATTTCTAAAAAAACAGAAATAGCTGCTCAAATTCTTGAAGGTCAACCAAGTACCAGCACCCGGAAGCTTCACAATACGAAAAAGAGGTGTTTCAAATGAAGAGCCAGTCAAAAATGAAACCAAAATTCAAAAAATTCAAAATATTGCTGGAAATGAAGTTTTTCCGTCACTAAACATAGTAAACTGCAATAACTGCGACATTAAAATTGAAATAAACTCAAAAAAGTAAAATAAGAGATTTTTGTTGTACCTTTTGTAAAATATTCTAATAAAATTTGATATAAGAGTATATTTTATTTCGATCGTAGAAAAAATATTGTGTGCAACACGTGTAAAAAGCAAAAAGCAAAAAGATACACTTTTTGCACTAGTTACACAAATAACTATTATTTTTTGACGTAGTCTCCTTATCATTCAATATACTTTGGCCAACGAAATTCAATGCCCTTTATACAAGTAAAACAACTGTTTAAAATACAATATAATGACATTTTAATAAATTACATCCCTTTACAACACACAAAATAAAAAAATTCAAATATGGAAAATATTGACAAACAACACTCGATAATCGTTGTAACTTGTAACAATGTTTTGACAATTGGCAGTGAGTATTTCGTGACGTCATAAAATACGTTAATATTGGTTCTTATGAAAGTGGTCCATCCTTCTTTTTAGTCTATAATAATTGGATTCGTTCAGTTCTTCAAAATAGGGATTTGTGCTGACAATAATTTCAAAATCAGACGCATATTTTTTGTTAGCGTGAATTTTTGTAAGTTTGTAAATATACTAAAGTCCGAAGTGATCAAGACTAACGAGTAGAGTGCATGTGGCAATAATTCAAAGCCCAGTTCATTAATTTTAGACATTGCCAATAATGGACTTGTGATACGGCGTATTATCCTGATAGAACCAGGTCTTTTCTTAAGAATTTTTTGTTGCAGCAGAAAATGTTCTTACATTCAAGATAATTTAATGAAAAAAAAGTATCTTTAGTTGGTCTAGCCATTTTGTTTAATATTATTTTCGTTAATTGTTAATCATATTTTGAGGTACCTATGGAAGTAATTAATTTTACTAAATAATACTTAATGTATTTATATTTATACGGAATTGTTTTCCTTCACTTTCTAATGGTTTTTTCCTATTTATTATTTTTTAGCGAATTCCACTTGCAATAATTAGTTATAATAATATTCTTAACTTTGCTCTCTTGAAAATATTTAGAGAACGAGAAAATAATACCCCTAAAGAAAGAATTTCTACCCTCCGGGTGATACGCCAATGTCCTAGACTAGGAACCCTTTACGAACTCTGCATTGTGTCCGTACCCTGTAATTTGGGCAGTAACATAGTAATTATCTACTGTAACATGTGTGTGTGTGACGAATTTATTCAAAAACGAATAAACGAAAACTTGATTACACGTCCGAAAAAAAAAAACACGTAAAAATGCAAATCAGGCTTACGAAATGGGTGGACCAACGTCCGAATCGTGTTAAACCTTTCGTTACATTTTTTTCACTATCTTCGAACAGATCTTGGACATTTAGATATACCTTGACGGTTGACTCGGTATGTTTCTACACGGACAAAAGGTGTTTCTGTATTCCGACTACATGTTATACCCCGAGAGACTATTTTGTCTGTGATGATGATTTTGTGATCTTCATCGTTTTTCACCTGGATCCAGTGGTAATTTGAAATGGGTGTTCGATTTTTTGTAGTAAATTTAGTATTTGTAAGTTCGTTTAAAAATTTTGTAAAAGCTCCAATATCTCTGTTTTTTTTTTTTATTTGGGTTTGTATTAGAACGATAGTTTAATTTATTTATAGTTTATTTATTTAAAACACATTATTTACAATTTATTTATGTCGTACTAATTCTAATTTATTTTCTATGCGGCACTTAATTTAAAACTTATCTTCTACCTCGCGATATCTATATCAAGCCAACTCTGTACCAGAATACTCTGGGATTTCGAGAATTATCGAAAATTGCCTCTCTATGACTCATACGCAGCAAAGGGATCTATCCAGTAGCTTCTCGAAGCGGTGCGTTTGACTCTTTCCGGGGTTTCGACCATGATTCGGGTGGCAGGCTTCAAGGTTGCTTGCTAGACAGGGTTGGCTCCTCGTCACAGTATTAAGTTTAGTTAATATTATCATCAATATCATATTGTTTTGAAACACTACTGTTAACTAACTTGTTAATCTACTGATATATAATCGATTTATCAGAAGTAATCGATTATTTCAAAATAACGAAAGTTTTTGCTTACTGCATAATAAATAATAATAAAATGTCTTTATTTGTTAAATGTACAATACATTTTTAAACTAGAAGGCGAAAATTAGCTTAGAGCGACTCTTTAACTCTTAACCTTCTAGAATTACATAATAATAGCAGATACAAAGAAAAATACTCTTTTTTTTTTTAACGAAAATAACGTTTGTTTTCCGTAAAATAGCCAGTATTTAAGATTTTCCGAAATAGGAAACATTTTTAGACTAGCTTTAATTTATCTAGCTTTTTTTAACTATTTTATGATAATTTTCTGTTATTTTTAACGTAATTTGCGTTATTTCTTAAAAATTGGAATTTAAAACGCTTAATTAAAAATTAAATATTGAAAGTAGGATTATTGAAAAATATAATATTACACAGACACAAACTAGAATAAAGATATGTAATGGCTGGCATTTTAAATGATACTCGTCGCAGTTTAACAGACCCCCCTTAACCCCCATTTTTAAGCAGATTGTTTTCACAATCAATAGGCCTCATCTCCTTATAGACCTTGATTTTTACTAAAAATTTCATGTTTATATCGCTTTTCATTTTCGATTTTTTTTTATTTCAACCCCCTCTTAAATCCCCCATATTTAATCAGATTTTTTTTATGATGAAAGGGCTTCTCCTTTAAGATTGATGTTTGCTCAAAAGTTTTTCAGTTAGGATTTTTTTTTATATTTTAACCCCCCTTAACTCCCCAATATATTCATATTTGTTTTAGTATCAATAGGCTTTATCTTCTTATAAAGCTTCATTTTTACTAAAAAGTTTATATTGATAGGTAAATCGGCTTCATCTGTATTTTCAAATTATTATTTAATTTTAGATAGTATTTTAATGTTTTGATATGTACTTATAGGATTCATTAGCCAGATCATGTAGATTTGTGGGATGTGACTTGTTAAGTGCCATTTTGAAGTAGTCTTTGGATGGCCTTAGACACTTGTTACAGTTTGCATTTTATCGTTGCAATATTTATATAAAATTTAAATAATTTAATAATAAGCTTACCTGTCGATAAAAGAAAACACAAGATTGTTCAAATTATGTATATTAATTTTCTATAACCTGTACCTGAATGTAAACAAACAGTTTGACATCAATTGTCGACCTTGACCTTCCTTCTTCTCTTTTTTGAATCTAATTGCAATTGTTCAAATTCCAAATTACTTCTTCTTTGCTAAAATCTACATTCACTTTCATTTATTCAAATTTAAGTTCAAGGCCAAGGTCATTTGGTCCTAAAATATAGTAATTTGTTGGAAACCCTAGATTGTCTTTCTGGCTGAAGAACTTCCTTCCTCTTCTATTCTTTTTCAATTAACTTTCTGTGGTCCATGTGGTACCTGAAAATTCACGAATTTTATTCGGATTATTTGGTTAATAATATAAAGAGAAAGTTTACCTTTAAAGTATATTTGTCATTATAGACAGCACCTTGTTGTGGAAATATTACTTTTCTTCCAAAGGCCACCTAACATCTACGGCCTTCTTGTTTGTATCCATTTTAGATTTAGATTTAATTAGGACTATGGGTCATGTGGCCTCCCCCACCTCGACCTTTTCAGATCTATTGTGGATATCCTTTAATCATTGTTTAGAGTACCTTGTCTAATGCGGTCTTTTGTAGTAAACTCCATAGACTGGAAAGTAGTTCTCCGGTATAGCTAGTTGCCCTTGGTTTTTCTTCTCCAAGTGTAAGGAATCTCAGTCTTACTAGACCTTCGCAGTAGCACAATACGTGTTCTGCCGTTTCCTCTTCTTCTTGACAGAATCGGCACAAGGCCTCTTCTGTCAGACCGATATTGAACATATGTTTGTTAATCCTACAATGCCCTGTTAATAGACCTACTAGTATTCTAGTATTTTTCCTATTAAGGCTTAGTAGATGCTCGGTGAGTTTAGACGATGGTCCTTTTAAGAACTTTTTGGCCTGTCTCTGTCCTGGTGAGTTTTCTCACCACTCCTGAGATTTTTTAACATCCACTGCTTTGTGCATGTTCTGATAGTTGTTTTTGTTACACCACAGAAGGGTTCTGGGCCAATAAGAGCATTTAATGCTCCTTCTCGGGCTAGTAAATCAGCCTCTTCATTGCCTTTGTGTCCCCTGTGGCCTGGTACCCAGGCTAAGGTTAGTCTGTTTTGACTACCCAGCTCTGTTAGGGCTTCCAAACAGTCCCACACAAGCTTTGAGTTTACCTGCATGGAACTGAGTGCTTTTAACGTCGCTTGACTGTCTGAGTATATGACAATGGTTTTTCCATTTACCTTCTGTCTTAATACTTCTTTTGCGCAGTGATGTATTGCTGCTATTTCTGCCTGGAATACTGTCGCATGTTTACCTAAGCTCAGTGAGATTCCTGTCTTTGGCTTGGTACTATTGTTTGTATCCATTCTGTAGAGCTTCTTGTGCCACTCCTGTAGTATTTAGTAACTATTATTTAATTTGGACACCTATCGTCAGTGCTTGGCTTAGCGGTTTCAGTAAAGGAAGTAACCCTTACTATAATTCACCGCTTCCTGCTTAGCTTGTTGGCCCATCCCTTAGTAACTGATTGATAACTCTGACGAGAACAACCCCTGGATGGTAGATCATCAGGAAACCACAGAACAAGTAAGAACGTTCCATTGCCTACTTTATTGTCTGAGCTCTATTTTAACCATGTTTAGCTTCCTTGTGTATATATATCGTGGGCTTACAAGCAAAAGGCATAAGTCAAAAATTTGTCAAAATGGGTTTATATTTTTGTATATCAGTAAAAAACAGTCCATTGTATTCCGAAAGCATGTACATTTTCTTTGAAGCAGTTGATATTCCGTAAATAATTTATAAAAGAATAGACCTTCATTGAAACTTTGAATTGATTATAACTTATAAACCTATTTTTTGACTTAATACCTTTTGCTTGTAAGCCCACGATATATATTATTGCTAAAAACATTACCGTGTATCCCCTTTCTGTACATATATTTAATAACATCATTGTCATAGTATTATCTTGTATATAAATCATAGCCTTTAATATTATTACCTTATTACATTAAAAGCTGTTTCGCATTCTAACTATCGAATAGTTTTAGTTTAGAAAATCTAAGTGGGTATTGCATTTTATCTACCCTTCCTTTTTTTGGCTGTTTTGACATAGCTTATTTAGTTTCTCATAGAGTCTAAAATAAAATATATATTAGATAAATAACGTAAGTTTATTATATATTGTTAGATTCGTGCCATATTCAAGACGCCGCCACTGCCTAAGCGATACTTGGATATTGGAAACACACATACGCATTCGGCGAGTAGAAGACCGAAAAATCAAAAAGACTTATGATCGACGTGGGTTCCTATGCACACGTTTGACGCTCTCTAAATTTTAATTAATAATGATTGTTAATAACTTTCTTGGTATTAATACATTTTATAAGAAGTGAATAAGTGTTTAATTTGGTGAATGTTTATATTTGAATAAAAGACGTATTATTTTATTAAAAAACTCCAGTGGCTTGAATAAAATATAAACTAATAATTATTCAAACAAAAACGATCAATTAAATTTTAAAATATAGTATAATAAGATTTAGGTATATTTTCAGTATTATTAAATTTATGCTCTTATACACTTATTCGTACTTACCTTGTGATCGATTGGTACGAAACGGGCACCGAAGTCAGTTTAATATTATAATACATTTGTTGGATTTGTTCCACTTTGCTAATTAGACGACTGGCCAGTTTCTTGAGTATTAAAAGGTTAAACCATACGTTTATCTTTCCACGACCCTATCTCTCCGATTATTGTAAATAAAATGAATTGAGCTAGTCACTCTTATCTCAAGTGAGAAGAGCTGCATTACAACACCAAACCTTGGGGCAACATAGCACACTAAAACAAAATATAAAACAAATTACAAATTATGATAGGTAAAAAAATCAACATAACCTTAAAAATTTTAATTTACCTTGCCTTATAAAAGTTTTTCGTAATAATACTTTCAATTTATTGAAGATACAGTTCTTAATTAAACACATTTTTTAAATAAGCACAATTAAAATAATCTTATGTTGTTATTTAAAGTATTTAATAGCAAAGGAATGGAATGACACTATTGACAGTGACAGTTTGCTGCTTGATTTGGTACAGTGTTGCCAGAATATGTTTTTGTTATGTACCAGATTTGTCTAAAAAATGTACCAGATTCCTTAAATGTACCAGATTTTTCGACTTTTATTTGCTGTGACATCTAAATTCCTTGAATAGGAAAAAAGGGGTCTTTATTGATAACGAACCCAAACAAGGAACACAGTTTATATATAGTTTACACGTGAACACTGATGCACGCAGAAAGTACTACATCTAGTACAATTGTGAATTGTACTAGACTGGCAACACTGGTTTGGCAACCTTGTTTGTGAGCGGCGCGCCAATTAGTGTGTTCTTTGACAGTTTGAAAGATCTGTTGGCGTGTTGTCTTCTCTTTCTAGCTATATACATTCAGCATATTATCTCACTCGTGTTAGGCTCACTTATCATAATGCGCCACAGACACAGTATACTTAGATATACTGTGACACAGAGACGCGATCAGCCAGAGGACAATGATGTACAAAAAAATATAGATTAACACGTATGAAAATAAAAATATTAAAATTAAATTTATATTTTTATGTTATTTATGTAATATTAAAATAATGTGTTTTTATGAAATTTAACTGGGTGTTCACTGCACAAATGAACCAATGGAGAAACCGCCCCTGGGCGTTATAAGTAAAATACTTTTCGAACATCTAAAGTAACACCATAAAACATTTTTGGTTTATTTCAGTTTTAAAATGGTTTTAATGTGGTAAATAAAAAGATACTGGTTTTAAAGTTACCTTGTAGATATACTGCGGGAACTTAAAAGCCGTTTAGCATTTAATACTGGTTTTAAAGTATCTAATAAGATTCGCTATTAAGGGCAATTAATCTTAAAAGTTTGTATGTCTTGTTGTAGTTTTAAAATGGTTTAGTTTCAATTAACTTTAAAATTACTTAGTTTTATGAAGGATTTGCAGGTTGTTTGGTTTTATTATGTTCTAGATTGTGACGTTTTAGTTTTTAAGTAGTTTTAAAGAGATTATTAATGTAACTAATAAACCCTATTATTAAATCTGCTTGATCTTAGGACAATTTGGTCAGTAGATATTGCGTTTTAAAACTATTTTATTACTTTTCATTATAAGGGCTTTCTTAAATGCAATTAGATAGCTATAATAAAACGGAACGCTGTTATCGTAAAGATTAACTGTACTTCTTGTTTTAATTTTTAATTATTTATTAACAAATGAAACCGCGCCTGCCTGGACCCTACATAAAACAAAAACTAAGGCACGGATACAGACTAAAATTATTGGATTATGTATCAAAATGGGCACAAAAATTAGAAATATAGGTGTGGATAATCTTAAAAAGGATTTTGTTTCAATTCTACCGAATTATCTACTCTACAGTTACTAGTATGTATATGTGAACGGCTATCTACGCCACTGACCATAATATCTAGTGTGCATGTCATGATATATACGGTATTGAAGAATATTGCAGAGTTTAAGAAAAGAACTATTTATTTTAGGCCAATATCTGGATCTGTACTCGCATAACTTTGTCAAAACGATGTAATATTATTTTGCCGCTTTGAATAAATCTTGTTTTAAATTGGATATCTGTGTTTTATTCTCAACCCTGAGAAATAGTTTATATAAAAACCAAACTATTATCCATCACTGTTTGTAATTAAGGTTAAATGTTGGTCCACCTATACACACCATTATAACCACGTGTATACAAATTCGACTTTCGTCCATCTAGATAACGTAATTCATATTTTTATCCAATGTGCTAGAAAACGTTTAACAAAACTATATCGGATTACTCGCAATTAAAGAAGGGAATGGTTGTCCGATTGCTCATAATAGATTGGTTTATTAATGGCCGAACACTGAATGATGATGACGGCGAAATCCGATATCAGATATTTTGTCAAGTGGATGTTTTCAGTGTAAACGAGATGTGTAGTGTAGGATATCAGTGATAATTTAATACAATCGTGAATTCTTGAAAAATAAAAACAAACAAATTTCGCAAACCTCTACAAAATTGGATTTATCATATGTAAATGGTAGTGGTTAGCAAATTTGCGAATTAAATATTTATCGTACCAATCTTGATACCCGCCGCTGTCCTAACGAAAACAAAAACAAATGTGTACTTGCGGATCGCGAGATGATGCACAGGAGGCGAAGGACGAGGGGATAGGAGAACGGGGGGAAGGGGGGCGACACGGAGAAGGGAACGAGAAGATAGATAGAAATGAGAGTCGCAATTAGTTCTAAGAATAATCATAATTAATATGGCTGTCCGAGAGATATTTGAACTGCGGCCAAGATATGTACACGAAAAAAGCTGAATTTAGTTAAAATGTAGCTAATTGGCAACCAGAATAACACGCATCGAAATACTCTAAGAAATATTATTAATCACAATGTAGACGGCGCGTTCAGGTATGGAGTCGAAGAATTATCAAAAGAAAAGAAAAAAAATTGATATGGAGAAGCTGGATCGCGGCCAGTTATTATACTAATAAAATGTAAAATGTAGTGGCTGTGTAAAGAAAAATATAATATTAAACTATAATCCTACTAATATATAAATATGAAAGCTTGGATGTATGGATGGATGTTTGTTGCTCAATCACGCCAGAACGGCTAAACGGATCTGGATTAAATTTGGTATGGTGGTAATTGGTTTTGTAGTGGTTTCAGTCATCATTTTAAAAGTATTTGGAGGAATTTTAAAATTTTTTGACGACTTCCATATAAGGACTCCTTTCCCATTACAGGATACATAATTGCATTTTCATTACTACTGTGTCCTAAACCAAGAGCATGTCCAATTACATGAACAAGTACCATAAATAAGTTGTATTGTTCTTCGGTAACTTTACCATCATATCCAAGATATTAATTCATTTTGTTATTCATATGAAACTGTACATGGAGTAGCTGATGGAAAATACGAGTGAGCCAATATGTTACTGTGGTCATCAAATGTAAATGGACATGCTTTTTTACCATAACAGCTAGCACGATAATTATGTTGTCCTATTGTCAAGGTCATGGTAATATCTTGCCTTGGCTTAGGTATAAGAATATTTTCAAATGTTAGAGTAGTATTCTTTGCCCAGAAGTCAAAAGCCTTTGCAGCTAGTTCGACATACCATCGTAAATGTTTTTTGTTCCATTTAGAATATACAGTAAAAGAATTATCACCCTGAGTACATCTAGGTCTATTTATTAAACGGACGATTTCTTCATTTAACGTTCCGTCAACTGGAAAATTATAGGTTTCTTGAAAATCTACCAATGCATCAGTAAGAGCGTTGTCACTTTTATTTATGTAGTTGAAACGTTGTAAATATATTAAAACTTTATCTTGGTTTGTTATGTTCTGATGAGTGACAAAGCATAGCGACACAAGAAAGAACAAAGAAAGCACGTCTGTATTCTGAAACATTTTAAATGACAATGAACTGTGTATAGTAAAAACCCTGTAATATAGTAAAAACGTGTAATAAATAAAACAAAACAACTTTTTCAAAAATTATTTATTTAAATCGGTAATTAAACATAAAAAAACGTTGAATATCGTCGAAAACGACATTGTAAGTTCTGAGATGCATGATGTACCTCACCTATTGTAAATAGGTCTTCAGCTATCTACAGATATCTACATATCGTCTACAGATATGTACAGATCGTTTACAGATATCTACAGATCGGCCACAGATCGTCTACAGATCGTTTACAGATAGTCTACAGGTTCTATTATTCATTGTCATGGCTTCAAACGAAAAGATTCAACCAAAGGTTCGGATAAATAACTATAAGGTTTAAAATAAAATCAAAAGTGCTAAAAACGTGGAAAATCATCGAAAAACGTCGAAAATCGTTAAAAACGACGTTTTTGAACGCTTCAGAACGCACTATGATGTTTGATGACATTATCAACGTCATGTATCAAGCGTTTCGTTTAAACGTTCTCTGTTTCTATGCTATCAGAAGTAGAGATAGCCGAACGGTGTAAGGCGCTGACAATTGTGGTAAATAACTATAAGATTTAAAATAAATTTAAAAGCGCTATTAAAAATTATCAAAAATTATCAAAAATTATTAAAAATTATTAAAAATTATTAAAAATTATTAAAAATTATTAAAAATTATTAAAAATTATTAAAAATTATTAAAAATTATTAAAAATTATTAAAAATTATTAAAAATTATTAAAAATTGTTAAAAATTATTAAAAATTATTAAAAATTGTTAAAAAATATTAAAAATTATTAAAAATTGTTATATATTAAAAATTAATAAAAATAATAAAAACAATAAAAATAATTAAAAAATTATAAAAATAATAAAAATAATTAAAAAATAATAAAAATTATAAAAAAAATAAGCAGAAAACAAATAAAAATAAAAATCAATGAATATTTATAAAAATTAATAAAAATCAATAAAAATGAACAAAAAAATGTTCTCGAGTAACGAAAACGGTTACCACTTTTAATAATTGAAGTTTTGAGAAATTCCAGCCAAGTAGAATCGAGTCAGCTAGTAAAGATATATAATTCTTGGCATTCTAGATTATACTCTTCACAATTTAACAGACCCCTCCATTTTTAATAAAAAATTTTTCAACATCAATAGCCTTCACCCTCTTATAGAGCTTAATTTTCCCTGAAAATGTCAAGTTGATGATATTTTACGTTTTTGACTTATCGTACTGACAAAAAAACGCATTTTTAAAAATTTTCTAAAATTAGATGAAAAGAATTTTGGTTCAATGTTTTTTTAAATTTGGATCAATATTAAAAATATTGGTTTCTTGAAAGTTTCTTCACAGACTACTGTGTGAAGAAAAATGTGAAAAAAAATTTCTTAATGTAGTGCGACCCATTTTCGACCGGTCGGATCCTGATCTTTGTTTTAATTGCCGCTGATCGATCGAGACTCTAGAACAGTGTTGTCAATACCCAAACTTGAAATTATACGTTGGCTGGGTACAAAAAATACGCTTTTTATACGTCTTTGTAGATTTAGCTTTGTAGCCACATCTTTGCATTTGAAGATATAAAATTTGTGTTACTTGAAGGTTCGGCTTTAGGTTTGTGCCGACAGAATAAATGTAGCAATGCAGATTCGTTCAGACCGACTGCCAAAAGCCAAAAGTTCTAAAGCAAAATGCATTTGAACAATACGAAAAATATCGGTTCAGTGAATCCCGACTCTGGGTCTCTTTTCATTGGTCAATGACATGAGTGTGGCCTTCTCTAAAATAAACAGCCAGCTATCAGTCAGCTCTGTTTGATAAAAGTAGAACAGAAGACACACTGAAACAACTAATTTGTCCAAATAAACTCAGAAATGTCTAAACTTATTTCTAAAAATAAATGGAAATCCAAAAAGATCCACAGTTTTTACCAGAATGTACGGAAATTACACGGAATTTCAAAGAGTTAGAAAAAGATATCGGTAACACTGCTCTAGAAGTTACTGGAAAGTTTTTTTCGTACGCGGGTTCACTCGAAGAGGAAGGGTTTCGAGACAGAACCGGATTTGCCTAGGACGTAAATTTTTTGTATATAAATGGATACATCAGTCTGTCACTGCATTTATAGATAGGACATATTTCTATAACTTAAAATTCATTAGGGACAACCTACAAACTAAAACAGTTATTCATACAATATTGTACAAGGATCAAGAAATTATCCTTGTTCGAATAAAATATATAATAAAATTGTCATACTAGTGAAATACCTTCTGGTTCAATGTACTATGATTTTTCCTGGCTGGCAACTGCAATCTAAGATCTGTTTAATGTTAGGTAGTTTAAATAATTGCCGTAAGAACCCATTTCTTGATGGAACTCAGTCATCGCTTTCTTATAAAAGAGTACCGATGGCATTGTATCCATTTACGCAGTATTCTGTTTTTGAGTTCGATATAAAACACATGACAGACATTTTTTGTGTGTTAAAAAATTGTTAATCTGTATATCGAAAATTCCGAAAATTTCATCAAAGTTGATTTCTCCCAAGTTCTTTTACACTTTTTTGCGTGTATACAAGACTCAAAGCGAACCAACCGTTGCCGCTGCCACAATAAATTTATTGTTGTTTTATATCGTGTACCAATTTCGATTTTTACAATCCATGCAAGGCGGATTACGACTTCCTTTTTTGATACTAACATTTTCATTTCCATAAAGTGGCTCGAATTGAAAGGCAAAGAACATTTTATTGTATGGAACGTATACGAGGCGCCTCAACTGTATTACGAGGATGAGATGACTAATGACCAGTCTGGGCTGTAGTGTGGTATGATTTTGATCATTTATTTATTTATGATTTCATTCATTTGTTTAATGTCATATTTAATTAGTTTTTCTGTTAAATATTGTAAGTTTGTGTTCAGTGGTGTGTATTTGACGGTTTTTTGAATAATCGAATTACAATCTGTCATAAAATATTTTTACATAGGGTTTGTGTTTCCCACGGAAAATGAAAAATAAATCAATTTATTTTTTTGTTTCATTTTATTCAATACATTTTCGGCTAACTAGCAGAAAGTTCAATTTTAAAAAGCCCGCTCCTAGCGATCATATTAAATTTAGTATCACTCCAATTTGATAGATAGCAGCACATCGCTTCAGAATTTTTATCATTGAGTTTCCCATCTATTCACACTCCAATATTTATGTGTACCTAAATCTTTCTGTCATACATTCTTACGATTCCCATTTTTATAATTATTATTTTGTATATTATTAAATTTTTAATTTTAGGATAATTGTTACCTATTACTTTTATGATCCCAAATTTGTGTTATCAATCTATATAATATTCTAAATAAAATTATTTATTATTATAATAATGTTTATTATACAGGGTAGTCCACCGGTAACGCCTCGGTCTATATCCAAAACTAAACTTTTTTTAAAAATGTCTTTTTACGGTGAGATGTATATCAGAAAAGGCAACCATTTAAAAATAATTTCAATAATACAGGGTGCTCCAGGAAATTGGAATATATCAAAGTTAGGTTATTTTAATCGGGACACCCTATATTTTATTGCATTTTTGAAATCTACAAATAAAATTAGTGTAACTTTGTTTAGGGGTTGTTATACCTAGAGTCTATCATTTTTGATATATTAGAGGATTTTCAAAATTTTGGGGTGTTTAAAAACTGCAAATATATCTTACATTTTTTTAAATTTCAAAGTGATTTTTTTAAGGTACATTAAGCGTCTTCTGGGCTGTAACCTCAAATACTTACTGATCAAAAATATCGTATAGGGTGTTTACGAAATAGATATTTATTTTATGTAGATTTAAACACCAAAAACACCCAGTATATTTTAACATTATTAGAAATATCTTTCGAAACTCTTTCAAACAATATGCATAGGTATTCCCTATACCTATATGTATGTTATTGTTTTAGAGAATAGTCTAGTTCTTATAATTTATGTAAATAATTCATTAAATTTAGTTAATCAAGGTGTCTGGGCATTGATTATCAATTTATGTCATTTTAATTTAAATTGTTTTCAATAGGTATTTTGTGTTTTGTGCAATGTTATTATTAAAATGAAGCAATATTCTATGCAAGAAATGGTGGATATGATTCACCATAGGTGAGTGTTATGAAAACTGTTTTTTAGCAATACGGGTTTATGCCCAAAAGTATTCAGACAGAAATCAACCGGATAAGAGAACTTTTGAAAGAGTTTTAGAACGTTTTCGTACAACAGGCAGTGTTGCATATTCAAAACAAACTGTGAGTAAACCCGTAGTTGATAATGAAGATAACGAATTTCTAGTATTAGGTTCAGTAAAGGAGAATCCTCACATTAGCACCAGGGAAATTTCGAAGCAAATGGATATACCTAGAACCAGTGTAATGAGAATTCACAAGAAACACAGATTCCACCCTTACCATATCCAATTTCATCAACATTTATATGGTACTGATTTTCAACGACGCATAGATTTTAGTTTATGGGCGCTAGAACAGGTAGGAGAAAATAGAGTCTTTTTCGATTTTGTCTTATTTACAGTCGAATCCACTTTCCATAACAATGGCTTAGTAAATCGCAATAATTTCCATTATTATGATACAGAAAATCGGCACCTATTTAGAACTATTGGCCGACAAAACAGATGGAGCATAAATGTTTATGGGGGGATTATTGGAGAGAAAGTTATAGGCCCATATATTTTTAATAGTCATCTAAATGGAAATAATTTTTTGAGGTTCCTTCGTTCAGATTTGTGGCTGCTTTTTGAAGATACACCATTAAACGTACGGCAACAAATGTGGCTACAATTAGATGGTGCTCCTTCTCATTTTGCGCGGGACGTGAGAAATTACTTAGACCGGAAATTTCCTAGTAAATGGATAGGAAGAGGAGGCCCATGCCATTGGCCACCTAGATCACCCTGTTTAACACCCCAGACTTTTTTTTATGGGGTTACATAAAAAGTCTTGTATACAATACCCCAGCAACCACGCCAGAAGATATGAAGAAACGAATTAAGAATACATTAGCATTTGCAACTATTACGCCGGATATGCTAAAAAGAGTAAGAAATTCGTTTGAACGAAGGATCACAATGTGTATTCAAGAAGACGGTCATCATTTTGAACATCTATTAAGTTAATTTATTATCTTGTATTAGTTTGTAATTCGTGTTTCAAAAAAAAAATGTAACAATGTTAGTAAAACTATCACAGATAGGTATAGGGAATACCTACATCGTTTGAAAGGGTTTCGAAAGATACTTCAAATAACGTTAAAATATATTTGGTGTTCTATTTAAAATAACGAAGTTTTTAGTGTTTAAATCTACGTATAATAAATATGTATTTCGTAAACACCCTATATAATAATTTTGATCAGTAAGTATTTGAGGTTACAGCCCAGAAGACGCTTAATGTACCTTAAAAAAATCAATTTGAAATATTAAGAAATGTAGGATATATTTGAATTTTTTAAACACCCGAAAATTTTGAAAATCCTCGAATATATCAAAAATGATAGACTCTAGGTATAACAACCCCTTAACAAAGTTACACTAATTTTCTTTATAGATTTCAAAAATTCAATAAAATATAAGGTGTCCCGATTAAAAAACCTAACTTTGATATATTCCAATTTCCTGTATAAATAAAAGATGTAGTTTTTGCAGGGGCGGCTTAATCACAGCCCTAGGCATACCACTGATTTTTATATGCGTTTTTTTGTACAATAACTCCTGATCTACTCTTATTTTTGTTGATATGTTAAGTCCAGGACGGACGAATTGCTCTAGAAATTCAGTTAAAAAATTGTAAATAGCTTGTTAACTAAGAAGAATACAAAGTTCATTTTGCTATAAAAAAATTTTTAGTTGGAATAGGAAAAATAAAAAACGGTCATAAGTCATAACCAAATAACTATTATTATAAAATTATTTGGTTTAGATTTTTTTCTGTTTTCAGACAGTACCTAACCCTTGGATTAAACCGACGATACCCAAAGTGATCTATATCGACCCCCAGGGTTCCATGTGAACAAAAAAAAAAAAGAAATGGTTGCATGTGAGATGTAAACAAAATTCACGATAGTCTTTGGAGACCCCTGGATTAAAAAATATAAAATCCTTAAAAAGTGTAACATTGACTACGACGCTGATGTTGTGTGAAAATGTGTTCAGTCACTGGGAAGATCTCGAAAAATAATCTAAAGTCGAGTTATACTATAATGGCACGTACATGCACCGTTTTATCTGTAATAAAAAAGATGTTTTAAACATGATGAAAACGAAAATAATTCTCTACACGAAAGATTACATTGACGAGAGTTGCGCCTTTTTCTTTTTCCTTTTTTTGCATTGAAACACAAATGTGATCTGCAAAATCTTCAACAATTAATTGCCTGTGGATTTTCTGTACAGTCATTATTGTATTAATATAATAATAATTTTTAGAATTCAAGTATGACCAGAATTAATTCAGATCATGTTTATGTAAGAAATATGACGACAACGAAAACGATGCTGTGTAATAAGACACTCCAAGAAACTTAAGACTTTACTTATGGGATATTTCGAAGATATGCTTAAGCATACAGTATTGATTGGTAAACGAACCAGAAACAAACTGTTCTGTCTGATATTATATACAGTATGGTTCAAATGAAAGGAATAAATTCATTATAATGGAAGTAGTTGGTTTTTAGAAAAAATTCTCGGACAGGTCAATTGTGTTTGCTCAAAGCGCAATTTTTTAAATAGAATTCAATTTTCCCCCACTTCCCGTTTTTGGGCAGTGACGTCATTGACAATTTTTTTAAATAGTAACCCCAATTTTTTTGAATAAAAGTCATTTAAAGATCAGATACATAAATTTTATTTTATTTTGAAACACAATAAATGAATAAAAGATTTTTTGTAATTAAGTGCTTCATCTAAAAAAATAATAGTAATAATAATAATAACAAAAAGAATTTAATGACAATTTCACAAATTCTTTTTTATTATTATTAATATTATTATTTTGTTAGATTAAGCACTTAATTACAAATAATTATCTTTTATTCATTTATTGTGTTCTCAAAATAAAATAAAATTTATGTGTCTGATCTTTAAATGACTTTTATTCAAAAAAAATTGTTATGTAAGATATTTCAAATATTATGTTTCCGAGTAGGAAATTGCAAGATCTATCAAAATCAAGAAAAAAAAATTGGGGTTACTATTTAAAAAAATTGTCAATGACGTCACTGCCCAAAAATGGGAAGTGGGGGAAAATTGAATTCTATTTAAAATATTGCGCTTTGAGTAAACAAAATTGACCTGTCCGAGCATTTTTTCGAAAAACCAACTACTTCCATTATAATAAATTTATTCCTTTCATTTGAACCATACTGTATAATACAATCGTTACATTTTAAATATAATTGTTTTGTTTTATAAAATAAAGTAGTTTATTTACGATATTCTTACATTTAATACTATTTTCGGGCAGACACGAATTGAGAACCAAAATGAAAATATTAAGAAGGGTTTATTTTTGTACCTGAAAATATGACACGAATTGAGGACCAGGCTTCTGAGAAATAATTATAGTAAGTGCACCGAATTGCGGATTAGGGATTAAGGTTGTAATGATGATTCATTGCGTTAACGAGCATTTTATTACTTTACTTTCGAAATTCTAATATATATTTGAAGTGAGTGTTTTGTGTTTAGTTTATTTTGAGCAGTCTTGTAAAAATGAGTGAAATTAAAATGATCTTAAGTGAAAAGGGAAAGTCGTTACTTGTGTGGGATGATTATAAGTTTCGTGAAAAAAAGGTTCTTAAAAGTGGTGAAAAGTTTTGGACTTGTACTGTAAGTAAATGTAACGCAAAAGTATTTACGCTAGGTTCAGATAATATAATTTCTCGAAAAGAAACAGTGCACAATCATGAAAATGACATAAAGAAATTAAATAGACAAATTTTGAGTGTAGCAAGCAAACGGAAAGCTGTAGAAGATATCACAGAACGGCCATCGAAAATCATACACTCTGTTTTAAGGGAAAACAGTGATACAATGGACGCTTTGACAAGAAAAGACATTACATACATAAGAAATAATATGTATTACAAAAGACGTCAAGTCCAAGCACGTTTACCAAGCAATGTATCAGATGTTTTCGATATTTTACCAACATTAAATTTGACAACAATTAAAAATGAACCATTTCTCTTGGCCACTGATAATATTAACAATATTGTAGTATTTTCGTGCTATACTAATTTAAAATTTTTGTGTAGTAGTGACAAAGTGTATCTTGATGGAACATTTCGATATTGTACGAAACATTTTTTACAGTTGTTCACACTTCATATCGTAGAAAACGGCCATTATATACCAGTAGCTTTTTGTTTATTACCGAATAAACTTCGTTTAACATACGAAAGACTTTTCGTTATTCTTAAAGAAAAGTGTTGTAATGCTAATTTAATATTTGTTCCAAAAATTATTGTAGCTGATTATGAACTAGCTATTCACAAAGCAATTTCTGCGCAATGGCCCACCACAAAGATCATTGGATGTAGGTTTCATCTTGGCCAAGCTTGGTACAGAAAAATACAGAGTTTGGGATTGGCTAAAGAATACCAAGATGAAAAAAGTGCAACTGGAAAATGGATGAGGTATCTTTTTGGATTGTCTTTTTTAAAACCCGAAGAAGTTGGAGAATGTTTTGCTTTGGATTTGGCTGAATTTCAGCCCGATCATATGCATAAAGCTGTGGTAAATTTAGCTGACTATTTAGTAAAGAATTATATTGAAGAAAATTCTTTATTTCCACCAACAATTTGGGCTGAAGCTGTTGTAACTACAGAAAATTCTACCAATGCATGCGAGTCCTTTCATTCTAGATTTAATTCAAATTTCTATTCAATGCACCCTTCATTGTATTTATTTGTAAATGTTTTGAACAATTTTCAAACAGATACTTATATTCGTATTAACAGCCTTAAGGAGTCTGTTAAATGTAACAACAAAATTGTTAGACGAAGATTAAATATGTTAACTTCAAAAATGTTAGAATATAAAAATGGTTCTATAAAACGAATAGATTTTGTAAAATTCGCATCAAATTATCATAAAGTGTATTAAATGTAAATAATATGTATATGTTTAAAAAATTAATTATAAATTGTAAATTGTGCAATAAATATCTATTTTTATCTGAATTCGTACTTTTCTTCAAATTTTGCAAATCCATCAGAAGACAAATAATAATATTATAAATGGGTATAGTGATAAGATACTTCAATTATTGAGAAGTTTGTTCCTCAATTCGTGTCATATTTCCAGGTACAAAAATCTCTCTCAGTAATCTAGTTAACGCAATGAACCCTCATTACCACCTTAATCCCTAATCCTTAGTACGGTCCGCAATTCGGTGCACTTATTTGGTCTGTGCAGGTAGTGGTCCTCAATTCGAGAACACCGCTATTTTCAATTTAAATATGAGGGACGAGCTATATAAATTTCTTGTATAATTTTTTACTTTCCTATCTGTATACAGATATAAGGAAAGTATAGGAATCATGATTTTTTTTGACCTCGAGTTTTCGACGCATTTTTACGTTTTGAGGTCCCCTGAATCCGTTTTGACTATTTTCGCGATGATGTCTGTGTGTCGCATAACTCATGAACCGGTACACAGAAAAACACCAAATTTTAAACTTAAGCTTTGTTCCAACGTCCAATGAGCTGATTAGATTTTGGGCAGAGTCGGAACATCTAGGGGGGTACTTTATAGGTGGTCATTTTTATATTTTATGGAATATATCTGTTATTTACGTTTGGGGAAAAAATTCTTCAAATAAAAGTAACTTCTTATATTATTATCTAAAATTTTTGTTCTATATAAAATTTTCCTAAAATGGTCCGTATTCGAGAAATTTGACAAAATGTAAAAAAATATTTTTTTTATAAAAATTGTTCGAACAAAAGTTGTTTGTAATATAATTTTCTATAATTTTTATCCTTTACATAATTTCTCTAAAATGGACTGTATTCCAGATATTTGAGAAAATGTGTAAATTTCGAAATTTGAAGAAAACTCAAAAACGAATAAAGAAAAAAAACAATAAATTTTAAACTTAAGTTTTATTTCGGACTGACGTGAAATGATTAGATTTTGGACAAAGTCCGAACATCTGGGGGGTATTTTATGGGAGGCCGTTCTTATATTTTATGGAATATATCTGTTATTTATGTTTGGAGAAAAAAATAGTTCAAATAAAAGTTACTTCTAATATTATTATCTATAATTTTTGTTTTATGTCAAAATTTCCTGAAATGGTCCGTATTCGAGAAATTTGACAAAATGTGCAAAATTCTGATTTTTATGAAAAGTGTTGAAATAAAAGTTGTTTGCGATATCGATCTCTATAATTTTTATTTTTACATGATTTTTCTAAAATGGACCGTAATGGAAAAATTGTAGGAAAAGTGCTAAATTTAAATATTTTAGTATTTTCGTTTTCAATGAATATCTATAGAAAAATGTTTCGAGGTAGATGTATGTGGAAAATGTATATATTTAGTTTATCCTCTAAAAATTTATGGAGGTTCTGCAATAGGTTGTACAAAATTACCGGAAAAAGCCTGTAATAACTAGATAGGAAAGTCATGTGTTGGACACATCAGATTTTTTCTAAGATTCTTGGATTGGAAAAAACTAAGTCAAGCAGACGATGGTATTTATTTTCTATCAAATTGAATTGATTTTAGTTGAAAAAAAAATTGGTAAATGATTGTATGACGTTTAATTTAGACCTATGATTTTTTATTTCATAAAATATGGTATATTGAAATCTCCTAGTATTAGAAATTTTAATAATGTAGTTTATTTTTTGTAAGAAGAATCAATTCTATTTACTGGAGTAGAGCTACAAACACCAGATGTATCAATCATAACCGCATTTAATTCTTCTTTAACAACACAAATAACTCCTCTCTTTGAAGTTTCTGTAATGTCGATGAATTTTGTAAACAAAATACTACAATTATTTATTACACAGAACATAAAGCTAATGGCTAATAGGTTTAGTTGTCGAAGCCAAAGACATCCAATAAAAAAAATTAAATTAAAAGTAACCAAAGATTTACTATATTTAAATTTGTTTTTTTTTTGTATTTGTTATTTTTATAAATAATGTCACAACGAACATAAATCTATGATACAATAACAAAAGTGTTCATTAAAGTAGAAATAACTGTTAAAAAGGTATTTGTTAAACTTGTTAGTTTTTTTTTTATTTTTTTATTATCAATTATTGTTTTTTTTTTTATTATGAGTAGTCGAGAAGTAAGTACGGAATTTGGCATAAAAAAGCGTGAAACTTCCACACAGCGGTCGCAGCCTCATCGACCGATGAAATTTATAAATAACCCTATGTTTCATAGGTAATCTCGATTCTCAAAATAAACCACTTTAACAGAACCGGACTTCCAACATTTTTACACCTCACCTTAAGAAATAGGAAATATCGTATACATGTTATAATTTCCAGTCACATAAAAATTTTAATGTGGGGTTGATTCAATTTTTCTAAAAGCTTTATAAATTAAATTAAGAACAAATTAAAACATAAATAAAACCTAAATTTCTTTATTTTTATCTACTCACCAGGGGCGGTTTCTCCATTGGTTCATTTGTTCAGTGAACACCCAATTAAATTTCATAAAAACACATTATTTTAAAATTATATAAATAACATAAAAATATAAATTTAATTTTATTATTTTTATTTTTATACGTGTTAATCTATATTTTTGGTACATCATTGTCCTCTGGCTGAGCCCGTCTGTGGCACAGTATACCTAAATATTCTGTGAACCTAACACGAGTGAGACAATATGGTGAATGAATATAGCTAAAAAGAGAAGACAACACGCCAACAGATCCTTCAAACTGTCAAAAAACGCATTAATTGGCGCGCCGCTCACAAACAAGGTTGCCAAACCAGTGTTGCCAGTCTAGTTCAATTCACAATCGTACTAGATGTAGTACATTCTGCGTGCATCAGTGTTCACGTGTAAAATATATATATTGTGTTCCTTGTTTGTTTGGGTTCGTTATCAATAAAGACCCACTTTTTTCCCCTTCAATGAATTAGATGTCACTGCAAATAGAAAAATCTGATACATTTAAGGAATCTGGTACATTTTTTAGATAAATCTGGTACATAACAAAAACATTCTGACAACAGTGTACCAAATCAAACAAACTGTCATTTCATCTTCCATCTTTATGAAACGGTTTTAATAAAATTAAGATTATTTTATTATTTGTGATCATTTAAAAAAATGTATTTAATTGAAAACTGCAACATTAATAAATTGGAATGATGTGTGTCAATTTAACTATTGTTCCCGAAAAACTTCTTTAAGGCAAGGTAAATAAAAACTTTTTAACGTTATGTTATTTTATTTACGTATAATAAAGTTTTGTGTTTAAGACCATCCAAAGACTACTTAAAAATGGTCTATTTTGTACCCAATTGTAAATACTATGAAGTAAGAAGTAAGCAAAAAAATTTTTTCCCACAAAACCCTAAAAGGAAAAATTTTATTATTCTGATGAGATAACTACTTACTTGACATCATTATGGAAATGGAAATGTACAATAAAAATTTGATAAAGATAAAGAGACAAATGGTTTTTCACTTTAAATGTCTGAATCGGAAAAATGGATCAACCAATTAATTTAATATACTCGATGAGAAATTTTACCTATGAAATGGTATGTACATTTAAATAATTTAACTATATAAAGTTATGTTTGCCTGTAATTATCAATCGTCTAACCTAGATTGTTTGTAGCATACAAAACAGAAATCTTTTATTTTAATGACATTTTTTTATTGCCTTGTTTGTATAATTTAGTATTTTCAAAAATATTAGATGTTTGGTAATTTGGATCACTGCAGGCATTAAATAAAAATAAGGCTGTTGGTAAATTAGTTTACAGTTGGTAATAAAGTATGTCTCGAAAAAAGCAATAAGTATCAAACATAAATTGTGATTTTCATTAGGCACTTAACAAGTCACTTCCCACATATCTACATTAGACTGGGCCAAAAAAATAAAACAATTTTTTTTTCTTAGCGGAACTATGAAAATATTGTTCATGACGACAAAAAAAAATTTTCCTGAAAGTTTGAGCCCTTAATAATAATATTAAGAGGGGCATCATTGCAGTTATTGATTTTTTTTTGCGTTTTTGCATAAATTTCGGACTTGGTCAATTTTAAAAAAAATTTTCATCTCTTTTCCTTGTAGGAAATTAAATTCCCCACAAAAAAGCTCTCTTAGTAAATTTTCGTAAGACGAGTCTATTCTTTGTAATCTTAATATTTAAGTTCATTTTGGAAATCCCAAATGCAAAGTGAAAAATTGAAAATATATACCAATGTTTAAGGCTCGATTTAAAGGAGAAGAAGTCCTTTGATTATAAAAAAAAATCTGATTAAATATGGGGGATTTAAGGGGGATTGAAATTAAAAAAAAATCAAAAATGAAAAGCGATAATAACATGAAATTTTTAGTAAAAATCAATCTCTATAAGTAAATGAGGCCTATTGATTGTAAAAACAATCTAGTTGGAAATGGGGGTTAAGGGGCTCTGTTAAACTGTTTAGAGTATCATTTAGAATGCCAGGCATTATATATATTTATTCTAGTTTGTGTATGTGTATTATTATGTATTGTGATGGGACTGATCTTATAAAATAAACATTTAAAACATTTTAGTTCTTATTTAATTTGCCAATAAAAGGTATTTAAAAAATATATTTTTTATTTGACATCTGTGACAAATTGTGAAAATGATTAAACTTACAATAAAAACTAAAAAATGGTAGGTAAAGTTCCATATAAAATTTTTTACACAAAAATCAATATCAAGCTTATTACAAAATCTAATATAATATATTATCAGAGGGGTGCGGGCCGTTGCAAATTAAACACATGACGAAGGCGAGTCAATAGATTGTTTATCTATTAGTTTTGTTAATAGATTTCAGTGCGAAGGGTGCCACATTACGGTTAGAAAAATGTTACTTGCAGAGGGTCAGGCCGTGCGCGATTAATAACTTATTTTTTG
The DNA here is from genome assembly GCA_927349885.1 of Psylliodes chrysocephalus. Classification (NCBI taxonomy): domain Eukaryota; kingdom Metazoa; phylum Arthropoda; class Insecta; order Coleoptera; family Chrysomelidae; genus Psylliodes; species Psylliodes chrysocephalus. The sequence continues at coordinate 5,178,043 of OV651813.1, forward strand.
ACTTTTTTGAAGAAAGAACATTTTAGGACAAAGTTAAAGATTTGCAGCAGGGATAGATATATAGAATTAGATTTTCCAAATTATTTCTTATAACGACATGATCAGCGCCTTAAAGTACGTAATATTGTCACCTTTTTCTATCTTGAATAATAGCAATGTTTAAAAAAAATTAATATTTTGTTTTTTGAAGCCTATTGGCTTATTGTGTTTTACCCCATGTTAGTTCATAGCACCCACTCTATCACCTTTGTACCTTGTACAAGTTTGTACAGATCCTTGGGTGAGTGGGTTCTATACGTTGTTGGATTAACCTGGGGTTGTCCAAAAAAGAGCCTGTCTTTTGCGATCTAGAGCTTCGCATTCGCACAGTATGTGTTTGGCCGTTTCTGGTTCCCCATTGTACATGCCAATTTTGTTCAAGTGTCCCTTTACTGGGGCGTGCCCAGTCATGAACCCTGTTATCACTTTCAACTGGTTCCTATTCATTAAGAGTAGTTCTCCAGTTCTTTTGGGACATGGTCTGCCTATGAAGGCTTTTCCATGTGCCTGTTTTGGGGTGCTTCCCCAATAGTTGATATGTTGTTCCCGAATCCAGTCATTTATAAAACCCCGAACTGTACTTATTGGTACTCCTGGGTTTGTGTCTGGTTCCGGTATTTCTTCTGACCCTCTTTTTGCAAGTTCGTTAGCCTTTTCGTTGCTTTCGATCCCTTTGTGACCCGGCACTCAAAATAGTTTTACTCTATTTCGGTCTGCCAGTGTTCTTAGTTCTTCGATGCATTCCCATACCAGCCTCGACGTAACTTTCTGACTCGATATGGCCTTGAGTGTCGCTTGGCTGTCTGACATTATTTGAATATGCTGATTTTCGACAGCTCTTTCATTGTTCGTTTTGCACATTGCAAAATTGCGTATACCTCGGCCTGAAATACCGAGGAATGTATTCCTATAGCATAGCTATGGTTAGTATCAGGGTTTTTGGAGAATACTCCTGCCCCAGTGCCTTCCGCAGTCTTAGACCCGTCTGTATACCAGGTTTGTTCCTGTCGTTGGGCATTGGGCTCCCTTATGGTGATCTCCGCTCTTTCCTGTATTAAAACCTCAAAGGGAGTATTAAAAGAGTACCTCTTGGTTATGTGGTCTGATCTCATGTCTAGCACGTCTCCTGTCACTAACCTTGAGATACTCATGTGACCTGGCCTAATGTCAAGATTTCCCAGTGTATTCCCTAATCTGTAAGCACCTAATCTTGCCTCCCCTTGTATCACATAGTGAAGAGGTGGGAGTCCTATTAGTGCTTACATTGCAGCAGTGGGGGTTGTTTTCATTGCCCCCGTTATTCCGAGGCAGGCAAGTCTTTGTACCTTGCTTAGCCTCGTTATTGCTTTCCTTTGCTGTGTCTTTGGCCACCACACCAAAGCTGCGTATGTTATTATGGGTCTCACCACCATGTTATAAAGCCAGTATACCATGTCTGGTTTTAACCACCATTTTTTTCCAAAGGATCGCCTTGCCATCATTAATGAGGTTTCCGCTCTCCTTGTGGTTCTTTCTAGATGCTGGTTCCAGGTAAGTCTCGAGTCAATCATAACCCCGAGATATTTTACCTCCCCCTTAAGCTGGATGCTTGCACCTCTTAGGTTTAGAGGCCCTAGTTCCTCCAATTTCCTCCTGCGGGTGAATGCAATTATGTCAGATTTGTTTGGGCTAATGTTTAGTCCTTCCGCCTCTGTCCATTTTGTTACTATATTTAGAGCCTCTTGCATTCGATCTCTTACTATAGTATTGTATTTTCCCTGTGCCATGATCACTAGATCATAATATTTTGTTCTTATACATCTCTAGAAATACGTTTTCTTTCATCACCTGCACAAGCAGTTTTAAGTAATTTTGTAAAATAAAGTTGTAATTGCGCACGAGCTTATCCATTGTTTTTGGCTTAAAAAATTCAGGAGGAGGAAGGCCCTTAACTGGTTTTGTTGAAAACATCTATTATATAAAGAACATTAATATGTTTTATTGTACTAGCGTTTGTATTCTAAATTGTTTTAAAAAGCCGTCCAGTCTTGCCCATTATAGGGTTAAAACGAAACAAAACTAATAAAATAACATTAGTCCGATCCTGTAGGAAAGCTTCCACTTTGGTGAAAATCGGCGTTGTCCTGGCTAACGCATCGGTGTGGTTGTTTATTTTGCAACCTAGGTTTCCAAAAT
>OV651813.1:7760756-7762607 GCA_927349885.1 Psylliodes chrysocephalus
TTACTTGTAGGTATTTGCTATTGAAAACAAAAAACCTAAGTTCTATATCATCTTGGTATACATTAATGACACAAATATTTTTTTAAATAAAAATATGCAGTTTTCTTCAATTAATAAAATTTTTACGGGAATGGAAGTTAATAGGGTTCTAGATGGGTAAAAAAACACTGTAAATCTTAAAATATTGTTAGAATTAGAAATAAATTGCCTTACTTTTGATAATAAATGATTATTGGATAGTACCTACCTAAGTTTTTTTTGTGCAACTTGGCAAAACGTAAAACTAGCATCTCTGAGCTATGATTTGAGACAATTGTGCAATATTTTTATTTAAAAAAATTAATTGTTATTATTAATTTGCACAAGATATGGAACTAAGATTTTTTTGTTTACAGTTATACCTACAAGTAGGTATGCTCAGTTTTTTCATAAACTTAAACTAGACTATGAATCAAAATGATAAAACCAACTAAATAGGTACTTTACCTCAATGATGTCTCTCAACAAGCTGCATTTTTAACATGATGGATTTTCACCATTTCTAATCATTTTGTTGTTGTTGTTGTTTTTTCCAAAAAAAGTTATTACTGCCAGCAGACAGACAAATTTTGATGACATTTTACGAGAGGTATAAGCTTTGTCCCAACATCTCACAAAACCGTAATATTACGGTCATCGTCATGCGCAGTAAATAAAAACCTATCAATAAAGCCCAAAGTCGAACGGTTTTTATTCACTGCGCATGACGATGACCGTAATATTACGGTTTTGTGAGGATGTTGGGACAAAGCTATAATCTAAAAATGATGATGGTATAAAAACAAAACTATAACATAACCTCAAAATAGGAATTATACTTAATAAAACGCTTGCCATGAAAAAATAATATCTGCGAATAACTGTAATCAATACTTTACAAAAGAAAAAATATATATTCAAGCCATTATACAGCGATTTCAACAATGAAATTGATTGAAGAAAAATACGTGTTTGGTAAATTGTGCTGAATAATTGAATACGTACGTTTGACCAGTGTTGCCAACACTCCGCTTCGGTTTCCCGCTGGATTGGTATATTAAAACCGCTAGAATCCGCTAAAAGCATTGAACTCCCGGCTAAAAGTGAAATTATACTTAATACAGTGACAATGTACATGGATCTTACCAAATTTATCAACTTACCAATACAGATGAAAAAATCACGCTTGAAAGAGTAACAAATGAATAATAAAATCATTAAAGTGTTCGTTTATGGCAGTGATCATCTAAAAAAGACAAAAACTCGAGAACAAGTCACAAATATATTGTATATTATGCGTGCACAAGATTTATTTTTCTATCAATTTTATTTAAATTTTTTCAAAATTAAAAACCGCTAAATAAAGTTTTTACCCACTAAATTGAAAGTGAAACCGCTAGATCTAGCGAGAAAACCGCTAGGTTGGCAACACTGCGTTTGACATGATGTAGGCGTTTCGTAGATTTATATGTACGAGGAGTGTTTCTTATTGTATGGTATTATGAGTTTTGTTTATTAGTTAAATAATTGTTAATTAAATGTTTATAATAGTATTTTTGGGAGTTATTAGGTTTAATTTAGAGATTAAGTTTATTTTGATGCGGAACAGAAGTGTTTTTATATTTATATTTGTGCTTATGTACTTATAGTTTAATATATTATGTAGTCCTGGTTAACAACAAGCACGGTTAATCCTTACAGTCCGCAGACGAGTGCTTAGTTGAGTTTCATACTAATACGATAGTGATTTGACAGACCATTGGGGGTTGGCTTTATACTAGAGCTAGATAGAAATACCTGATTAATTCGGAGTGGCCATTACGTCTTAAGTCT
>OV651813.1:7763107-7793107 GCA_927349885.1 Psylliodes chrysocephalus
AAATCTTCATCTTATTACTACACAAAACAAACACCAAAAAAATATCACTTAACATTGCTCACGTACTAAACACAACTTGGACTGACTTTGACAGATAACATCATTTTGAGTGATACACAACTTATTTTCGCACATGCGCGTTACAAAACGGTACACTAAAAACACCAAGCTGTCGCTTCTCCTTGATCGTTATTCTCGGTCCAAACCGCGCATGACGTAATGCGGGACGAACTTTCAAGTTATTTTGACACTTTTCGATTGAGTAGTGTAAAATAATTTAATAATTTATATGTTTTTGTATTAGTAGTGACTATATTTTCCTAACAGGGAAGAACTAAATTAATGTTTAAAATGCCGGGCTGCGCAGTGGAGATATTTCCGAATGCCACAAAATATGGGTAAATTCTTATCGAAGAAAGGCCAAACATAATTGAATTTGCCCTATCCATTTTGAGGAAAGTAGTTGTGAGATTCCTCTTAAACGTAGACGCAAGAAAAGGAAACTGAATTCCACCAGGTGCACGGGCCTCATTAAGTAAAGAAAATAAATCGGTATTTAAAAATTTTAGCAGATAAAACAGTAGTTTCCTGTCCCAATACAACGGTCCTTTTAAAGTAATGCCATGCATATGCAGGACACGAACAAATATAAGAATACGATAAATGAACAGGAAAATTTAATGAGTATTTTCCAAGTAAACTTGACAAAAAATGTTTAAGTTTACCAAATAAAAAGTAATGTTTTTGTGTACTTACTTTTTGTAAATAAATAATTTGTTTCTGGACACTTATTTTTATTTCACATAATTAAAAAAGAGATTGCAAGAAAACTACTACGCCCGAAAGTACAAATTTAAGTCAAACTTGTATTTTTAGTTTATATCTTTTACTTATCTTATGGCCAGGTTATGGATTTTGTCACAAAATACCTATAATTTATAAAAAAAACTAATATTTTTATTAGTATTATTTACCTTAAACCTTCATATTTGTAAATGAATATACAAAATAACCAATAAAGCTTAAGTAACTGCATAAAATCTAAAATTGACAAAATATCAAATTTTAAACACTATCTCCCATTTAATGCTTATAATTCTATGTCCCACGTGACGTCACCGTCAGTCAGCTTCATGCGCAGGAACATACCGTTAGTCTGTGTATCGTGCAAGGTTCAATCAGTCTAATTGTGTAGTACCTACTCCAGTTAATCAGTAGGCTATATTGAATTGTTAAAAATAATTTATTGTATAATTTTACTTTTGCTAATAAACATTAAATTATTGATCCATAGTCACTTTAAGAAGGAATTACGTCTATATTCAATGAATTATGGACCTTCGGCACGCCCTTTTTTTTACTACAACTATGTGGCTAATAACTACAGATCGCGCTGAAAGATGAGTTAAAATTTTCACTGTTGAGTGGCCCATCTTTTATGGTTTCAAGATCGTTGTTGGAACATTCCTCTGAAACAAACTCTACCCTCGTAGTACTTAAATAACAAATACAGCCTAACTTATAGACAATAAATAACAAACAAAATCCATCTGACATTATATTTTATTTAGACTACATTTCAGTGGCACTCTTAGCATCACTCATCCATTTTATTTAGGTATTTTCATAAATATCATCACAATCTGTTCCCGTTCCGAAAACTCAACGTCTTCTTGCTTGACAGGTTATTTTTATGTATTTCCTAATTTGGTCCCATGTATCTATTACGTATATCCTTGTCGTTGTCGATAACATGTTAAGCACAGCTTCAGGGAGTCCAGCGTACGGATCAAATAAAGGAAAAAAAACAGAAACGCCAAATTATTCTGATTTATAAATTGTATGTTTTCGGTCAGAGATAATTTTTCTTTTATCATAATTAAATGTATAACTGTATAACTGTAGGGGAGATGTGGGAGAATTGGGACATTTTTTGGTTTTAAATTTTTGTAATGATTAATTTTTATTATTTTAATAAAATAAAAATACGTACGTATACCTTCATTTAATTGCCAACTATGTACAGCATTTTGTTAATTTTTTTAAACAACTAATGTTTCTATAAATTTTTTTATAAAGTAATGATTTTTGTCCCATATCTCCCTTTTATAAGGGAGAGTTGGGTCCGATGATGGGGAGAGGTGGGACAACCCAAATAAAGACCAAAAAGACAAAAAACTATTTTAATTCAAAACAACACTTTACCAAAAAAGTATCTACAATGGTAATATAAAACAAAATAAGTGATTATTAAAAAAAAATCATAATATTAAATATTTTAACGTGATATTTTATCGTAAATCTTTAATATTTTGAAAATATCTTGCCTTAAACTCTACCATATTTTGGATACGAGCAGTACCAGGCTTTTGTATAGGAAGTGGCAATCTTTTAAAAATATCTTCAATTGCAATCGTCCGCTTTTCCTGAACTGGCGGAAAATCAAATTGAAATGTTTTATGTTTCCTTCTTAGAAATTCTATTTCTAAATAATCCTCTGCTAACCCAACAACTTTTCCCACATAATGTATTTCGCTTTTTTTTCCTGTACATTTAACAATTACAAAATCTGATTCCAAAAAATGTATATCTTCTTGATGCGAATCATTGCTCTCTTCTTCTTCTTCTTCCTCCGAGAATTATAAATCAGAGTCTCCAGATTCTGCATAAACTATAGGATCATGCTTTTCATCTTCGCTGGATGATGAAACTAGCCGTTTTGTTACTTTTTTTATGGCTTTCACAGATACACATCTTTCCTTTTTTTTAAGGCGAGTCTCAATTTCAGCAATTATTGCATCTTTAACCGGGGGTATTTGTTAAAATTCGCGTTTTAGCAGGCTTACGCCCTTTATTTTGTTTCTTGCGCGCTGCTGCTTTTAGGTGCGGACGTAGTTGTTCAGGCGTTACCAGCACTTTTTTCTTCATGACATCTATTGAGTCGCTAACATTTGAAGTGGACGGAATTGCCTCAATATTGGTGTCAATTGTAATGTTTGTGTTTTCTAGGTTCGCTTCTGAACTAATTGCATCATATACCTCTGGATTAGGCCTGTCGGTAACAGCAGATGCCAGAAAATCCACGTCATTAAAAATATTACGGTCAAAGGGAAAAATTCCGCTTTTTTTAAACGCTGCTTGAATTGTTGTCGGTGTAAAAGCTTTTATCATTGCTTGGGATGAGAGCGAGGCTACTTCATAAATGCTAATTGTCTTTCCAGGATTTCTTTTCATCCATGAATCACACTCTGCACTATAATATTTTTTTAATGGTGCGTAGACTCCAATATCTAACGGTTGCAGTTTGTGTGAACAATGAGGGGGGAAAGTTAGTAAGACGATATTATTTTGTTTGCAAAACTGTAGAGACTCTATTGATATGTGACTATCATGATTGTCAAATATCAAAAGAACAGGTCTGTCGACGGCTGGTTTAGCGTATTTGAAAAAATGTTGTAAATATATTGCAAAATTAACATCGGTCATCCATCCTGATGAGTGTGCTACACCAGCAGATCCTGGGTAGGAGCCTGCCAGCATGTATTCCTTAAAATTTACCCTTGGAAATACATAAAAAGGAGGAAAACACTGACCTGTCGCATTAATTGTAAATAAACCTGTCACTAAACTTCCCCTCTCTGCAGAGACAACTTGACCAATTTGTTTTGCACCCTTTTCAGCGACCACTTTACCTGGATTTTGAACTGTAGTAAGTCCTGACTCATCACAGTTATAAATATCACTGGGCGGAAATTTATATTTGGTTACCACTTTATCCAAGTTATCGAAAAATTCATTAACATTTTTCCGATTGAAACTAGTGCAGCGGGAAAGGCTAGTTGCCTCTGGCTTTCTCACTGATAGAGTTGGGTTCCTAGTTTTAAAACCTTTCCACCAATCCTCTCCAGCTTTCTCATTTTTTTCCCAACATTTCGGTATTTTTTTTCCATTAGCCTGGGCGAATTGATAAGCAAATTGACGAACTTGATTTTTACTCAAACCATAGTGCATTCTTGCGGCCGTTATAATATATTTAACAAGCATTTGTTCCTCCTCAATGGTAAAAATTTGAGATTGTCGATAGGACGACCCATAACTTTCATGTACTGCCAAAAGTTTGTCCAAGTTGCCTGCCTTAAGGTACCTAGCTAGGGATGTCTTTGGTATGTCATACTTGTTAGCAATTTTTCTTAGCCCTCCAACATTTCTATATTCTTCCACGGCCTGCTGTATAATTTGCGTGGGAATACTACGGTTTTTTCCTTTTTTTTGTATCGTAATGGCATAGCTGAAAATAAGAAAACAAAAATAATAATGTGCCTACAACACGGAAAATAGAAGAATATACCTTTAATCAGGGAGACTTGGGACGTCCCAACTCTCCCTTATAATATTGTCCCAACTCTCCCTGACGGACTGGTGAAGTTAAAAATAGCGCCAAATATTGTTAGGTTAGAGTAAATTGACAACAGCAGATCACATTTTAAAGACAAAATACGGTACAACAACATGCACAATTAACTTTTATTGTTTAAGAATAATTTATTAAAAAATAAAGCAAAATATACAAAAAAAAAAAACTTACTTTTAATTACCAAAAACGTTTTTCACTATCTGAGACTTAGAAAACACCATATACATACGACTATCGCTGCTTGACTGTATGTAAACACAATAATGATTGAACAGTTTGAAGGTCACTCTCACAATGGCAACCTAACGCAACAAAATAACACTGTCCCAACTCTCCCAGGGTACCAAGTCTCCCACACCTCCCCTATAACTGTTATAAACTATTTTTACGATAACATTTCCAGTTATTTCTATTGCGAACGAAATAACACGAAAAAACTATGAGTGAATACGATTTAAACTTAAGATGCAGGAAAAATTAATTTTTAAAGATTGGCAACACCTCACGGGGTTGCCAACAATGAACTGGAGTGGGGTAGAAAGCTAATGTGCATATTGTATCAATTGAACAAGATGCGACTCTATGGGCGCAGCCATTTTTATTTCTCATCTCACTCGGGAGTATTTATAATAACCATTTTCTGTTTCACATTGTTATTGTTCAATCCACAAGCTGGTGGATCAGACAAAAACAAAGTGAAATAGAAAATGGTCGTTATAAATACTCCCGAGTGAGATGAAAAATAACCTGTCTTCTCCCAAAGAGTCGCATCTCAAGCCCATTGACAAGCATTCTACCCCACTCTAGTTCATTGGTTGCCAATATGACATAGCGAAATCACTTGATTCATCAAACATCATTTGTTTGCAGATTGGATCATTTAATTTGATTTGTAGTGAATTCGGTATCTTTAAAATCTTCAAGAAACATTCATTTTTATTACTAAACAGTTATTTTCATAATGGGGCATGTTCAAAAATTTTGAAATTTTTTTTATGAATAGTAGAGTTAAAAATAAAACTACATTTTTTTTATTTTTTTTTTATCTATTCATTTGCCGGAGTTATGAATTTTTTTTAAAATTAATGACGTCACCGGGAATAGACCAATAGGAGCTAGCGCACAACGTTGCGGCTAGAAGGTTTACGAGAAGTGATGTACGTTCGTTTGTGTACTCCTTCTTACTTTTAGACTTCTAAAACATCGTTAAACAAATATCTTTTAAATATATAATATCAAATGTTTTTTGAAAGTATTGTTTCTGTTTAAACTTTTACTATATTTAAAGTTTTATTGTTTTAAAAGTCACTTAATAATTCAGAAAATGGCAAAACGGCAGCACTGTATGTCATCTGTCATAGTGTCTCCATCAATAATTTATTTGGAATTTGAGTGTTTATTTTATACTTTTTATAAATAAATATTATGACTACGAAAAAGTGTTTTGTTCCAGAATGTGATAATGATTCACATTCATCTTCAAAAATATTTATTAGTGTTCCTAGAAATTTGGAAAGAAGAAAATCAACCTTCTACTAGCGATGTTTCTCGTAAACTTTTTAATAAAAATACACCGGATTATCAAGATGTAGAATAGCAGCAATTTCTGCTAATTGTCCCCTTCAGGAAATTGAAAATGAGGCTACTAGGTGTATAACCTAAAAACCCTTCTGGAAGAAAATGCAGAATCTCCTGAAAGTTTTGAAGATACCGAATTTATTCATCATTTTGTGGAAGAACTAGTGATAAAGAAATAATAGAAAAATGTGGGTATTTAAACAAACTGGTTCCTGGATCCCATATAATGGCAGATATGGGTTTCAGAATATTTAGCTACTTGAAAACATGGGATGCACTTTAGTAAAGCCACACCTAGTGTATCACAGAATGAAAAAAGTTCTCCAGAAGATGTACAATTAAGTAAATGAATAGCATCTCTAAGAATACATGTGGAAAGAGTTATAAGAAGGGTTAGTTAATTTAAAACAAGTTAAAACCACATTTGTGTGTGAATTTTAAGCAAGTACATTTACTTAGTAATATCTGCATAATTGTTTGTTAACTTACAAGAACCTATTTTGTAAGAGTAAATATTAATTTAATAAATTTTGTTTGTTTGTTTTTTTAATTTAATTTACCTAATTATCACATTTCAGGGATTATAATGAGTTTTTAAACAGCCAATGTAATTTTTTATAAAATTTTAACTTTTCGAACAAATCAAAGAGGAATGAGTACTTGTATATGCATAAATTTTTTTGGGACTAAAACTACCAAAACAAAGGCACCTATTTACAGCAGTTTAAAATGAAACATTTTGACAAAAACGCTTATGTCACAGTGATAAATATTAAAAACAACCAAGTTCAGTTGAATGTGGTAGCAAAGTCTATATATTCCAATAAATCGGGTAACTACATGTGGTATCACTGGTGATAAATTTAAAAATATCACAATTCTTGCTACCTTTTTCAAAAAACCAGAAAGTGTGCCTTCTTATCAATCCTTTATAAAAATGACAACAGTGATAAATGTAAAAAAAAAATTTAATGTTGCTATTCGTTATTACGATAGTAAAACATGTTTGCAGTTCCGTTTATTTTTTATGAAAATCTAAGTAAAAACAACCAATGTCAAAGGGTTATAATTTTTTTTCTGTTGAACCAAATATATCACAAAATTTAAAAATTGATCATAGGTCAAGCAAGTAATACCTTTATTGATAGTAGCTTTAAACAAGTGTAAATTAAAAATTTAAAAAAACCGACTTCAAAAACGTGCAGATGCCATCACCACATCTTAACCAAATTTATATGGGATCACCCCTGAGGTACCCCCTTACTAACAAAAAAAGAATCATATAAATCGGACAAAGTGGTAAAGCATTATCGCTAAACATATATAAAAAATGAAGAGTTTGAGGATTTTCTCATGGACCCCATTTTCCGATTTTGACCAAATTTATATGGAACCACCCCTGAAGTAGCCCCTTTCTAACAAAAAAAGAATCATATAAATCGGACAAGGTGGTAAAGCATTATCGCTAAACATACATCAAAAATGAAGAGTTTGAGGATTTTCTCATGGACCCAATTATTAGATTTTGACTAAATTTATATGGGACCACCCCTGAAGTACCCCCTTTCTAATAAAAAAAGAATCATTGAAATCGGACACCGTGTTAAAGAATAATCGCTGAACATACATAAAAAAAAAAAAAAAAAAAAAAAAAATATCGCGACGAATTGATAACCTCCTCCTTTTTTGAAGTCGGTTAAAAAGGAGAAAGAATAATATTGACTTAAATTATTATTATTATTAACATTGGTGATTTTTAATAAAAACTCTTCAATTATTGTTTACAAACAAAAATATAAAAATCTGTGAAAATTTTATTTATTAATATTTTAATAAAAAATGAGAAAAATGAAGTAAAAACAATTTATTTACAAATAAAAAATATATATACAAATCCTAAGAATATAAAAGTACTGATTTATTTTCCTGTAGTGGATGAAGAGGTTTCTTTAGCAATCTAGCCAAGTGTACATCAATATTTACGCATTTTGATAAATTAGAGCCTTTCCAATAACACTGAATAGATGTTACAAATAGTTCATCACTTCTTCTATGAAGCCACATATTTACAACCAACTGAAAAAATAAAAGGGTTAGATATGCAGTTACAAAATAACTATATAACCGGCTACAAAATGCCTTTATTTTATGTAACAAGACGAGCAGAGCTTTACTAGCTCTGAACCTCGGATTTTCAAAACTTAAAAAAAAACAATCTCACCACATTTTTGAAATATTATAGAGCTTTTCGAAAAAAACTGCTATTTTTAAAAATACAATTTGTTTAAACAGCTATGTCTCATTTTAGGCTATTGAGTATTATAAAATAAAAAATTACGGGATGCTTTGTTAGCTTCAAACTAATCCAGCAGAGCACCCCAGTTTTTTTTTAAACCACACCACGTTTTTTGGCTCCTACAATATTATAAAATATTCGAAATTTGGCATTTTAAAAAAAATTCGCAATTCCTTGCTGACTTCAAAGTTTTTTTCTGAAAACAAATGTACTTACCACATTTTTAGGATTTTAAAACAGCCTAAACATGTGTCATAAGTAGTTGTTTTTATATATAAAAAAAAAAAAATTAAAAAACTGAAGTGTCCTGCTGACTTTGTTCCAACAAAGCACCCTGTATTATTTAAAAATAGCATTTTTTTTAGTAAAGTTTTACAATATTTCAAGAGTCTAAAAATATTCTAAAAATGGGGTGTGGTTTTTAGAAAAAAGCTTTAAAAAACCGAATTGCTCTGCTGGCTTCTTTCGAAGGTTAGCAAGCACCATGTATTTTTAAAAATATAATATTTCAAGTGCATAAATATATGGTGTTGCTGTTTTTACAGAAAAAACTTTATAAAATAGAGGTGCTTTGCTGACTTTGTTCGAAGCTATAGAGCATTTTAAGTTTTGCAAAAAACGAGGAGCATAAAATTTTTGAAAAGGGTATAAAAATAGCCTAAAAATATGGCATATTTTTTAACTCAAAATTTCATAGGTGCTCTGCAGCATTCTTTGGTATCATAATTATTACTAGGTTCACTAACAAAATCTGTTTCTAGATTATTTTAACACTTGCTGCGATTACAAAAAATGCCTATATGTCAAAATTAGAAAAAAAAAATTTATAGGTATAAAGGGCCTTTATACACTGTTTATTATATGTAATATAAAAACAAAAAAGCATAATAAATATTACAAACCTTGACATGCAGCATATCCAAAGCATATTGTGCACTAAAAATTTCATTTTTGTTAATTACAAGGCAACCACATCAGAAGGTTTTTGCCGTACTTTATGTTTAGGTGTAATTTGTCTCCTTCTCTCTTATGGAAAAAGAAATTATCCCCATATTCTTGCTTGGCAGATCTAAAAATAAAACCTGAGATAAATATGTTTTACTTGCTCCATATAAACTGTAACTACCTACTATTAAAACAAAGTCTTACCTTTGTGACTTTTGTAAAGTGAGTATTGTTAAAAAATGCAGTAATCATCTCGGTAATCATATTTTCGTTTACAATGGGTAAAACACTTGATTCAACTTTTATAAATCCAGCTGATTCATATTAATAATAAAATTAAACCAAAACAAAAAACTAAGGTTAGATGGTGTCAATTTTAAATGTCACTTAGATGTGCGTTCACTTCGACATTCTGTGTGTCGGTTTGTTCGTTGGCTTGGTTTTGTATAACAAAAAAAACTTCGACACAAGATGATTGGTCTATTCCCGATGACGTATAATTTCAAATTTTAAATTTCAATTGGGCTTAATTTAAAAACTTTTGGCTTTTTTAACGAACTGACTATTTAGAATAACTTGTATAGCGACTAACTATTACAATATAATTTATAAAACAGCATATCTCACATGTGAACATGGCCCATTAGTTGATTGTGTCAGTCTTTAGTGTGTGGTGAAACTTCAATAACATTTAAAACACCTAAACCTTTAACTAGCAAATATCAAGAAATACACTATTTTAACGAGAATGTGAAAATGAAGGGCCACTGCTTTCACTTACTTTTATAAGGGCCGATTCCACCGTTGTGTTAAACGGATATTAAAATGACATTATTAATATAAAACTGTCATTTTAAACTTAGTTTAATACAACGGTGGAATCGGTCCTAAGAGACGTAAATAATGATATTTAATCAATTTATTCACTATAAAAGTATATTTCTTATCAGGTATTACATGTAATAAAATGAAATATAAAACATACAAACTAATAGGTACCTACTTAGAACGGAACTTATATCTAAAAGAAAAACCTGACCGAATAAATTGTCGAAACGGTTTTTAAAAATTACGATTTTTATACCATTTCTTTGGCAGTACATGTCCAAAAGTGTACTAAATTTTTAAACTAATGCATTCAAATATCTCTTTAAATGAATGAATAAAATCTCACCAAGAAAGGTTAAAAAATTCAAATATCTAATTTGATATAATATATATTGTGTTTGCACTCATATTGTGTAATAACAATTAATAAATGGGGTGGTAATATTAATAATTTTGTTGCCAACAATTTTCCTTTCATAAATTAAATTAATAATTAGATATGTGACATTCATAATATTCATTCATCCGAGAAATAAAAACCACATTTTGTTTAATAGCATTACCTCTTTCACGGTAAATTAGATCCATTTCAAAAACTATATTATATTTATTTCATTACTCTCCTTTACGCTTTTTTAATATCCTAAAAATACCATTAAAGTGTTCCAAATAATATTCCATTATGACAATTGGAAAAAACAAGTTAATTGAAGCGAAATTTGATGGGTATAGGTACTAGATTAGTAAAGCTTTTAGAAGTTTTTATTATACAGTGCTTATTTTTTCGTGTTAGGTATACGACTAGTATACACGTTAATAAAATGATAACAAGGAAACAGCCAGTCGTCGTCGTTGACTAGAATTAAAAGATATGGTGGTGGGATATTAGCCGAATCGAATGTGAGGCACAAAATGTTTGCAGGGCCGCCAAGAGCCAGACCGGGCCCCAGGACAATTCTCTAGATCGGGCCCCATGACAAAAAAATCTTGTAACACAAACTTTTCCTCTTCTACTTGAATTTTCTAAAAAAAAAGTTCTTCCCTACTTGAATTACTTTTTCTAAAAAGAAACAAAAAAAAGGTCCTCAAGCTCTGCGTTAATTGAACTTAACATAACTTCCCTCTCTCGTCTTGTGTCGAATTTATCATGCAGAACAAAAAAACCTGTTGTCGGGCCCCCCTTATAGCGCTGCCGGGCCCCCATTTGAGTCCAGGCCCTGGGAATTCGTCCCGGCTACCCTCCCCATCCAGTCGGCCCTGAATGTTCGTTGTAAAAGCATGGCTATGCCTAATATACATAAAATGTTATTCCTTCCTTGTATCTTCTACCGTAAGATGCATTGTTACATCCAGCTACAAAACAACAAGAAATTTTGTAAATCCTGTAAAAATGTACAACCAAACTAAAAATGTTTCTTATTAAAATGAAACACTAAACGACTAAACTAAAAAATAATGTAACTAAAACATTTACTAGAAAAACAAAATAACTAACAGATAATAAAATCGATTATAAACGTCAAACGCTGATTTTAAGGTTATTACTAAACTTGCGCCAATTCTGTCTTGTCAGTAGTGCCAACTTAAAATTTACGCATCATGGCGTCCATCATACTGTGCTATGAGAGCTATGAGTATAGTTGGACCACGGCATAAAAAACAATCGGCAGGCCCACTCTCCGCTGATCGTATACAAATATACTAAGAAAATTTGACCTTGACGACGCCATTCGGGGGCCTTAGTCATGGTCGGATTAAAGCGATTAAATCGGGGACAAGGAGCGTCAAATGTTATCTCGGAATTAATTAAATCTAAAAAAAAATTACAAACGCCGGATTTAGTGATAAATAATTCAAAATTGTGATGAAAAATTATTTCAATTTTTGCTATTAAACATACAAAACTATTATTTGACATTTTTAAATTGCCAAAAATATCTTTATTTGCTTTTTTGTATGCTTTATAATAACAATACATGGAGCTTATATCCAAGTCTTCGTGTGTTAAGGCATATTGTGTACATACATCGCAACGTTGAATTTTAAGACATTTTTTTTATTAAAAATCCGCATATATAATAAAATTTTCTTAAAAAATCTTAATATTTTGTGCATGCAATTCATTAATATGCTTGTTTATATTTACATTTTCGACAATATTGCCACCATTACACGCGATTTTGGAAAATGGCTCATCCTTACTTCTAGTCCTACGAATTTCATGTAGCCTTACAAGTAAAGCATCCCCACCTTTTTCGCAGTTTTCAGTTCCAGAATGTAATAAATTTAAACATTGCAATTTTTTGAACGTCCTTTGAATTTCGACCGATGTAGGGTTTACACAGTTACCATCATGGAGGAAGGATAATTAAGAGTTGCAGATTCCTCACAGAAATTTGGCAGCATGTTTACCTTCAGCGACATATGGAATAGTTTTGTGCAATTAATACTCAGTCGGTAATATAGAAAGATGTAATGCTATTTTAGCTTGAAAATTGGCGGGCTTTTGAATTTACTTCGACAAAATATAATAATTTTACATTTTTAATAGCACTGCTTAAAACACATGATTTTGATTGTGACTCATTACTAATTTACTACTTATAATTTCTTTAATGGCTAATTAAGATTTTCTTGCTCTTTGTAATGAAAATACTTTAGATTTATCAAGATTAAAAAGCTTTGTTATTCGCATATCTAGAATAATTATCAAAATGAATATCAGAATTAAATTTTTGTTATGCATTTCAATATTTGGGAATAACACAATTACGATTAATATTCATTTTTTTTTTTAGAAAAAAAATTATTCCTTACAAAAAATTCTGCTTGTTGAAGAAAATTACAAGAAAAAGTTTCCTTTTAAAGTTATGAAGGAAAACCGAAAGGAAAACTGTGACTTCTTCGTAAAATCAATAAGGTAATACAGATTTTTTCCTTTTGTCAATTTTAAGTTTCTTTATTTATTAAGACCTAACATATTAATATAGTAAACCTATTTTTTATTTATATAAAAAAAAGATTTTTCCATTTTGTCAACTCCATACGGGAGATGTTTAAAATATAACATTTTACTTTAAATCTTAATAATATACCTACATAAGTAAATATAAATTGACGCTAAACTTTACGTGACGTTAACTAGGCACCTACCTACATCTTACTAATAGCTTTATAACTGACAAACTGACTCATAAACTAGGATTTTTTTAAAAGTATACCATAAATACCTAATAAGATCTTTAAGAAACCGAAAAAATCTTTTAATACAGTTTATTCATATAGTTTTTTGCTGCATAACTTTGCCCAGACATAGTAAAACACTTAAAAGTTAACAAATTAACACTGAAAAACAACTACTATATAAAAAGTGTCAAAAAATATCTATAATTCTAAAAAAACAATAACTACATAATACAAACATCACAAACAAAATAAATTTAAGATACACAGTACTGATTCCGTGCTACTGCAACTTGTTTGTTTTTGTCGATATAAACGACGACAGTGACGCCACTGGCTTGATTGAGAGATTGGACCCCAAAATGGCGGTGTGCGCGTAGATGTGCGCGTAGCGTTGCCGCCAAGACAAGTTAGCCTACCAATTGTTTATTATGCCGTGGTTGGACGTTATTAGCAAGACTCTGATGAGAGAAGTTTGAGGAAAACCAAAGTTGGTAGTGCAAGGGTACTTAAACATAATTATAATTTCAATTTTTTTAATTTAGTTATGTCATATTGGTAATTAAATTTTTGGTATCTTTTATGTTTGGTTTAACCTCTTTATTTTTTTATTGCAAATATACCTATATAAGTAGAAGAGCAAGTTTTTTGCAAATAAAATAAATGTAAAAAGTGAACATAAACAATGGCAAGTTACATGACTTGACAGACGATTTACAATTTCAGTTTTACCAACTTTTAAAAACAAAAAATCAGCGTTACCAACATAAAATTCTAAACAAATGTGAACGACCATATCGGCGAATCTAATTAATTTTGGCTCTTCTGTCATTTGTTTTAACAATGAGAACTAGTAATTATTAGCCGAACATCATCATTTTCCGATAATTCCGTTGAAATGGGATTCCCAAACTTAATCGCTTCACGGACTCCTTCCTCTACATCCGAAAACCATAATCCGTCATCTACCGCAAATACACTTAGCTCAAAATAGTAATCTAATGAAAGATACGACGACTGCCAGAAACTAATTTCGCCAGTTTGGAATTCCAGTTGGGCGCCGAACTTTTGCAGGAAGTTCCAAATCAATTTAGCGTGGAGCACTTGGATGTTGGCAAATTTGTTTTCGAGGCGTTAAGAAACGTTCGTCGCGTGACGCGTTGAAAAGGAAGTGACAGCACGGGGTCGCCGAGGCTAAGCTAATCATACACAGGGTGTTTTATTAAGGTTGAGGGCCGGCCATAACTCAGAAACTACTGGGCATAGAAATTAAAATATATATATATTTTTATTCAAATTTAAAAGTAATATATATATTTTTAGTTTTCAAATTTATAATTTGGTAATCAACGTTTGATGGGTAAGGTCGGTCCTGAAAAACTAAATTGTTTCGTATCAAATGGCGCCCAACGTGGGGCTGTCAAATTGACAGTTATTAAAAAAAAATGTCAAATTTGTATATTTTCTTTCATAGTTTATTAGGATTATTAGGATAGATAGTTTGGATTTTTGAAAAACAAATTTTATAAAATAAAGGCCTTGGCGTACAATAAAAGGTAGTATATTGAATTATTTTGAATTTGTATGCATTAAATTTAAATTTCTTATAAATTAAATAGCGGGAAATAAATTTTGACATGGATTTAAGAGGGGGAAAAAGAATAGGAGAAGGTGAAGAACTATTAGGAGAAACAGAAGTAATCAGAAGGAATTATAGGATTGAGATGGAAAATCGAAACGAAGAAGCCATAAGCTTTGAAGAAGAAAAAGAGAAATCAATAAGGACCAGAACAGAATTAGAGAAAATGGACCAAGAAAAGACAGTAATTCAAATGTTGATAGAAATGAATAAAAAAATGGACGAAAATAGAAGATGTGATAAAAAAGAAAGAAAAAAAGAAAGGTTAGAAGATATAGAAGTAATGAATAAAGAAATGGACGAAAATAGAAGAAATGATAAAGAAGAAAGAAAACAAGAAAGGTTAGAAGATAATGGAGAAAAACATAAAAAAGGATATCAAAAGTGAAATAGAGAAGGTGGAAATGAAATTGGAAGAATCAATAAATAAAAAAGAAGATAAAAGAAAAGAAGAGAAAGAGAAGATGACCATTTTTATAAATGATAAGTCAGATGAAATAAAAAAAATATAAGAATGGAGATGATTGGAAGAATTTTAGAAGTAGAAAAATTGCAACATGAGAAATTTGAGATTGCAAGAAAAAGTGTTTAAGGAAGAAATGAAGGTGGAAGTAGGAAAAATTAAGATAGATGTGCAAGATGTTACACACAGAATGAACACGTTGGAAGAAAAATGGATAAATACAGTAACAGGAATAGACCAAAATGTTGAGAAAAATGTGAAAGAAGCAGAGCAGTGGATTATAGAAAATAAAAAAAAGAGAAAGTGAAATTGGATAAAAGACTAGGAGATATGAGAAAGCAAATAGACCAATTGACAGAAAAATCAACCCAAAACGAACAATAGTAAATAATGAAATTGAAGAGGAAAAACGGGATGAATTATAAATATTCAAAATATGGATAATAAAAGAACAAGAATAATAAATAATCATATGACAAATAAAGGAGATCATTTTGAGGGGGGACAATAGTAAAATTAATTTAAAAGTTTTATAAAGATTTTGAAGAACAAAACACAAGAAATTTAACAAACAAAGATGATATAAAAGAAATGATAAGAGATAGCTTGGATAGCCATGTTCTTATATGGTTTACAGGCAAAGAAGATGAAATTGAAGATTTTAAATCATTTGAGGAACATTTTATCAAATATTTTTGGGAAAATAACGCACAAACAAAAATTAGAGAAAATCTATATTTTGGAAAGTGTGATACAAGAAAATGAGACAATATGAATGAGTATGCAATGAAAATCTTTAGTAATGCTAATTTCTAGATCCACCAATCTATCTATCTATCTGAATTAGGTCGTGGTTCAAAGCCCACTTGTATTGAAGCTCTAGATCCACCAATACATGAGGAGGAGATCATAATGTTCTTATCGAGACATTATAAACCAGAAATAACTGAAACAATTGCGATACAAAACATAAAAAGTATTGAACAATTGAGTAATTACTTATAGAACGGAATATAAATTGCAACAATACTAATATAAGAATGGATAGTAGTGGAAATCAATTGAGTAATCGGGGTAATATAAATAATAGTAGTTACAATGAGATATTAAATAATCAGAACAACCGAAGAGGTGCCCGATCAAAATTTTGTATCGAGCACTGGCTAAATTTAAGAAGCAACATTTGTACATGTGAACATCCAAGGGAATACATTAAGTTTGGGGAAGAATTGGATTTTGAAAAGTTTATGGGTTTAATATTTATAAAAGGCAAGGTATATTGAAATTTAGTCAAAATTATGATTGACACAGGTTCAGAAATATCAATAATAAAGGAAAATATAATAAAACAAAATTAAGAAAAATTAAAAGATAACTTAATTAGAATACCAAAGACAACATTAATAGGAGCTAATGGAAAAAGATTATGTGAAGTAAGTAAGTCGATAATAAAAAAAATTGAATTTAATAATGGGAAAGAAATTGAAATGCAATTATTATTAGTAAATAATTTAGAAACAGCCATAGGTATAGGGATGAATGAGTTGGTAAAATATAAAGCAAAGATGGCTTTTGAAAAGATGATTATAGAAATGGATGGAGAAAGAATAGGATTTGAGAAGAGTGGAGAGAAAAATAAATTCGAAGAGGATATTAAGGAGGATTGGTGTATTAAGAATGGTGAAATTCAAAAAGAATTGGAAATTGTGTGTGAGAATAGTAAATATGAAAAAGATGTGAAGAGCTTAATTATGAAATATAAAGGATTGGTACAAATGAGAGTGGCAAGTAACTAAGAGGAATATAAAATTTCAAAGCAAAAACATCCCATACCATATAGATACAGGAAACAAGTAGAAGGCGAAATTCAAAAAATGCTTAAGGATGGTATTATTGAAAAACGTAATACTAGTTTTGATAGTCCCATTGTTGTGGTAAAGAAATCTAATGCAGAACTTAGGTTATGTTTAGATGCACGTAATCTAAATCAATATTTAGTACCACAATACGAAGCTTCTATGAATGTAGATGCAATCTTTGATAGAATAACAAATACAAATATTTTTTTCTAAAATTGACTTGAAACATAGTTTTTGGTTAATTCCTTTCTATGTAAATAGTACAGACTATACTGGTTTCTCAATAGACGGTGTAATGTACAGATTTTGTGTAGTGCCTTTTGACCTTCAAATTGCTTGTTCAGCTTTGGTGAGAACACTACATTACATACTAGATAAATATGAGGATTTCGCATTACATTATGTGAATGATATCTTGATATATTCCAATAACGAAAAAGAACATATTCATAATATAGAAACTGTTTTAAAAGAATTAGATATAGCAGGACTTAAAATAAATAAAAAGAAATGTCAATTATTTAAAAAGGAAATAAGTTTCCTCGGATATAAAATAAATAATACAGGAATGACAGTGGATGAAGAAAGGGTACAAACCATAACAAATTATAAACGACCGACAAACTTAAAAACTTTATGGGGATTTTTAGGGGTCATGCATTATTTTAAAAGAGTTATACCTGATTTAAGTAGGAAAGAAATACCTTCAATTGAATTACTAAGGAAAGGAAATAGATGGAAGCGGACAGAGGAAAGAGAAAAAGCCTTTATTGATTTGAAAGAAGAACTGTTTTACATACTGATGCATCTAAAGAGAGATTTGCAGGTGTTTTATTACAGATACAGAATGAAATAGAAGTATCAATATGTTTCGTTTCAAGGGTAACTAAAAATTATGAAAAAAAAAAAAATGGGGTATCGGAATTAGAATTAGTTAGTATTATTTTTTGTATTATAAAATTAAGATTTTATTTATTATGGGCAAGATTTATAGTTGAGACAGATCATGCATCTTTAACAACAATTAAAAAAAAATAGATTTGGAAATAGTAGGATACATAGATGGGGATTAATTTTGCAGGAATATGATTTTGAAATTAAGTATTTACAGGGGAGAACAAATGTAGTGGCAGATTCTTTGGCAAGAGAAGATCAAGGGAAAAATGCCTTAAATGTAAATGTCATGAAAGAGTTGGAGGGAATATTTTTTTTGGAACAAATAATAGAAAATCAAAAGAAGTTAACAGATAAGTTAAAAATAAAAATGAAGGCGAAAAGGGAACTATTTATCATTACACAAGAATTACTGGGAGATATTTTGAGAAGTTTACATGAGGATAATTGACACATAGGGGCTAGAAAATTATGATTATTATTTAGGGAAAATTATATAGGAAAGGGGGCTTATAGAATAGCTAAGCAAATAACTAAAAAATGTCACAGATGTCAGATAGGAAAGGAAAACAATTTTAAAAATATAAATCAGGTTAAAAAAATACTTACAAAAAGATGTGGTGAAATAGCAGTGACAGATTTGTTAACTGGTTCTGGTGGCAATGGAATTTCTGGCAAATGATCCTTATAAAATTGAACCCGAAGAGGAGCTTTTACAAAAACCTTTTTAATATTTATAATTAAATCATTTGCGAGTGGAAATTCATTCCTAACCGTCTCAGCTACCCTATTTAAATCATGTGCTTAGCATATACAATGGATTAAATTCGGCTTAAATATTTTTAAGTTTTCAGCTGCTTTTAACATGTGTGCAGCAGTATCAGTGACCATTAATAAAATATTGTTTGTAGACATTTGTCTAGGTAAATAAAAATTTGTTATCGAATCGTTAATAAATCTGGTTATCGTTAAATTATTTGTTTTATCTAAAACTTTAACTGAAATTATATATCCTTTACCAGGGATATTTTCATCTAGTGCGCCTATTATAAAATTTGAAATATAGCGCCCTTGCGTATCAGTTGATTCGTCAACCGAAAACTATACAGGTTTATCGTTAATTTAATTTCTTATAGAATTCAATGCCTTATCAAAATTAACTTGAACATATGTTTTTGCGCAAAACGGAAGAACTGGGTAAATTTTCTTACTTAAAATAAGTTTTAAACAGAGGATTATCCAATTTGTGAATTGGAATATTACAAGATAAAAATCTCTATTAAAATTGTCCTGATGATAAGAAGTGGTTCCTTGGTCTGTTATTTACTGTTGAGTCAATCGGTTTGGAAGTTGTTTTCTGGATAAGTGACTTATTGTTCCTAAATATTGATCCACTTGAAATTTTGTAGTACAGACAATCTGCAAAAAGAGATCTAACGTCATCGTCAAATATAAAAGAATTTTTTTTTAAATCCAAATATACGTGAATTTTTATATATAAAAATAAAAATCTAGATGATTTTCAAAAAATTTGGCTGGTAGAAAGAAGCTTTCGAGTAAAAATAAAAAAAACATTTCCTTATTTAAAAAAAAGAAAAACTATTATATTGTTGATTTTTTTAAATATTAGATGAAATCCGAATAAATAATTTAGTATAGCTCTTATACCATATCTTGATTTTATTTCTTTTTACTTCTAAAATAGGATTCAGCTGTCTTTGAAAAGTTAATAGTGTGAAAAATACAACAAAAATGTTAGTTATCCTTACCAGTTTATCGCAGATGGAGCGAAAAACGTGATTAGAGTCTACGATTCTCAAATCACTTTTTCCATTGATCCATTTCTTCATCATTTGCAATTTTCCCGTAGCTTGTTTCGGCATTTTTAAAATGAACGCTTTTACTTTCACACTAACGGCACTTTTGTAGAAACACAACCAATAACAATACTTAACCAAAAGAAATTTTGAATAATACTGAGAACACGAGGCTAATAACCTTAGTAGTTGATGCCGATAAAGAATAAATTTTATGAATCCATTTGCTACCAATCATCCCTTAATTGCCCTAATCCTTAATAACTAGTAGATTAGAAAGCAAAATACCCACCTGGTTAATATTTCGTGGTAAAATGCAGGTACAATTGAAAAATATTGTAATGTTTACAAAATAATGATAAATAAGCAATAATTTATTTTTAGATATGCATTATTATTTTAGATATGTAATATACAATTCTGCACTTAATATGCAGGCATGCACCTTATATGCATTTTGCATATAATCCAAGCTCTAATTAGTAGTACGTTGACTATTACACAAATTTACTAAACCTTAAAATCCACATCATCGCCACTGAAATTTTCTCGCTATTTTGAAGGTCTCGGTTAATTTTGATTCGCTTTACACTTCCTTAGCTACCTATAGAAAATTTTCCGAGTTCAGTGGGTTGCCTACGTTCGTATAAATTATCCCATACCTCATCCGCAACCCTTATGTTTCATAGAATCTTGGGTTAACTCATGAATAAGCAGAAATAATTATCATCAGCAATGTATATACCGGTGTGGTTTACAAAATTGGTTTATTATCTAACAAAAATTAAATTATGCTTTATGAACAGGTAAGTAATTCAATTATATTAAAATTAAAAAATATAACAATATTGATTAAATTAAATAATAATTTATAGTATTTTTACGGTAAGAAAGCAGTGACGTCACATGATAAAAAAACTCGCAGCGTTGTCAGGTAGGATGGAATGTTTTTCCTACACATTGTGATAGTGTTCTTTCTTTTTTCCTAGCTTGAATATACGTAGGGTCCAATTACAATTAGAAGAACACCACTACGTCATAACCATTACTTCGAATTTCATATATATATTAACTTTAACTATCAATAAATTAAGAATAAGTAAGTTGTTAGGTATAAAACAATATTTCCTATATTACAATGTTACTTATCACTTCAGTAAACCTCCAGTAGGCGGCGATAACCAATTAATTAATTTGCCAAATGATGACGTACCTGTGTTCTTCTAATTATTGTAATCGGACCCTACTATCAACTTTAAAGTGCTAAAATTTTCTCATGATTGACGTTTCCATTTTGTTACATGCTGTACAGACTGCCAGCATTTGTTATTGTTATGTTTAGTTATTTCTAACTAGAGATAGTAATGAACGGGAATGGAATTTCATTAAAGATGAGAGGTCTAATAATATATCTGAATCAAATTTTATTATAAATAATAGGGAAATATCTGACAAAAAAATTATAGCAGGGGAGTTCGCTGATTATTTCAGTTCAGTGTATGACAACGATTCAAACTATAACCACAGCTTAACAATACAGCTAAAACACTCTCTTGGCGGCAACGGTTTGCGTCGATTTCGTCGCGCATCGCTTAAGCTCCGCCTTCGAAGGGAAAAGACGGTTTTGGCGTTCAGAAGTGTACTTAGGTATGGTGTTGAGTCGTGCGTATAATTTCGTCGATTGTATAATTTCGTGGAGCCTATAATTTCGTAGATTTTGTTTGAGTTAAAGGTACTGTTATTATTTTGGTGACTCTTTAGCTGTGAGTAGAATGAATGAAAAAAAAAGACATCGTCAAAAGTGCAGTCAAAAGCTGTTTTAATAAGGGTTATACCTGCAAGAAAACATTCTTTAGTTTTCCCAAGGACCCAAACCGATAAGTACCACATTATAAGAAATTTTCATTGTTAAAAATATAATTTATACAGGGTGTCCCATTAGTGCGTTATTGTTCATTATTTTGTTGTAGACACGCAAGAAAGTTTTAAATAAAAGTTATATGGATTTGAAAAATACCTACATATTTTAAAAATATCTTTGGATATACAGGGTGTCATGTTTTTGCCAGGCAAATAAAAATGTATGTTTTTTAAATGGAACACCTTGTATTTTATTTTATGATGAAATTATTAACACCCTAAATTATTGTAAAGACGAATTGCTACAGAAAATTTTTATCAGGTATGTGTGTGGTTACCTTTTAATAAAAGCCTTGCGGATCCACTCCTGCGATACCTGTCTTAAATATAACAAAGATCACGTTGAAATAGATGATTTTTCTTTTTATTGCTTTTTAAAGGCATATGATGACGCCAATTCAGATACATTTGGAAATCTGCAACTGTCAAATAATGAATTTGTAGAACTAATATTCAATATTGAAAAGATATTTCAAAATAATTTTGAATAATTGGCTACAAAAAATAACATTTGTACCACACTTTTAGAATTAATTAACCCAATACCCTTTAGTCATCCATGCTAACGTTTTCCAAAAGAATAACTTATTTTATTGTATGTTTAATCTCAATAACTAAAAAATATACTGACAATTAGTTTGACAGAATTGTCATTTATTTAAAATTTTAAAAATAATAGCAGTCGGTTGATCAAAATATGAACGGTGATTGGCGAATTTATTTTTTTTTGCAGTGTTCTCACTACCTAGAATGGATATGAAATATATTCGTTCAATTGAAGGCAATAGCATACTTTTTCGTTTTGTAATCTGTGCATGGATATTAGCCAATCTACGCACATACTACAAAACGAAAAAGTATGTTATTGTGTTCAACTACGAATATATTTCATATCCATTTTAGGTAGTAAGAACACTTTAACAAAATTAAATCTACAAATCACAGTTCATATTTTGGTCACCCAACTCCTATTATTTAAAATTTTTTAAATAAGTGACAATTCTGTTAAACTAATTGTCAATATATATTTTAGTTATTGATATTAAATATACATTAAAATTTTTGTGCAGACTCGATTAATAATAGCATTTTTGTTTCTATTGTTTCCACATTTAAAAAAAATAAATTTTAATTAAACTACATGATACTAATTTAATTACGAGTATTAAAACTAAAGTCCTGAAAGTTTCGGTGAAGATGAAGACAGAGCATCTGCCTTCCACGCGAAAAGTCCGGGATCGAATCTAGGCCGAGGACTAATTAATTTTTCATGTTTATTTTATTTTATAAATTAGTCAACTTCGTAAATTATTTTAAAATTAGTTATTTTGTCTAAATAACCTAAAATAATTTTTTAAATTTGTAGATTTTCGTTAGTGGGTCATAGAAAAAATATACTGACCATATCGAGTAGATTGTTCATATCACAATCAGACGATTGAGTTCTCCGCCTACGACGTCGTGCTCAAACTTCGTCTTTGTGTGATATGGCTATCATATCCACCCTTGTTGAACAAACTACAATTTATTTGTTTTCTTGGTTTAAGTTTTACATCAGAAATAGGAATTAAATTAATTTACTTTTCAAGTTTTCTTGTAAAAATCGATATTACTTTCTCCAAGTACAAATTTAGTATCTACCTAAAATAAGTACTAATTATGTTATATCTTGTAATATTGTAATTCAAATTTCACATTACTATAAAGTTTTAAAATTTCCTACTTCGGTATGGTCAGATAAAAATTGAATATATTATATTAATAAAAACTGTCAAAGTATAACTTCTACAAATCTGTATTTCAAATAATAAGAATACATCTAAATATAACCAATATTGTTAAAACAAAAGCACACATTCTTTATAATTCCAAAATACCATAGAGTTCCCACACCTCAGTCGAAGCATTCGTTTATCTAGGTATAAACCCTTTGCGCGAAGATTAACACTTGCCAGAGACACGGGGGTACCACTTGATTTGCATCCACGAGCGTGACACAATTCTTTAACAATTGAAGCCCTTGGTGTAAAATGGATCCAAGCCACAATTTGTCGTGAAGTGACTGTTTTAGCTCAAAACATTTGTTAACGAGGATTTTACTAGCCATATATAATTTATTTTACCTCTAATCCGAAAGATGTGCTATTTTTCGTAATATTTATATTTAAATAATTTTTTTAATTATATTTGAAAGATTTAAAACAAATTAAAAATGTAATTTCCCAAAACTTACTTAATATGGCATGTGACCAACCTTATTACGCCAAGGGTTTTCAATTTTTTCAATAATAAAAAAATTGTTTAATCCGGGCCCGACTTTTCCCTTGAATCTAACAGAGATAGCACCATTCCGTCTTGCTTGGTTCTCGACCGCCAGATCAAAGACGCCGACACGGAGTTGTGGAGCTGTATTGTATAAGCTGTGCTATAACCTTATAGATATTAAAGGTTTGACTAACAATTGGAACGTAAATTTTTATCAGAATATTGACTTCGATCTAATATTCGTCAAAGACTTAGAAGCGGCATTTCGAAAGTTAAAACCGAAAAAGACAGCGGGTCCTGATAATATTCCTTGTTATATCCTAAAAGCTTGTAAAGATTATTTAATATACCCTTTGCTGGTAATTTTTAATAAGTCGCTTAAAACATCCATATTTCCTAGTGAATTTAAAAGAACGAGATTAACACCAATTTTTAAAAAAGGGGATAAAAATAAAATAGATAATTATCGTCCCATAGCCATATTAAATTGTACGGCGAAACTGTTTGAATTTGTAATATATAATAAACTGTATGCTTACTTTCAAAAATACATATCAACCGAACAACACGGATTTTTGTCGTAAAAAATCTGTAGATACAAATTTATTAACTTTCAGTGATAAAATATCAAAATGTGTCAATTCTCGTGAGCAAGTAGATTGTATTTATACTGATTTTAAGAAAGCCTTCGATAAGGTAAATCACAATATTCTTCTAGCTAAACTGAAATATTATGGTCTTAGCGATCATCTAATAAATTTCTTTATGTCTTATCTAAAACTAAGATATCAATACGTAATGTTTGGTGGTGAAGTATCTCATACAATCCTCGCAGGCTCTGGGGTCCCTCAGGGCTCCAATTTGGGCCCTCTACTTTTCTTAATATTTGTTAATGACCTTCCTCTACGTATTACATCAGACTGCCTAATGTATGCAGATGATCTGAAAGTTTTTAAGAAAATATCCACCCTAGATGATTATCTAGACCTTCAAAATGACTTAGACTCAATTTCGGATTGGTCATTTGAAAATAAATTACATTTTAATCTTTCCAAATGCAAGGTTATTACATTTAGTAACATTCGTAATCCTCAAAATTTTATCTACACAATGCAAGGATCAACACTAGAAAGAGTGTCAAAAATGACCGACTTGGGAATAGTTTTTCAAAATAATTTCAAATTTGACGAGCATATCCATAACATTACCAAAGAAGCTAACAAATTGTTAGGTTTTTTGAAACGCACGACTAGGGATTTTACAGACACACACTCGATTTAAAATGTATTTTTTGCTCTCGTTCGTAGTAAATTAGAATATGCATCCACTGTATGGGACCCTACACAACAAAATTTAAAACACATTTTGGAAACTATTCAAAATAAATTTGTCAAATATTTATACTTTAAAAAGTATCATACAAGTCCAGGATTTGTTTCATTTGGACCTATTAGAAAAGAGTTTGAAATTGAAAAATTGGAACATAGACGCTCTATAATCAACCTTGTCTTTTTACATAAATTATTAAATGGATATTTGGACAGTCAATATTTATTGAGTTAAATAAAAATTAATGTTCCAATAGCAGGTATTCGTCCACGTCAATTAACTTTTCGTGCGGATAATCATGGTCCAGTAGAAAAAATTTGTCTTTTGTTTAATGTACACTCCGAAGGCATTTCTTGCGGTATTTTTGATGTAGCTATAAGCACATATAGAAAGGAACTTAACAAAATTGTTGGGCTCGATTAAAGAGACATAACCTTGTAGGATTTCCGTGGCCTTGGTGTGGGGTTTTGCAGACGCTCTGATTATTCCTGAATATTTCTGATTATATCAGTAGTTTTGTTCTTTAACAAACTTTGCTAAAATTTTGTAGTAGCGAGGTTTGTTTATTATAATTTCACTTATATATTTAATTAGATATTATGTATTTTTGTTTATTTCTATTTTCGCTGTATTTATAGGAACATGTAATTAGGCTCATGCCTGTTTGTTTCTGGAATAAATAAATAAATAATGTTGGACTTTTCTTGTTCTTTCGAAGCTGATTTTTATGGAATGCTCACTAATTGTCATCCTCAATACAAATAAATATAAATAGAGGCACATCCTCCCTATCAAGTAGCACTTCCCTATTCCACCACTCCTGTATTACTTTTCAGTGTAATGAACTGTTTTCAGCCAAATATCAGAAATTGCTTTTTCTAAAGCCTATTTTCATGTAGCCAGTGCTTTTTCTGCTGAAGAACCATCCTTTCCCACATTATTGCTGTAATAATTTATACTGATGTCTCAAATATATTAGGAGGTAGTCAAAGTACCTTATGTCTATATTTTTCTGCTAATATATCAGCTTCATATTGTGACACGCTTCTGGCTTCACCTGCTATGAAGGACGAAGTCGTGTTTGGCTCTGAGGTGGTGAAAGAAGAACAAGGGTTGCTCAGGGGCCACTTTTACTAACGCAATTTGCTCTCAGTAGAGTTAAAAATACCTCCAGACGTTTACCGCTAATGGGGTGGATACTAAAATGTAATAAATAAAACTATACTCCCTCACACCTTGTACCCTGCGGTAGGGGCGGTTTCTCTATTGGTTCATTTGTGTAGTAAAGATCCATTTACATTACATACGTGTCAATCTCTATTTTTTGGTACGCCACTGCGCTCTAGCTGATCGTGTCTCTTTGGCTCACTTTTCTGAGTGAGCACGCGGGAGTGAGATGCTTTCGCGAAAGCCTCTAGCTAAAAAAAGATGCAACTGGTTAATAGATCCGTGAAAGAAACGAATCTTTCAAATCGTACATATAGAGATGCAATGACAGTACTAAAACTTTACGACATATGGCTACCCTCATCCCTAATTGTATAAATTATAATGAATAAAGTATTTTAGGTTAAAAATATGTTAATTTTGTTTGATTTAATTTAATTTCTATTCTTCAAAGAACAAGTTTTTACCAAGTGGCCTCAGGCTCTATACTCACGCAAAGAAAAAAGAGCTAAATTTATGCAAAAATTAAGCATTGTTGAACTTGATTTTGAGCCAACTGTTTTATTTAACAAACACATTTAAAACTAAAGAATTAAAATATCATCTAAAAAATATAAAAATTACTGAGGTAAAACTGCAATAAAATGAACCCAGTTATTCGGGACAAGTGCATTATTAAAATGGAAAATGTTTATAGTAGGAAATTACCCATTACAACTGTGCTTCATTGTAAAATGCATAAAGTAAAAATGCAATTTTGTTCCGGAGTCTGCATTACTGTGAACACATAAAGTAATAGAGTTTCATTGTTTTCCACAGAATATAAAAGAAAAAGAAATAATGAAAAATTTGTAGGTACAAGTGAAAAAAAATGTAGATTACGTATTCGACTTTTATTAAAAGAAAAAAATTCTGCAGTTTTTCTTTTTTTGTAGTGGATGTTACTATAAAATTATAATGTCTGATTTATATCAATTACATTAAAATATACACAGGCTAAATGTAAATGATTTACTAAACCAATAATAGAGCAACAATCTACAAAATTAATGTTATTCACTAATCAATGGAACTTTGTATTGTACATTTGTCAACAATTTACTGAAAGCCATGCCATTAGTGACTATAAATAGTTTTAATAAAAAGCATTGCTTTTCAAGTAGATAGATTTAGTAAATAACGCACAAATTGCTATACAGGGTGTTATTAAAATACACGTACATATTAAAACTGGGTATTGCGCAGATCCCCACTGAATGTAGAAAAATATTATTTTTTAAAAATAACCCTTATTAAGGGAGTTATTAATTTTTGAAAATTAATTCTAAAACAAACGTACTTCACTGATATGTTGAGGATGACCTATATAAATTAGGTTTATTTACCTATTTTAAACATCAACAATAATTAATATGCAAGTTTTTGTCAGATGATAAGAAAACTAGTCTTGTAAGAAATAACCATGTTGCCAAGATTTTCGAATTAATTTCTATTTCCGAAGACTGGTTTTTACTACCCTCGTTATCAAAAAACTAGAATATTTGATAAATGATTGTTTTTAAACTATACATTTTTGAAACTATAGATTATTAAAATTTTAGTTGATTTACGAATCTGGCTAACACGAGCGCGTCATTTCCAAGTTGGTAAAAAGTGTTGTTACGATTACTTTTAAATATTTTTTTACGATGCCACTATTTACGAATATTGAACTAACGGATATAGTGCTGGTTTATGGGGCAGCTGGAGAAAATTCTCGGCAAGCACAAATCCTGTATCGCGATCGGTTTCAAAATCGGAGAATTCCGGACTGTCGTACGTTTATTTCAACTGTTCAGCATCTAAGAGACCATGGAAAATTTGAGAGTGTCAATGCAGATCGAGGGAGAACAAGAACACAAAGAACATTGGCGGCCGAAGAAGAAATATTGGAAGCTGTTGAAAACCGGCCTCAATTAAGTTGTAGAAGACTAGGTCTTGAAATTGGAGTGTCCTCATTTGTTGTGTGACGGACACTTAAAGAACAAGGTTTACATCCTTATCACATCCAAAAAGTCCAGGCCTTATATCCAGGTGATGAAGAAAAGAGAGTGGAGTTTTGTGAATGGATGATTCAAAAATGTGTTGATATTCCTGATTTTCTAAAAATATTATTGTATACTGACGAGGCTTCATTCACTCGTGATGGCGTGTTCAATATGCACAATACGCATATTTGGAGTGATGAAAATCCTCACGCCATTAGGGAAACTGGGCATCAAAGAAAATTTTCAATAAATGTTTGGGCTGGCATAATAGATCAGTATTTAATCGGGCCTTATGTTCTCCCGAACAGATTAAATGGGCCAGGATATCTCCACTTTTTAGAAGATATTTTGCCAGTACTCCTAGAAGAGATACCGTTACAATTAAGGCAACGGATGTGGTACCTACTAGATGGCGCTCCTCCTCACTTTGATTTAAACGTACGGCAGTTTTTGAACATTAGATTTGCTCAAAAGTGGATAGGCAGAAATGGACCTACTAAGTGGCCTCCGAGATCTCCGGACTTAAATCCATGCGATTTCTTTTTGTGGGGTCACATGAAACAACTGGTTTATAATGAACCTATTAATAGTGTTGAACAATTAACCAATAAAGTTAATGCGGTAGCCGAGGAACTACGACAAAATCCAAGACTAATTTCTAATGTTCAAAGTTCTTTGGAAAGACGATTGCAAGTGTGTGTAAATAATAATGGACGGCATTTTGAACAATTATTGTAATAAACTTTATTTTGAATTAATTGGTTTTGCTACGGCAACAGTGCAATTTCTATGGGTAAGTTCAATTTCGATTTATTTTACTTCTTTAAATATGGAAACTAGTAGGTCGGAAAAGGGGACTCTTCCCCAATATTTAAATTTTAGAATTTGAAGTTAAAATTGGTGCCAATCGTTTTTGGTCATTACATACTATTCCCCATTTTAATATGTACGTGTATTTCAATAACACCCTGTATTATACAGGCCGTTATCGAAATATATGTAGATAGGTAGACTCGCCTAGTAGAATATACAAAAATAATATTTTTAAAATAGTCTTAACCTTACTACTAGATTTATTAAAATGTGATAAACATTAGAGGTCAAAAATCGCAGTAAGTACATAAATTCTGAGTAGACAAGTAAATGAACTAAGAGAAGTAGACTGGATAAAAATTGAAAAAGTGATGAGATATTTAAAAGGAACTAAAGACTTAAAAATAAAGCTAGAAGATAGAAATGGCGAAGAAAATCAGTTAATAGAGGATATGCTGTCGCAGACTGGGGAAAATATAATACAGATTATTTGTTTATATATCATTTGGAGACGTAAAAAACAAGAAGTGGTGCCCCTTTCGTCAACTGAGGCAGAAATTATG